>VDFB02169380.1:0-320317 GCA_007258455.2 Sequoia sempervirens
GTCATCATGGTCTAAATATACCATTGATTCTTGTACTCACTTTCAATATTTTAAAGGCCCAATGATGATAAAAAACATGACAAATCAGCTATTACGAATGTCAACTTTTGCATATGAGATATGCATGTTTAGAGTAGACTGCATCCATGTTAGTTTGCATATGTATTTATGGAATTTCCAAAGCTGCAACAATGATGTTATCTCTTGCATTAAGGGATTGAGTACACTTGACATTACCAAAAACACATCATTTTCATATAGTTACACATCACTTGCATTATCATCAATTAGAAACAATTTTCATTTAGTTGCATATCAGTTGCATCATCATTTACATACATTAGGAAA
This sequence comes from Sequoia sempervirens, assembly GCA_007258455.2. Classification (NCBI taxonomy): domain Eukaryota; kingdom Viridiplantae; phylum Streptophyta; class Pinopsida; order Cupressales; family Cupressaceae; genus Sequoia; species Sequoia sempervirens. Next base: position 349 of record VDFB02169380.1, read on the forward strand.
CATTACAACATCATTCATCCATTCATTCATCACATCATAATATTCACATAAAAAAAATGACATCCATCACATCTCATTTACATAATCAAAATCATTTCATTTAGTGGTGTTAAGGAGTGGTTCACTAAGCTTAAATGAGTGAGTCTCTTCAAATTTCCAAAAGAATTGGAAAATATGTCAATTTTTGTAAAGCTCAATGAAACAAAGAATCAACTAATGACAACCTTCCCACAAATCTTGGAAGGTGGATAGATTCACTCATTTAAGCTTAATACCCTAGAACACAATCATCTACATAATCATTTACATCACATAATCATCATTCATCATTACAAAACCTCATACATCATTTGCATCGTATCTATACATACTCAACATAAATCATCAAATAAATCATCATGATCATCATCACATATGAACATCACATAAACATCAACAAAAATATGCATCATCATGTGATCATTTCATATACATCATTTACTCATCCATTGCATCATATTTGTATTAGAAAAGAACAAAAACATAAAATACATCACATTTCATTATCCATCACATGCATCATATAGGCATAAATCCATAAACCATATAGAATCATAACACATCATTTGCATCCATAGCATATCAAAACATTAGAATCATCATCATATCAACACATAAATCATCATCATTGCTACATATCATATAACCTCAAAAAAATCATAATGTCAAAGTGTACAAGGATATCCAAAAGTATGACAAGATACATCAATATCATAAATGACATTGTATCGTAAAGTCTAAACACAAGAAGTACAACATAGGATACTATGTCGAGCTCCCCCTAGATGGTGTTGGCATCACATAACCAATACCTCCTCCACTTGATGGACCTACACCATGATCTCTCTGATATGGATAAGTAACACCCATGCTAACAGTCTGAGACTGGGATCTGCCAGATCGAGATGATATAAAGCTCTCTCGCTGCTTGGAAGGAACTAGCTCATGATATTTACCCCTGTAAAACTGCTACTCTTTAGCAGTATGTTGAATATCTCTAAGGAACTCCATTGTACCCGTAGCCACTGCAACCTATTGTAATCTTTTAGTAATGGCCTCGACTTTCTCTTCTTGTCATCTCATGACATCCCTCTCTATAGTAAGTCTGATGAAATGTACCTATACCTAATGTACCTACTGCCTCTCTACATCTCTCTTAGCTATTAGTGTCTAAACCTATGCCTGAGCCTGCACTAACTCACCCTGAAGAGTCTAAACCTATACCTATACCTACTATACCTGTTGGCTATCTACATCTCTCTTAGCCATCAGTATCTGAACCTGTGCTCAAGCTTGCACTAACTCACCCTGAAAGGCATAAATTTGTGCCTGTAATTCCTCTATCTATGCTTGCTATTGATGAGAAGGGACTCTAATCCAAATCCTAGGGATCACCTCTTGAGGTATGACAATACTCCTCCTATGTCTACGAACTGCAAAATCTATAAAGGGACTGCCAACTACACCTGATGGCCCTACATCTGAACCACCACCACCATAATCATCATCATCACCCCCACCACCACCATCAACACCCTCATCACCCCCTCCATCCCCAATATCACTATCCTCCCCCTCTCCATCCACCCTCTATCTCGGTGCCTTGTCATCATCATCACCTAGCAGAACTAGCTCATCAGGACTAGATAACCTCAGAAAAGGATGTGTGCAAAAATACTCAAAATAATCCTTTGTCATCCCTGCATCTGCTGTCTATGGAACATAATCCCATACACATGGCACTAACATATGATACTTGGTACAAAAAACATCGTAAGATAAGCAAGGGCCCCAATCTATCACATCATTTTGTCGCCATGCAAAATGGGAAACTCCCTGGAGCATCACCTGAACTCATCCAAATTGATGGTGAACATGCAAATACAAATATCTCTCAAGCACATAACATGTCCATCCAATCAAATATCATGATAACAACATGTATGGCATCTCCACTTGATCCTCTGGCCACATCTCACAATCCAAGTATAGGTGCCATGTCATGATTTCTAGATCATCTAGGGCACGTCTCCAATAAGCTAATTTTCCCATCTTATGCTGAACATGCAGACCACTGTATTTGAACACATAGGGTCTACCTGCTGGTCATTTTCTATCTCCCAATGGCTAAGTGATCGCTATATGCTCCCATGCCCATGTTTGTAATAGTGTAATCCCAGAAGAGAAGCTCTTCGCCCCACAATACACAACCTAGTGCAAATCATGATACAAATGGTCTAACATACATGAACCCCATGCATATCTGGTCCCTTCCAGTGTCATATGCTCCAATACTTGACCCCAACCCATTGAAAATCCCTTTGACCTATGGCCAGGACAAAGGAATCTGCCAACGAACCCAGAAAGAACACATGGTAGAGGATCATATCTCTCAACCATCTCTTGCTAGGGGACCCAATGGCCCGAAACATGATCATCTCAGTAAATCTTATGAAAGGAATTGGTCCCGTATTGCTCAGCTCTATCATACACAACTATCTCGCCCATCACTAGAATCCACAGAATATGATAAACATGGGTAAAAGTACGAAGATGTGTCACACTTTTGGCCAACTTATCAGCACAAGTGAATTTTAGTATTTATAACTAAAAATCAAATTTGGTCAAACATATGATCTAGTAAGATTCATTCTAGATAAGTTAAATATGTCCACAATTTTCCCAACTAAAATTGTTTGCTAAGTGCATATGTAGCATTGTTCTGAGACCAATTTACTAAAAAAATGAAATTATTTGAAAATTTTAATGTTTCAACAGCTCCTACTCATATAAATAATATTTTTTTAAATGTAAAAAATACCCTTTTGTAGATCCATAAGTGTATTTTTCAAATATATATTTATTTTAATATTTTAATTATTATTTATATTTTATTTTTATTTTTTACTAAAAGTAGGTTATAAACACAAAAATATTAGGTTGATTACCATGTCAAGAAAAATACTAAAACTTATTAAAAATAAATTGAAAAAAATATGACGCCCTAGATAAAAGAATCTAGATTAAGATAGTATAATTTATTTTCTATTTGAGAAAAATATTAAATATAATAGTTGACATCGAGTGGAAACAGTAGTGTTTTAATACACAAACATATAAATATTTATTTAAAAATATATATTTATCATTATTGTAGAAAAATATATCCATGCCCTAAAGTTTCAAGTTATAAATATATACAAAAAATTTGAAAGGAAAAAGGAAAATTTAGTATATAAAGCTTGACATCTCATGTAATGTCATTTTTCAACATTTTATTAGCAACTAAATAATAGTGCTAATTTATTAAAAACTATATTCAAATAATTTTTAATTTTTTTTCAAAAAAATACAAACATAAAATATACTAAAAAATACACATTTTATTAGTTTACACATTTCAAAATTCAAAACATTTATGCCACTTTCTAGTTATTCAAGTTTAAAAGTTAGATCAACATTGGTTGTTTCCTTTATAAAAGTGTGACATAGCTTTATACTTTTACCCACATCCTTCAGAGTAATTGTCATCTTCCCAATAGCCAGATGAAAGGTATTGTGGTCACTATGCCACCTCTCTGCTAGAGCAGTTAACAAACCCCTATTAATCCTATATCGAGGTATGTCTATCAAGGATTTCAACTCACAATAGGTGATAATATCCAAATCTTCCTGCGTCAACCAATGAACCATCTCCCATGTCTTTGGGAAACACTCCCAAGACTGGAGCACACCAAAGTCCTCCTAATCATATTACGGAAAACAAATCAGCATTACATCAATCAATCTATCAAATTTGGCCCTAACACAATGTTCAATAAATATCATCAGTCAATCAAATCATGTTCAATCAAGATCATCAGTCAATCAAATCATGTTCAATCAATATCATCAGTCAATCAAATCATGTTCAATCAATATCATTAGTCAATCAAATCATGTTCAATCAATATCATCAGTCAATCAAATCATGTTCAATCAATATCATCAGTCAATCAAATTAGGATCAATCGAGACCATAATTAGTCATCATCAATCCTCTCCTATCATGAGGTCGAAGAAAATTATTAGTCCTATCATCGATCCTCAGCTATCATGAGGTTAAAACATCATCAAGTTATCCTATCATCAATCCTCACCTATCATGGGGTCGATACATCATCAATCTTATCATCGATCGTCACCTATCATGAGGTCAATAAAGTATCAATCCTACCATCGATCCTCACCTATCATGAGGTTGATACATCAGTGAATCCTACCATCAATCCTCACCTATCATGAGGTTGATGCATGATCAATCCTATCATCGATCCTCACCTATCATGAGGTTGATACATCATCAATCCTATCATCGATCCTCACCTATCATGAGGTCAATACATCATCAATCCTATCGTCAATCCTCACATATCATGAGATTGATCAAGCATCAACCCTATCATTGATCCTCGTCTATCATGAGGTCAATCAAGCATCAGTCTTATCATTGATCCTCACCTATCGTGAGGTCGATACATTAGTGAATCCTACCAATGATCCTCACCTATCATGAGGTTGATGCATCATCAATCCTATCATCGATCCTCACCTATCATGAGGTCGAAACATCATCAACTTATCCTATCATTTGACTCTCATCTATCATGAAATCAAATCAAACATTAATCAAGCAACGAACATCATAAAATCAAACTGAGATCAATCAAAAGCATCACTGAATAGAACAATGCAATGACTCACATGATTCATGAACATCATACAAGCCTCAACAAACATCAACAATGCAACATTTGACATAACCAGGAGGACTTTAATCAACTGAACATTGTCGGAAAAGAAAAAAAAGGAAAATCATCAAGAATCATTTAAGGGAAAAACCCTCAAGCTTACAAAAGGCGCCATTTGGGACCCCAAAGGCACCATTTCAGGGGCAAAAGGGAAAAAAATGATGTTAAGCTTGCAAAAGGTGCCATTTGGGACCCCAAAGGTGCCAAACCAGAAGCAAAAGGCACCATTTCACAACCAAAAGGCACCAAAACACAAGAAAAAGGCACTAGAACAGAAGCAAGAGGCACCAAAACTCCCATAAACTCCCAAAAATGACTTGAAAACAACAAAAATAACCCCCCAAAAGTCCAAAAATGACTTTAAATGGCCTACAACACCTATCTACCAAGTTAAAAACATTGATGAAAAGGTGGGAAAATGACTAAAGGAGGTTTCTTGTAATGTGTACCGTAGGTGCAACTGCAACAAGGTGACTGTGGTGGCAAAGATGCTCGAAATGATGCTTGCGAGAGGGGATCTCAATCTTCCTCTAGCTCTCCACTCTCCATATTCTCCAAACTCACAATGTGCAATTGAATTCACTTTTCCCACTTTTTACCTTTTTGAAGGACAATGGAGGGAATCATGGTGGGATTTATTATCAAAAATGGGATTTAACTAATCAAAATTGTTCAAGGAGAGAGTGTAGAATCACATTTCGAGAGATAAATCATATCTAACATCAAAGTATCATTGGTTTAGTGATGGATCATCATCACATCACTACAACATCATCACACAATCGTCGAATCCTTGACAAAACATCAAAAATCCACATTTTAGCGATTTATCTCTCGAGGGGGCATATATCCATCAATACTTGAAAATCAATGTCTAGGGCATTGTCTGGGGCATCGAAAACTTTTCTGAGCATCGGATTCAAATTTTTCTTTGAATCAACATGTAAACATATTACTTCAAAGAGGGGAAAAATGTATACACCTAAAAACAGTCATCAGCTTTAATTAATTAAATATTAGCTATTTGATTAATATTCCAACCACGTATAAATAAATGTTCAATTTATTTATATTGTTCACCCTTCTCTAATTCTCCAAATCTAAAAAATATTCTTCTAAATTAATTAAATAAACTTGTTTCTCTAAACTCATTTTATTTAATTAATCTTCACTAAATCTAATTAGGAATTAGAGCACATTTCTACAACTTTTTGTGCCACCTCACCAAGGTCACATGAAAATAAATAACTCTAATTTTTAATTAGAATTATCTTCAACTCATTTCAAAAAGCACATGGCACATTTTCTCCCACACTTCCACCAATTTTGGAGCACATGACTTATTCCTCCCACACTTCCACTAATTTTGGAAGCACATGGTCTTCTCTTCTCACACTTGAATCTTCCATCCAAATGGCATGTTTCCCATTGGTTGAGAGATTCTTCCATCCAAATGGTATGTTGTCTTTGGTCAAGGGGACAACATCTTGATTATCTTCATCTTCACCATCCATTCTTCTTATTTGAATCTGGATCGTTGATTATTGCCACCTCACTATATGCTTGGAAAAGGATATAAATACAACCCTTGGGCCTTGTATTTGGCATCCAAATTTGAAGTATAGTTATCATGCAGTTTTATCATTGGAGCTTGGAGCACTCTTGGAGTCTTATAGCTAGTTTTTATATCATGTTTTTCTTGGCATTTACATCTGAACTTTAAATATTGCTTCATAGTTTCATTTTAGATTAGTTCATTTTAAGTTTGCATTTGAGCATATATAGAATCATGCATAGAATCATATAGATCACTACCATAGTATCCACCACCATTTGTGTATTTATCATCAATATCATCCTTCACTCATCATAGCATTCATCATCATTGTTTGCACATAGTTTCATGTAGGCATGTAGTTGGCTTGCATGTTGAATGTTATCTCGTTTCCTAAGTAGTCATTTTAACAACCTTTGCGCTCATAGAAATCTAAGGGACAAACGGTTTAATAAATCCTTAGGAATAGAGGACAATGAGACCTTCTTGAAGGATTCGTTTAGATGAAAATTAGAATGGTTTACTTTGCTTTGAATATTTAATGTAAATATTTAATTAAGGTTTGTGTTGATACTAACTTTGCACATTTAACACAGACATAGTAGACATGCAAATTATACTGATTGATCTTGTGCGTGCCTGATCTTGATTTACTAACACCAATTCATCTTGAATCATCTCCTTTACTAACCATTTAATCGAATAATATTTGTTTGATTGAATTTATCATATTTAGTCTTTTATTTAAATAAATCAATTTTATTTGATTAAATCATTATCTTCTATTAATTAAATAAATCATTTTGTTCCATTAATCCTAATGTCCCTCTTTTAATTAAATAATTCATTTTTTTTAATTAAGTTTTAAAGTAATCTCCTTTAAATTAAATAAACTAACCTTTATTTGATTTAAATCTAACATCATCCCCTTTTAATTAAATAAATCAAACTTTATTTAATTAAGTCTAATATTCATATTCCTCTCATTTTGATTTAAATAAATCCAAAAATCTAAATCAAGTGTCAAATCAAACTAATTTCCATCTAAGTTAATCAAATCTTGATTAACACTAACTCTAGTCCATCAAATCCTCTAGATTTTGCAACTTGTGCAAGTAAATCAATTTAATTGATTTATGAATTCTTCCATTTTCATTCAAAAAGGGCATCAAGTTGGAATATTCTTCATATTTGAATTTTCCCTCCCACATGTCTTATCCTACAACTTGGCATTTATGACTCTTACAAGTCCTTTTTCGTGAGCCAAGTGGCAATAACTCCTCTTCCACATCTTCCTCCACAACCTAACTTTTGAATTTCAAATCTCCACCTAATGACATTAATGTGCACATTCATCAAAATGTGTTCCACATCTCTCCACTAGCATGTTGACAAGTAGCATTCTTTCATTGGTTGATCTTTAGTCCCACATTCATCCTTTTTTCTCATTCTTCCATCCTTCTCTACTAATTTTAGATCCACAACTTATGCAAAGTCATTATCCACACATTTTATGCAGGTTCATCCATTCTCATCCAAGTTTCATATTTTTCATTGATTACATAGCTAGGTTATGGCAATTTTTATCAAAGAGCACCATTGATCATCATCAAGCTTGCAAGGAATTGGGAAAGGGCTATTTTCCATATCAAAATAACACCAATTCCCCCATGGGATTGAGGGTTTGGGCATTTGAATAGGATTTATATTGATTTATTTGTGTTCTTTACTTTATTTCTTATTATTTATGCTTCAAATGAATCTTATGGGGAATGGTAATTTAGATTTGCATAATTGACTAATATGGTGTTTATTGCTTATATTTTTGCAGGTCTAGATCCACCATTCAAAATATATATATGCTCATATACTTGACCATGCAAATCAATAAAGGTTACTAGTGCCACAACTTGAGAATGCCATCATGACTTCATCAAAGACTTTACCATCGAGCATTCAATGATCAATCTCACCACCACATATAGTGGAAGGCGAGACTCATTTTTAAGAGTCACTGTTGCTTCACTCGACCTCTATGTTACAAGGAAATATTTGCCACCCTAACCTAGCATTAGGTGGTAGATAAAAATATAGTGATGATTCTTTTTAAATAAAATTAAACCAAGGTTAGCCTCTTAGTTGATTGCCTATGGCTATACACATACAAGTTGTTCACATAGAAATATATTCAAGTCCTCCGATAGGTCGAGACCCATAATGGATAAATTTATGCATGCTAAATGCCGTATTGAGGGTGAGAAATTTGAACCCAAACAACGGGTTAATCATTCATTATAAGATAATACAAATATTCAAAATCTTGACCCTCATGGGATTCACATGAGATTGACATAGTCGATCTTCAAATAGAAAAACCCCAAAACATGCATGCACAATAATCACATATTGGTGTAAAAGAATTGGAGATCAAATGATATCACATGGAAAACCATAAAAATTGAATTACCTCCAATGATTTTGGCTTGATATTTTTCCTTCCACCGAATTGCTCTGCTTTTTCCTTTCTAACTTGACAATTTTTCTCCTCTCTCTTATTTTTCCTCTTTTCTATCTTTTTCTTCCCCATTCCCCAAATCGAATCATCCTTGCTATTTTGATTACGATATGGAAATTAAAATTTTGTAGTCTTCATTGCATTAGTTGGCCGCCTAGTCCTCTACATGAGGGAGTCGACCTCCCTAAATTTGGTGGGAGTTACATGTATTTTGAATTTCCCCCATGATTTCAAATATCATTTGCATTTCTTTTGTACGTGCATATATATATCATTCTCATATATATATATATACCAATAATTTCAAGCATTAACCAAAGATTACATACATATACAAAACCTCTTGTATACTCAAATCACATTTCAAATTTATTCAAAAGAGTGAACATAGAATATCATTTTTTGTAGAAGAAAATTTGGATTTTCCTAGTCAATTTTCTTTTGTTGAATATAAATTGCAAAATAGAGAAAATGAGATAAGAATGTACAACATGTTCTTTCCATTAACTATAATTTTCACACCAAATATGAATACATTTTTTTCAACTTTTCAAACATATACAGATGTCACATTCTATTGTGGTATTTGATATTCTAGATTCCATCCTTTCTTACCATGGTCATCCGGCTAAGTGTGCCTACATCAATCAAGTTCTCATCCTTCAACCTATTTCTTGCACACATATTCTTACACTTGTCCACCTATCAATAACCTTCAATTGATAATCTCATAGAATAATTTCTTAAATTAGAAATTTTCATATTTTCAATTTCATCATTGCATTCTATCAAATAAAATGATAAATTCTATTTTTCCAATTATGTCAATTTCCATAAATTTTAAAATGCAGAAATCAAATCAAGATATGACATCCTTCCCCACTTAAAAGATACATCGTCCTGATTTCTCATCAAACAAAATTGGTTTGCATATTTTTATCATTTCCCCTTGTTTTCAAATCAACATCATAGCACACCAATTCCAAAATATAAAACATCAATATATAGAAAATCACAACTCATATTGTTTTCAATCCAAAATTTTAGTCATCAATAAAAAATATGATCATCAATAGTCTATCTAGGAAAAAAAATGAGGGAAGGAGTGTTCTATTTGTTCCACATCCTCCCATGTAGTATTTTCCTCATGATACTAGTCCCATTGGACCTTATACTCAACAATGTCCCATTTTCACAACTTGATGTTACATCTATCCAAAATTCTATTGGGCTCCACTAGCACCACCCTTGGATCCTCCACATGTAAAGAACACCAATCAAGTATATGGGACACATCTAGGTGGTATGGTTTTAATAAAATAACATGAAACACATTATGAAGTCAAGCTAGAGTAGGGGGTAGAGCGAGTCTATATATGATTGGGTTGATCACTTCTAGTACATCAAATGGAACCACATATCTCAAGGCCAACTTGGATGAATTTATGAAGGTAATAGAGCTCTTATGCGGATTGAATCTCAAAAAGAACTTATCTTTGACTGTAAAGTGTCTAAAGGTTCTATTTCTATCAGCATAGCTCTTTTTCCTATCTGCTACTTCCTTCATTCTGCTCTTGATAAGCCTCATTTTCTCTTCCATTTCATTTAGCATCTCAGGGACCACTATGATCTTGTCTTCCAATTTGTCGCAATTGATGAGAGTATGAAAATTTCACCCATATAGAGCCTCGAAAGGTGCAATTCCTAGAGATGCATTATGGGAGTTATTATAAGAAAATTCTACTATAGGTAGGTATTCTTCCCATTTACTACTTATCCATACAATACAACCGAAGGAGATCTTCTTAAACCTGATTTACTCTATAGGTTTGATCATTAGTCTAAGGATGATAGGTGGAACTAAATTTTAGCTTAGTTCCTAATGTTGCATTCAAGGTTATCCAAAACCTAGATGTCATTTGTGTACCTCAGTCAGATATAATGGTCTCTGGAACTTAATATAAATGAAAGATCTCTTGGACAAATTTCTTGGCCAAGGTCAATGATCCATCCATAAGGTTCCCTAGGATAAACTATTCCACCTTATTCAACTTGTCGACTACTACCAAAATGACATCATGCTTGTTCCTGCTTAGGGGTAACCCCTATACAAAGTCCATACTAATCACTTTCCATTTGTACTTAGGTATATCATGGGGATAAAGAAGTCCTAATGGATGAACATGCTTAGCCTTGACTCATTGAAACTCCAAGTATATAGCTACGTATTCTGCTGTCTTTCTTGAGTTTAGGCCAAAAGTACAAAACCTTTAGTTTTATGATCATCTTTGTAACTTTTGGGTGCCTTGAATATGGTACATTGTAGACTTCATCTAGGACCATCTTCCTAAGCTCTCCAAAAAATGGGATATACATCCGTCTCTGGTATCTTAAGATACCATTTGGTTCAAATTCATACCCATCGAACCGATGGTCTAATAGATTCTCATTGAGGGCCTTTTTTACTTTCTCATAATTCTCATCACCTTGCAAGTGTTGCATCATTTTCTATTTTAGGTTGAATCTCATAGAGGTCATAGCTGCCAAATGTCTTCATCTACTAAGAGCAGCTACCATATGGTTTTCTTTTCCTTTTATGTACTCAATTCCAAAGTCATACTCACTAAGGAATTCTAGAAATCTCCTTTGTTGTGCATTAAGGTTAGGTTGAGTAAAAATGTATCTCAATCCTAGGTGATCTATTTTCAGCTCAAATTTCTTTGCCAAGAGATAATGTCTTGACATTTTTAGGATGTGCACTATAGCTACTAATTCCAAGTCATGTGGTGCATAGTTTACTTCATTTTGTTTCATCTTCCTAGACTCATATGTCACCACTTTCCCTTCTTGCATTAACATTGGTCCTACTCTATCTCCTAAGGCATCTATGATCACCGAAAATTGACCATTAGGATCTAGAATAATGATTACTAGAACTACAGTAATATTTTCCTTAAGGAGATGGAATACTTGATCACACTTCTCATTCCACTCGAACCTCTTTCCTTTCTTTTGAAGAGATGTTATTGGGGCTGCTATTTTATAAAACCCTTGCACAAATTTCCTATAATATCTTGCAAGACCCATAAAACTTTGCACTTCTAACACATTTTGAGGTACTGGCCATTCCACTATTGTATTTTTCCTTTTAGGATCCACTAACACTCCCTTTCCTGAGATGATGTAGCCTAGGTAATGCACCCTATCTTGGTAGAATGATCACTTCTAGATAACTTTCCAAAAAAATTATTTTCCTTTAGTCATTGCAAGACTATCCTCAAGTGTCGATTGTGCTCCTCAATGGTCTTGGAATAAAACAAAATTTAATAAATGAAAATTAGGATGAAATCATCCAAATAGTCTTAGAACACATAGTTCATAAGGTTCATGAAAGCTACAGGTGCATTGGTCAAGCCAAAGGGTACCACAATAAATTTGTAATGCCCATATTGAGTTTGAAAAGCTATTTTTGAAACATCCTCCTCTTTTATTCTCACCTAGCGGTAGTCAGACCTGAGATCTATTTTGGAGAATACTATCACTCCCTTCATTTGATCGAATAACTCATTGATCATTAGAAGAGGGTAGAGATTCTTGATTGTTGCCTTGTTCAACATCTGATAATCTATGCACAGATGCAAGATTCCATCCTTCTTTTTCACAAAGATGATTGGTGCTCCCCAAGGTGACATACTAGGTGTAATAAGACCTTCATGCAACAAATCCTATAATTAGACTTTCAATTCATAGAGCCTTGTGGTGGTCATCCTATAAGTGGCCTTATACTATGGCTCGGCTCTAGGCTCTAAGTCAAAGGAGAAGTTGAATTCTTGCTTCGGAGGCATCTCGATGAGATCTTCGGGAAACACATCACAAAATTCCCTAAGGATTGGATAATCATCAAGGTACAGTTTCTCCTTGTCAAGTTCACTGACATGCATAATATATATGACACAACCCTTCTACTAAGCTCTCTTAAGTTGCATATCTGAAATTTGTCTAAGTTTTAGGGGTTGTTGTACCCCATGTACCTCAACTAGGTTTCCATATTCATCTATACATATGACCACCTTATCCTCACAATTCACCATAGCCTTATGCTCATTCAACCAATTGATTCCTAAGATTACATCATAGGATCCTAATGGTGCAAAATAAAGGTTATTTTGGGTCATTAAGGTAGGAAGCTCCAACTTAATGTAAAAGAGACATGAGTCTACTACCCACTCTACTTGATTCCCATACTAAACAAACCATGAATTCTTCATATAGTTAGGTTGAATAGGTAGCTTTGAAATCATTCTAGGGTGTATGAAACATTTAGTAGCTCCAGTATCCATCAAAATGGAAATGGTTTGGCCATAGAGCTTACCTGTCAACCATATGGGAGAAGCTTGGTACTCCACTTTCCTGTTGTCTACCACTGCATGGATCTTGTGTTGTGGAGTATGTTGTTGGTTTCCTTCCTTTTGTGACCTTATCTTTTGAGGAAAGTTAGAGGCATAATGATCTTCCCCAGAAGTGTAACATCCCTCACACAATCCTCTTTGTGTTCTAGACTTATCTTCTTTTATGTGTCCTTGGGAACTGTTGTAGGCATCATTGCCCTTGTTATCCCTTTTATTCCTTCTACCTTGGTTGCATTCTTCCTTTTTTGGAGGGTCACCTTCCAATTTTAGGCTTCTGATCTAATGGGACTTGCTTCCTTTCTATACGTCACCCTTCCAAAATCTTTTATTTCTAAACCAGGGCTTCGAGTTTGATCCTTTACAAAGATTAGACAATTGCTACAACTTCTGCTCTTGCTTTATAGCCTTTTCAAAAGCATCTTCCATAGTAGGAGGATTTTTGAGATCCACTTCAACTCCAATGTGAGGTCTCAATCCCAGTATAAATTTTTTGATCTGAAAACAATCATCAACTTGATATTGGGGCACATACTTAAGAAGGTTGGTAAAATTATCCCATTATTGCACTACTATCAAGCCTCCATGGGTCATATTCTGAAATTCAATCATTTTCTTGTCAAAAAAAAGTTGGGTAGTCACCTCTTTCTAAAATATTTGAGGAAAAATTCCCAAGTAATCCCTTCTAGATGGAGTCTTCCTTTAGCTTTCTTGTTACCCCATGTGGACATTGAAAAAGTAACCCTTCTACTTTTTTTTTATCTCATTTGGGCCCTCCTTGTATTTTGGATTAATTGTGCCTTGATTTAATGTTGTAATATGGATAACACATTCACATTAGGTCTTGGACCCTTGTGAACTAAAAAAGAACTCAAGTGGTACCTTACTTAAGTGTTGTAAAGTGTTGTAACACACTTTTACACTTTTCTAGGGTCTTTTTAATATATTTTACCTAAATAGCATCTATTCATCATTTACCAAGCCTTATTTCAAAGTGTTGTAAAGTGTTGTAACAAAATTTCACACTTTTCTAGGCTTGTCATTAATAATTGTACCTTCTTATGCTTTATTTGGCCCTATTTTACATTTGCATGACTTATGAGTATTTATGAGAATAAACTCGTTAAACATCATTTAAAACACTTAAATCTTGAAACCCACTTCAAATGCCTAAGGTGGGACCCATTCACCCAGAGTGGGGAATGAGTCCCCTTTGCCTCAAAACTCAATTAATTCAAATTTCTGGCGAGTTTTTATTTTCTAAGATCTAAGGTCAGCCTATGATGATCTATTTTTGGGAATTATTGCATAATCAAGCATAAATATAAGGTTTTTCTACTTATTTCACCCCCAGTCACTCAATCAATCAATCAAGAATTCTAAGCATTCCAAGTATTTTCAAGTCTACATCCATTAGAGCCATTACTTACATGTTTGCAACATTCTACTTTAAGGTTTTGGTGAGTTGTAGCATTGCTTTTTTTCACTCATCTTTCTCTTTCCATATTTCATTTCATTTATAGGGTTTAATTACAAACAAGGGGTTTGACCAAGGCAAACCCCTATTCACCAACCCCACAACAAGTTTTCCCTCTCTTTGCATGTGATTTGTAGGTTTAGGTTACATATTTTTCAAAGAGAAAGATTGGAAAAGTTTCCATCAAGTTGTTAAAGTCATTCAAATTTGTCAAAGCCCTAAGAGAAGCTTGGAGAACATATATAGGTTGAACTTGATAGTTTCGGGCTTGGATATGAATTAGGAGTAGAAGAGAAAACCGAGAGCTATAGATTCCACTTTTCAATCTCCAAAAATATAGAAGTGGATTGATTCACAATTAGTGGAAAATGAGTCCCACTGTAGGAGTCTAATAGAGACTTTTGTAGATCTGAGTACCCATTTGTCTAAAACTTGTTCTGACATTGTTCACATGAAGTAGGACTAAGTCACCTAGCTTGGCATATGAGTCCCGATTGACCTAAAAAGTAGAAATTTCAAGATTCTAGAGCTCCATTCCATCTCCAACAAGTTTCCAAGTGCACATTTCCAATTTCATAAATTTCTTTTACATTTTACTTGCATTCTTAGGTCATTTAGTGTTAGTTTGCATATCACACTACATTTTCAAACATCTTGCATTTTCCAAGTTTTGCATTAGTGGAAAACCCTTTTTATTAGCTTTCAACCTTTAGGACAATCCCCCTTGATAGATTTCAATGTCCTTTGCATTGAAATCTTGAGGATTATTTCTTGAATGTGAGCATTGTGAAATCAGATCCCTCTTCCTTGTATCCCCGTTTTTGTGTGGACAAGGAAGTGAAGCATCCATTTCCATTGTCCACATTTTGGTGAACTCGACTTTTGAACATTTTAATTTTGATTTGGAGTGCATTTGCATCCTAGAATTAACTTGCATTAACATTGCATTAGGATTTGCATTAGTTAATTAGCATTCTAGGGTTTCAAAGTTGCATAAGTGAAAAGTTCATTCAACTTACATTATTGCACTAAATTTCTTTAAAAATCAGAAAAATTCTACATTTTCATTTCAAACTTGCATCAAAAAACTTTAAAAGCATAAAACACATTTTAGAAATTCCAAAAATTTTCAAAAAAATCAATACCGTGACTCATTCTCCACCTTGGGCGAATCAATCCCTCTACATATTTTTCACTTAATTTTCTATCATTTATAGTTTAGTTTCCAAGTTTCTGCTTGTTGTTTCTATATTTTAGTTTTAATTTCCAAAATCTCAGTTATAAGCATTTCATTTTTGTTAGTTTACATTGCATTTGCATTCAACCCACATTTAGTAGCCAAGTTGCATGAGTGTTTGTTGTACTATTGCTAATACTATAGTGACAAGAAGTTCAAGACTCATGTCATCCTACGATAACACACTTGTTGTGGATCTTGGGTTATCTAGATCTTCCAATGCTAGTATTGACACTAGTACACTAGACATGGATAATACCCTTAGCAACTCTTTGACTTCAAATAGCATGCAAGTTGAAACACAAAATGATACTATCCCGCAAGAGAAAATAATTCAAATTCATGAGGAATTAGCACATCTCCAACATCAAGTACGTCTTGCTTGAAAAAATTTCAACTGCTGCAATTTCTACCATAGAAAACATCCATCGCATGCTTGAAAGTGAAGATGGCCTTGATGTTGTTAAACACATAGTTCAGATATATACAAAACATCTTCCTTAAACCTCTAGTGTTCCTACATCAATAAACAATGTTGCAAGCCAAGGAGGAACTAAAACTCCTCCTCTCTCAACCATAGCCTCAATACCTACCTATACCACTCCTCAAGTCACAAAAACAATGCAACAAGTTAGTAATGTGATTCCTTCCTTGAGTATTCCTGCTAGCATCCCTAATTCCTATGTGGCATCACATGTTCTATATTCTACCACATTCCCACCTATAAGAATTCCATCCACTTGCCCTACCACTACATACACTCCATTGCCACTTTCACTTCCATCCCATACCACTTATAAAGATCCTCTCATAAAACAACTTTTCTAAACCATTTCCTCCATGCAAAAGCAAATCTCCACCATAAACCAAAATTAGAATGGCACGCCCACATATTATGTTCAAATCAGTCCATTGTCTTTGGAAATATTACAAACACTGATGCCACAAGGAATAGAGATGCCTAGATTTGAGAAATAGGGAGGGAAGGGAGATCCTTCTAACCATGTTAATGCCTAGACTACCTTATGTAGTGACTTTGTCCTTGATGATAAACTATTAGAAAAACTATTCCCTAGGACTTTAAAAGATACTGCCTCAGAATGGTTTTCTTCATCACCAAAAAATTCAATTCATTCATTTAATGAACTTGTTAATACATTTATAAACCATTTCCAAGTGTATATGACTCCCAAGAAGACCTTGGCTGATTTAATGAGATGCAAGCAAAATGAGGAAGAAAATACAACTGATTTATCTCATGCTATCAATTGCTTTCTTCCCAAATCGATGTTAAGATCCCTAACCCACACCTTCAAAAGATGTTTATAGAAATATTGCAAACTAAACATTAGGACAAACTAACTATGATGAAATTCCCATCCTTCATGCACTTGTGTACTACCCTTTGTGATTATCAAAATTTGGTTAGTAGTGGAGATACAAGGTCCACTTCTAGCCAAATTGAGAAATCTGAGTCTGTTAACCAAAACAATTCCCAACCATTTAGAAAGAAAAAAAAAGGGTTCCTTCAATTTAATCCTCCTCAGCTAACAACTCAAAACATGAATAATCAAATAGCAACTCTTAAAACCACAGTTCCCTTTAATTATAGAGATCCAAAAAGAAAATCCACACCCTTACCCAACATCCTTCATAACATAATGTCCCAACTTTTACAACAACAAATGATTACCTTGCCTCCTATTGAAACACCCAACCCTATTAAGCATTTACCTTTGATATTTAAATCAAATTCTTATTTCCACTATCATCAACAAAATGGACATGACATGAAACCTTACAAGCATCTTAAACAACTTTTGCAAGACCTCATTGATTCCGGTTGTCTATCCATAGTAGGTGTTAGTGATCAAGGAAATAAGTCTGTTGCCCCTTCGAAGCAAAACTTACAAATTTTCACTAATCTGATGCCCAAACATAATATTTCATTTGTAAATTCTATTGAAACTACAAATAATGATGTGATGAATGTTGATACAAATGATGAACATAATGATCCTATTACAAATGATATCCATGTTAATCCTATGGATGAAATAGTTGCGGCGATAGATGTTATCCCTGGTAAGAGATGACCTAAGAGTCTTCTTGATATTGCTTTCTCCTCTTAGGATATAATTAAAAATGCACCCAATGGTCCTCTCTACATATTCAGTCATATCTATGACAAGCCCACTAATGGGATACTTTAATAGATCTTGCCTATGGAGAGAATGTGATCATCAATAATTTTTAGTATTACATGAACTTTATCAAGATGACTATGATAAACCAAAAGAATGGATCAAGATGCACAATGGTTTTGCTTTCCCTACGATAGGATCAATCTCCCTACCATTACAAATAGGACCCAAAACATTAGATGTTACATTCTCCATCATCCCGTAGTCAGACCAATTTCATTTGAGGATAGGCCATCCATGACTTCACTCAATAAAAGTTGTCCCTTTCATTGTGCACAAATGCTTAAAATTTCCATTTGACAATGAAATATTCACCATTCACCATAGCGGCTTTAACCCCTTGTCTTCCAAAGGAAACTTTTCCTTAGAAGCCTTTTTCCCCAAGCCCATGGAACCTATAATGCCATGACAAGACTTCTTTTTCATATCTTACCAAAAATTCAAAGCAAAGAAAATAGCCAAATTATCCCTAAGAAACATGTTTCCTTCCATTTCAGCACCCCCCATACTTGATGAAACCATGCTTGAACCTAAACAAGAACCAAACAACCAAGACCAACCAACAACATAACCTTCACCTACATCATCTAGAAGACCAAGAGACAATGAAAGAAACTCCATCATGCCTCCTCAAATAAAACAAGTTT
This sequence comes from Sequoia sempervirens, assembly GCA_007258455.2. Taxonomy (NCBI): domain Eukaryota; kingdom Viridiplantae; phylum Streptophyta; class Pinopsida; order Cupressales; family Cupressaceae; genus Sequoia; species Sequoia sempervirens. The sequence goes on from VDFB02169380.1 coordinate 19,219, forward strand.
ACAAGGAAAAAGAGAAAGTGGATGACCAACCTCTTATGGATCCTTTTGTTCCTCCCCTTAGGGAAGAAAAGAAACCTATGGTTGATCAACCGACACCTTCACAAACATAACTTGGAAACAAAACTAGAAGAAACAGAGGTGCTAGAGAGTGTAGGTGTCGACGTTGTCTCCTTGCTCACAAGTTACATGAAGAATTAAGTAAAGAAAATCACAATACAAACTTGAATAAAGCAATGCATGATGACTCCCTCCCTAGAATGACCCAATACAAGAATCAAAACAAGGGATGAACACTTTGGTGGACACTATCATTCGTCCTCCTATTGTGATTAATTTGGATGATGATGAAAAGATCACTAAAATTGATGAAGAGCTGCATAATGAATTGAACACATTATTTTCCTCTTCAATGAGCTTAATTGAAAAATATCCCATACAGAGTGGTGAAATTGGTACTTCTCCTAGTTCAAGACTTGCCCTTGTCCCTTTGGCTAGTTGTTTGTCTTCAGTATACAATGAACATGATTGGGAGGAAGATGACTTGCTCAACTATTGACTCACATTTTCCTTTTCTTTCTTTTTCTTTTGTGTGATTGCATGTGCATAATGTAATCTCCCATGATGTTCTATTTGATGTCCTCTCTCTTTGTGACATTCCTCTATTTGTACCTTCATTCTTCTCTATGTTGCAGTAATTGTTTTCGATTTTTCCTTTTTTATCTTTGTTTTCCTTTTGGGGATGCTACTGAGACATTCAGGTCTCTTTCATGTTGACCCTAGTGCTGGCTTTTTTCATTTTATATTTCTCTTTTTATTTTTTTTCCCTTTTGGGGATGATGCAAGTCATTGAGACATCCAGGTCTCTTTCATGTTGACCCAAAAGGCTTTCTGTTTCTTTTCCTTTTCATTTTATCTTTCTCTTTTTCTTGTGTTTTCCTTTTGGGGATGACAAAAGGCATCGAGACATTCATGTATCCTTCATGTTGACCCAAAATCTTTTCCTTTCTCTTTCACCTTTTCTTTTTCATTTGTCTTGTGTTTTCCTTTTGGGGATGATGCAAGGCACTGAGGAACCCTATGTCTCTTCCATGTTGACCCAAAATATTTTTCTTTTTTTTCGCTCTCTTTGTGTCATTCTTCCAATTCTATGTGTATTTTGGGGATGATGATAGTTCCAAGCTCTAAAAATAATTGTAGCAAAGAACATACTGACCCCAAATCCATAGATCCCTTATTTGATTAGTGTTTTCATTTTGGGGGCAACTCGTCTCTTTTCTTTTTCTCTTGCATGATGTAGCTTTACTTGGAAACACATGACTTGGAATAGGGATTTCCAAGTTGGCTCTCATCTCTTCTTTTTTGTTAGCATTTTTCATTTTCTACTTTAAAGTAATTGCTCACAACATGGTGTTTAGTGATTCCTTTAAAGTGGGGGCATACATTAGTTATTCTTGGTTCTTAATGCAACCTTCTTACTTCATACGATGCATTTGTCACTTTGTGGATGACATTGGGTGTGATGTTTTCATGAGCGTGATATATCTTAGCATATTACATTCCTCTTGGTGGCTTGATGTTACACACTACATTCCCTAAGTTGAAAATTTTATATTCTTTGATCGGTCCTCTCTTGGAGACATTAGACACAATGTTCCCTAAGGTAAAGACCTCGCATGAACTAAGCAAGACTCCTTTGAACATTCTTTGCATGTTGCATTTTTCATTTTTTATATGGCCACCTTGCATAACACAACTTGCATGCTTGTGGATCCATCGCATTTATTCATGAGCTCCAAGCATACAAAGTTTTGCTTGTCTCATGAAGCTCGAAAAGTAATTTTATTTTGTGGCACTTTATTAAAGTTATCAGGAGGTATAACTTTGGTATGGTTGAGCGGGAAGCCCATTTCAATGAATGAATTTACCCATAGCAACTTGTGTGTGTGTGAGTGCATACTAGTCATGCGTGTATGTTTCTCACCTTTTTAGGCCTTCTCACCTGGAAGACAGCCAAAATTTTTGTCACCTCAGAGTGAGTATGTGTTTTCCAGAAAAATAGCCTACATCTGATCCACATCATGTTGGACAAACGACATAAGCTTGATTCGATTCTTTCTTTTCCTTTTATTTTTTTCTCTTTCATCTTTGGCATTGTATGCTTGTTCCTTATTGTTGTTCTTGGTATCATGCATGTTCCCTTGTGCTTATGTTGGTTTGTCATGGAATCTTGATCCTAGAGGCTTGATCACCCTTCTTGATTGTTGTTGTCCCATATTACTAGCATTGGTTCATGGGAACCCCTCTTGATGCACATTGGTATACTTTAGTGTGAGTTTGAAGCAGGTTCATCCTCTCACTAAAGTGGGGGCTAAATGTGGACACCAAAAAAGTAACCTTTATACTTTTCTTGTCTCGTTTGGGCCCTCCTTGTGATTTTGGCTTAATTGTGCCTTGATTTAATGTTGTAATGTGGACAATACATTCACATTAGGTCTTGGGCCCTTGTGAACTAAAAAAGAACTCAAGTGGTACCTTACTTAAGTGTTGTAACACACTTTCACACTTTTCTAGGGTCTTGTTAATGTATTTCACCTAAATAGCCTCTATTCATCATTTACCAAGCCTTATTTAATTTTTTTAAAAAGTTTTGTAACAAACTTTCACACTTTTCTAGGCTTATTATTAATAATTGGACCTTCTTATTCTTTAATTGGCCCTATTTTACATCTACAGGCCTTATGAGTATTTATGAGAATAAACATGTTAAACATCATTTAAAACACTTAAATATTGAAACCCACTTCAAATGCCTAAGGTGGGACCCATTCCCCATTTTGGGTGAATGAGGCCCCTTAGGTGGGACCCATTCACCTAGAGTGGTGAATAAGTCCCCTTTAGTTCAAAGCTCAAAATTAATTCAAATTTTTGGCAGGTTTTTATTTTCTAAGATCTAAGGTCAGCCTGTGATGATGTATTTTTGTGAATTATTTCATAATAAAGTATAAATCTAAGGATTTTCTACTCATTTCACCCCCAATCACTCAATCAATCAATCAAGCATTCTAAGCATTTCAAGAATTTTCAAGTCTACATCCATTAGAGCCATTACTTACATGTTTGTAGCATTCTACTTCAAGGGTTTGGTGAGTTGTAGCATTCCTTTTGTTCATCCATCATTCTCTTTCCATATTTCATTTCATTTCTTGGGTTTAATTACCAACAAGGGGTTTGATCAAGGCAAATCCCTATTCACTAACCCCACAACAATTTTTCCCTCTCTTTGCATGTGATTTGCAAGTTTAGGTTGCAGATTTTTCAAAGAGCATGATTGGAAAGGTTTCCATCAAGTTCTTAAAGTAATTCAAAATTTTCAAAGCCCTAAGAGAAGCTTGGAGAACATATACAGGTTGAACATGATAGTTTCGGGTACGAATCTGAATCAAGAGTAGAAGATTGAGAGCTATAGATTCCACTTTTCAATTTCTAGAAATCCAGAAGTGGACTAATTCATGATTTATGATGAATGAGTCCCACTATAGGAGTCTAACAAAAAAAATTGTAGATCTGAGTACCCATTTGTCAGAAACTTGTTCCGACATTGTTCACCTGAAGTTGGACTAAGTCACCCAGCTTGGCGTATGAGTCCCAATTGGCCTAAAAAGCAATAATTTTAGGATTCTAGAGCTCCATTCCATCTCCAACAAGTTTCCAGGTGCACATTTCCAGTTTCATAACTTTCTATTACATTTTACTTGCATTCTTAGGTCATTTAGTGTTAGTTTTCATATCACACTGTGTTTTCAAACATCTTGCATTTTCCAAGTTTTGCATTAGTGGGAAACCCTTTTATTAGCTTTCAGCCTTTAGGACAATCGCCTTTGATAGATTTCAATCTCCTTTGCATTGAAATCTCAAGGGTTTATTCTTGAATATGAGTATTGTGAAATCAAATCCCTCTTCCTTATATCCCCCTTTTTATGTGGACAAGGAAGTGAAGCATCCATTTCCATTGTCCACATCCCACCAAGTAGCTGCTTCCACAGAAAATTGGTATGCACCCCAAGCAGCCTTAGTCTAATATGATAGGTTACAAAGACCAAAGTATTTTTCCATTTCTATGATCTAGGCCTCCACCCTGTCTCTGATAGCCTTTCCATCGAACTTCAATGGTGTTACCTTCTTAAGATCTTTTCCTAGTTCTTCCTCAATCTGACCTTGATTACGATCTCCTTCTCCAAGTCGGGTATCTCATTCCTAAAATTCTGATCTTCCTGCATTCCTTGGAGCTCTTTCTTCCAAATGGTCCATTCAAGATTCTTGTCACTTCAAAAGTTCCAATATTTTATCCAAACTCTTACTTGGCCCATTCTCCTGTCTACTACCACCCACATCTTGTTTGGTGGTCACCATAGTGAATCACACTCAACCTACAAAATAGTCATGTTTATCATTCAAGAACAAGGTTTTATGCTTAAGCTATTGCATATAATGCATATAGCAAGAAAGCTAAGAAGGAAGAGAAAAGAAAAGATACATGTTATCACACAAGATAAACTTCCAAGATTCATTCCTTGCTCAACAAAAATTCTCTTTTATTTATATTGAATTGGATTTACATTGATCCTTATTTACAATTTTTTTCTATAAGCAGCTCCCTCATCATTGGATAGAGGACATTCCTCAGGATCCTCATCCGAGTCTACATCTTCCCTCTTGGGTGAGGCAGGACATACATGTAGGAACTCCTTCTCCTCCTTAGTCATCAGTGGCACATTAGGCCCAAATCCTACTAGCCAATCTCTAAAAGTAGAGGGTTTCTTGATCTTAGGAGTTTGTTTAGCCTCCTCTATCTTTTTTCCTTTCTCCAACTTGAGACGGGTGAGGGCATGTGCTAAAGTTTCTTCATCAAGAATCTTGGGTTGGTCTTCGGGTTTGGGACTCTCCTCAACAACAATTTTCATTTTCGTAGCCCTATTTGTTTTCCCTTTCTTTCTTCCTGACTTGGACCTTCCCATTTCTTGCAACCAATTCAAATTGCTCATTTTCTAGGTAACTTAAATCTAGTTATGGATCCACTATTCCCTAGTTCAACCTTCGTGGGCTCATAGGCCTAGAGCTAAAACTTGAGCTTTGCTACCAAATGTAACAACCCAACTAGATTTAATTAAAAAATAAATAAATATTGACATCATGAATATCAATTTAAATGACACAAATTCAATAGATAATTCCATTTAGCAATTTCATGTCATAAATCAGTTAAATCTTAAATAAATAATTTTATTCACTTCCATATGTCAATAGTTACATACATGTTTTACTAGGTATTCAAGGCCTCAAAATCAATTGAGATTACATAGTTTTCTTACAATACATCATTTGTTCCTTTACATCAATGGTACATTACAAAATAGAATTTTGATATGATTCCTTCAAGTCGGCTCTCCTCCACTAGTGGAAGAGAATGTGATTGGGGTGATTTTCCACCCAACCACAAATAAATGCTTCCCCAAAATTCTTCAATCAGTCAAAGAATACCTGACCCTACACGAAACACTTAGCAAGAGATACAGTTTGCAAGGTGGAATCTGTGCGTACCTAACTACATGCATTTCTATATATTTGGTTAGAATATGCAAATTCTATGTTAGTAAATTCAATATAACATAGAGAGGATAAATAACATAGTTGGTTCTATACATTTTCATATATATATATATATAGTGACAGCAAAGCTTGGCCAAGATCATGCCATATGAAATACAACTCTGGTTAGATTTGGAAAAGAAATTCTACTCTCTCTTGCTCCCATTCCGAAAAATAAAGCTTATCATATCAAAGGGGTATCCCTCCCTTTAGACCATCCATTAGAAACATTCTATCATTCTACAGTCTACCAAGAATTCTTGTATCATTCCCAAATCAAAATCAAACAATACTCATTCTCACTAGGTATATCTATTCATCTATTATCATATATAGTTGCAACTCATTACTGTTCTGGATATTTATAGTTTGATTCCATTTGCACAAAATTTATACTTGCTCAATAAGTAAAGTAAATCAAGATGAATAGAAGGTATACTGCATGTATGTGAGAATGTATAAATGAATCTTTATGCATGATGACATATATGCCTTGAATGAATACTTTATGAATATGCATATACATTCTAGAATTTAAATGAAAATTCTCTTTTACAAAAGTATACTTTCATATTCAAGAAGAAATATAATATCATTTTATTCAGAAGTTTTATTCAAATAAAAAAATCATCTATTTTCACATTTGATAATTAATTGAAATAATAGTATCATCCACTTTCCAGTCTTAGATACTTTGAAACCATCAATTACTTTCACGGTCATGGATTCATATAAAAATAAATCGATGCATTAAATAGAAAAATATCACCAATTAACAAAATACAAGAGTTTTCGTTTTGTTGCAACTGAAAATTCATACTATTTCCATTTTCAAAATAATCACAGAAAACCAAAATGTAAGCCCTGCCCATTTATCCAACTCTTCTAGAGGATATGATACACATGTTATCAAATCTTGATAACATGATATTGTATTCCTCTAGGTTGTTATCTTAGGCCGATATCATTCAAGCCATAGGTTTTACCATGGATATTAGTATTATCACTCCCAAATTTCATGAATAAAAAAACATTCACAGTCGGTACTTATGGTTGTACCAAACAGAGGATAGAACTGATATGTATAAGAGGCAGATCTCATATGCATATATATGTATATATTAGTCATTATATATATACACATATATATTCTCTCATATAATCAACCATGCAAATCAATAAAGGTTACCAATGTCGTGGCTTGAGAAGGCCATCAAAGCTTCATCAAAGAGTTTACCATTGAGCAATTAATGATCGATCTTGCCACCACGTATAGTTGAAGGTGAGACTCATTTTTAAGAGTGACTGTTGCTTCACTCAATCTCTATGTTACGAGGCATTCTTAACCACCCTAACCTAGCATTAGGTGGTAGATAAAAATATTGTGAGAATTCTTTTGAAATAAAATGAAACCAAGGTTGGCCTCTCAACTAATTTCCTATAGCGATACACATATAAGTTGTTCACACAGAAATATATTTGGGTCAGCCGATAGGTCGAGACCCATACTAAATAACTTTATGCATGCTAAATATCACATTAAGGGTGAGAAATATGAACCCAAACACTAGGTCAGTCACTCATTATAAGATAATATAGAGCTTCAAAAGCTCGACCCTCATGGGCTTCACATGGGATAGACATAGTCGATCTTCTAACAACAAAACCCCAAAACATACATGCACAATAATCACATATTGGTGTAAAAGAATTAGAGATCAAATGATATCACATGGAAAAACACAAAAATCAAATTGCCTCCAATGATTTTGGCTTGATATTTTTCCTTCCACTGATTTGCTCTACTTTTTCCCTTCTAACCCGACGATTTTTCTCCTCTCTCTGCATTTTCCTCTTTTTTGGCTTTTTCTTCCCCATTCCCCAAATCGAATCATCCCTACTATTTTGGGTATGATATGGGAATTAAATTTTTACAATCTTCATTGCATTAGTTAGCTGCTGACTCCTCTACATGAGGGAGTCAACCTCCTTGAATTTGGTGAGAGTTACATGTATTTTTAATTTCCCCCATGATTTCAAATACCATTTACATTTCTTTTGTACGTGTATATGTATTATTCTCATATATATTTACACATTTATATTTATGCCAATAATTTCATGCATTAACCAGGGATTACATACATATACAAAACCTCTTGTATAGTCGAATCAAATTTCAAATTTATTCAAAAGAGTGAACATAGAATATCATTCTGTACATGATAAATTGGATTTTCCTCGTCAATTTTCTTTCATTGAATATAATTTGTGAAACAGACAAAATGAGATAGGAATACACAACTTGTTCTTTCCATTAATTATAATTTTCACACCAAGAATGAATGCATTTTTTTCAACTTTTCAAACATATGTAGATGTCACATTCTATTGTGTTATGTGACATTCCAGATTCGATAATTGCTTATCGCAGTCATTCGGCTAAGTGTGCCTACCTCAATCAAGTTCTCATCCTTCAACCTGTTTCCTGTACAGATATTCTTACACTTGTCCACTTATCAGTAACCATCAACCGATAATCTCATAGAATAATTTTTTATATTAGAAAATTTCATATTATTCATTTTTAATTTTATCATTTCATTCTATCAAAGAAAATGCTAAATTCTATTTTCCAATTATGTTAATTTCCTAAAATTTTAAAATGCAGAAATCAAATTGAGATATGATAGTTTATGGTTAAGGGTATAAGGTTTAGGGTTGAGGAGTGTAGGTTTGAGGTATATTGTTTAGGCTTTAGGGTATAGGGTTGAGTGTATAGGGTATAGGGTTTAAGGTATTGGGTATAAGGTTTATGGTGGAGGGTATAAGGTATAGGTTTAAGAGTGTAGCATTTAGGGTTGAGGGTATGTGTTTACAGTTCAGGGTATAAGGTATAGGGTATAACATGTAGAGTTGAGGGTATAGAGGGTTGAGGATTGAGGGTATTGGGTATAAGGTCGAGAGTATGGGGTTTAGGGTCAAGGGTATGAAGTATATGGTTGAGGGTTTAACGTATAAGATTTAGGACTTAGGGTTGAGGGTATAGGGTTGATTATATAGGGCATAGATTTTAGGGTTTAGGTTTGATGGTATTGTGTATAGGGTTGAGGCTATAGGGTTTACGATGGAGGGTATAAGGTTGAGAGTGTATATAGGAACATATATGTGCATTATGCGATCAAGAATTTTATCTTAGATATTGTAATAAAGGGCATATCTATCATTTGAGCCTTTGGTGGATACATATAAAAAAATAGGATTAATTTTGAATATAATTAAGGTTGATCTTTTATCTGGTGTTCACAAGAGTCAACCATATTTATCAAGGTTATTCATTGGAAGCCAACCCAATTAGTTTGCAAATTTATTTTTTCTTCCTTCTTATGATGAATGTTGAAATGAAAATATTTGAGGTAACTAAACCACCTCTGATGTTGATCATTCTACAAAATTTCTTATATTTATATAAATTTAAGAGGCTTATGATCTATGTGAATAACAATGCATTTCCCTAAGATGTAGTAATTTCATGTTATTTGTAGGCTTGAACAATGGATATACCTTCTTTTCATACATGGGGTGTCTATACATGTAGCATTAGATAAAATATCACATGTTAGTGAATTAGATAACCACATTAAGTCAAAACTACTCCAAGTGCATATTTGGAGGCATCTGTTGAACACCCATAATATTGAGGGGGAGTGAATCAATATTCTTTTAAACTATTCAAACATTTAAACATCCAATCCACTTAGCAAATTCAAATGCAGTAAATGAAATAAAACATGAAACATTCAAAAACTCATAACACATGAACACCAGGATTTTTATGTGGAAAACCAAAAATGGGAAAAATCATGGTTAGCATTAGTTCACAATATATTATAATTGGTTATAATATATTTATAAAAGTGCTCACTAGAGGTGGACTCACTATCCAAGTGGACTCACTGCCCACAGAGGGAAAGATAGAAGAAAGATTGTGGCTCATAGCCTAGTTTGAACTATTACAATTGTATCTATCATATGCATGAATTACAGTTCCAATGAATCTCAATAAATTAAATTTGCATGCTTCATTTATGATCTAACAATTTTCTTTCCTTTGCATTCACATCACTCTAATATTCTACTCAACATTCACAACTTAAATTCACACTACTTTGATAATATTTGTATCATTCACATCACATACATGTCTCTCATTCCTTACATTCTTCAAAACATCAAAACATATCTAACATATATATCCACTTCAAGCATAACATCAATTAGGTTGCCCTAATTATATGTATCATACAAAATATATAAAGTATAACTTGTCATCTCAAAACCCTTCACACACACCTCATGCCAAGGTTCAAATCTCAAAACACTTTGAAATAGGTTGGAATGGACCTATAATAGATCCCATGCAATACTGCAATACATATTTAACCTTCACATACCTTCACACTTATTAGGTCGACATCATAGAAGACCTAATATAAAATTTCTTCAACTATGTATCCATATTTGGACATGTGTACCTCAAAACATCATGCCAACTAGAATTCATACTTTATTGACATCTTTCAATATCTCCTTAAGACCGCAAAGTCAAAAACTTATATGTAGAGAAACGAAGATTCTCCCACTCAAAGCACTATATAGGAAATGACTATAACTTGCAAGGTCAAAATTTTGTTACTTATATCTTTCAAACCAAGAGCCAAAATATGATGAAATTATAGAATTAGATACTTCTAATAACCAAAAAAACAAGGTTAGAAGTGTAGGGAGAAATGTTCATTTGTGGACTAGTGCGGACCCAAAAACTAGATGCTCTGTACCTAGAAACACTGGTAAAACACTTAGCCAATTTTCCATCACAACTAACTTTACTAGGTCAAACCATCTTGCAAAATTTCTTCCACAAACACTCCAAAACCTATTAGAACCAATAAAAATGATCTGCAATGATCTACACCATGATCTCTACATCAAGATACAATGTTGACATCAATGGAAATATTGCAACACATAGTAATATACCTTATGCTTATCTGTTGTTATCATGTTTCCAACAATAGCATCAATGAAATTTTTCCAACAATCTCCCCCTTTGTCATTGATGTAAACATGCCAAAATATATCTAAAACACTCTCCCCCTTTGACATCAAGGGTAAAGGGCACCTACAACAACTTCTCTAACATATACCAGATCTACCCCTGAGAAATATATGCATATGTACGAACTGAAAGATAAAATTAACTCCCCCCAAGTCATATACTAGAGAAAAACCAAAAATTATATAGTGGAAACTTCTCTATATACTCCACATATGTACAAATAATTTGAAACTAAAAACTAAAAGGAATAAAGAGTAAGAAAAGTTGTCAACCACAGGATGTTGAATCCTGAAGCTTTTGTAAATGGATTTTCCATGCTTATTTTCCTTCCTTCCCTGTCTTTGTTGTTTCCCCAAGAAATCTACACTGTGTTTCAAATTTCATCAAGATCTCTTATCCTTCTTATGGAGTGCTAGGTGTATGATTCATCTATGTAGCTTTAGTAGCACTCAAAATGGCACTAGAGATAGATGTAAATTTGTTATTCACCAAGTACCTTATTTATCCAAATTGAAAAATGACATTCTCCCTTTGTGTCTATAGATGGAAGAACTTCTTATGCAAATCCTCAATTATATTCCTTGTGTTACTAGCTAGATCAAGCAATGGGTCATAGGAAATAAAGGATTTATTGGTCTGGGACTCAATGGAGTCCATCTCATTTTTTATGCTCTATGTGGCACCAGTCCACTTTATGCAATATTGAAAAAGAGCCTTCACCTCATCAACATAAATTTGTGCATCCCTCAAGTTCTCTAAAAAAAATTTGTGTGCAAGAGCACACTTCTCAATTATTTCTAACATATTTTTATTATTTATCTTCTTTTTAACTTCTTTCTCCACTTTACCTCTAAGACTAGAGGTAGATTCTTTGAAATAATCAATTAATAGCTTTAAATTTTCCATACCAGTGAGTGATGTGTCAATGTTTGCACAGGGTACAACCTCTTGCAATGCCTTCACTATTTCCTCCATCAACTCTCCACTCTTTTATGTGTTTTTATGACCTCCTTCTAGGTAGATGAATGGAATACATATCCCAATTGTAGCTTGTGGAGTGGGGAAATTCTGTCTAGATCTTAATTTCCCTATTACATTGGTAGTTGTAGTGATTGTGAAGAAACAATAGGCTGGAACTTGAGCTGCATGCTCAATATGTTATTCAAGGAATCTTTGGAGGAGCCGGAGGATTCACTAGAAGACTTTGTAATCTCCACAACTCTCTTTTACCAATTCCTTTTCCTTGTCCTTGTCGGAGTCTACATGTGTTTCTTCTTCATTTCTTGCATTTATGGAGGTATCCTCTTCCTTCTCTTCATCTCCCTTCTCATCATTCTCTTGTTCATCTTTCTTATCTGCATCACCATTTTCCTCTTCAACATCTTTATCCTTATTTTATTTCTCTACATATTAGTCTAGGTTTTTCAGAGGAGGAAGTAGTCTTCTAGCAGCCATGTTTTCAACCTCCAAGATCTTCCCCAAGTGGTTTAGCTCCTTCCAAGGAAAAAAGCTCTAATACCAATTGTTGAATACCCAAAATACTAAGAGGGGGGTGAAGCAACATTCTTTTAAACCATTCAAACATTTAAACATTCAATCCACTTAGAAAATTCAAATGTATTAAATGAAATAAAGCATGAAATATTCAACAACTCATAACACATGAACACCAATATTTTTACATGGAAAACCAAAATGGGAAAAATCACAGTGAGGATTAACTCACAAGAAATTATAACTGGTTATAGTATATTTACAAAAGTGCTCATAGTAGGTGAGCTCACTGTCCAAGTGGACTCACTACCCACTAAGGAAAAGATAAAAGAAATATTGTGGCTCACAACCTAGTTTAAATTGTTACAATTGCATCTATCAAATGCATGAATTATAGTTTCAATGAAGCTCAATAAACTAACTTTACACACTTCATTTGATTCTTATCTAACACTCTGCTTTCCTTTGCATTCACATCACTCTAATCTTCTACTCAATATTCATAACTTAAATTTTCATTGCTCTAATAATATTCGCATCATTTGCATCACATGCATCTCTCTCATTCCTTACATTCTTCAAAACACTAAGAATGATCTAACATATATATCCTCTTCAAGCATAACATCAATTAGGTTGGTCCAATTAGATGTATCATACAAAATATAGAAAGTGTAGCTTTTTGGCTCAAAACCTTTCACACACACCTTGCACTAAGATTCAAATATCAAAACAATTTGAAATAGGTTAGCATGTACCTATAATAGCTCTCATATAACACCAAAATACATATTTAACCTTCGCATACCTTCATACTTATTGTAACACCCCACCACACAACCCTAGGGGAAGTTGCAACTAACAACACAAATGCAATAATTTTTTTTTGTTTAAATACCAAAAAGCATGAAAGTTCACTACACATTTCCAACAACCCCTAAGGTTACGAGACTGAGTTTACTTAAACCCAAACAAGAAACATGAATTAAAACCATTACATTTAATTATTTAACAAATTAATTACACATCCATTCCATACATAATAAAATTATGTCAAGGCATAAGAAATTCCACATGATTCCAATAATATACTTGACAATAAGATTACAACACTCATTCCCTAAATGAGGTAATTCCAATATACAAGGTTACAAATTACATCTTCCACCTCGATACAAAGAGGGGTAATAAATTACAATAATAATAAAAGAATAAGCAGGAAAGCACTGGATCCCAAGAGCTCTCCAACTGGAAACCACATCCACATGAACAAGAAGATGACCCAACGGATTAAGGTGCATGTTCCACCCAACCATGTGATACTTGAAGGCTCACCCCCCATGCTAGGAGATAGTAACAAGGATTCCTAGGCAAGACCATCTACCTCTAGACATAGGCTACACAAAATTGAACTGAATTAAATACAATTACAATGTCACATAACACAAAAGTTACAATGCTTCCAGAGTTAAATAATCATTTACATCGTTGATACAAACAAACTGTTGACTTAAGAGAAGTGTCATCACAATGTTACATGGGATATCTTGGTAATTCTTCCTAGGTCCTGGCCCCCATCTTGGGTTATCCTGGTAACCTCTAATGACTCCTGGCCCCTCATGCAAACCAATGCAGAATCAGTTATCCCTTGTAGAGATGAGATAATGATCTTTCCATTCCATGCCTTCTCGTCTCATCCCAAGTCTATACAATCCTTTGTGTCCATGAGCGAGGAAAAATTAATCTTGTTAAGTGTTTGATGCAACCTAAGCCTCTAAAATTTTATTATGTTATCATTGGATTAACTAACTTGCAAAAAGTTTCCCTGACACCACTTTGTGTGTCGGCCCTCATTGCAAGCCACTCCTCTAAGACAACATGTGGAGAAACTCCACACCCAAGGGTACACAAGTGTGACCTAAGGAGAATGACTCCCTATACAAGACATAATTCCCACACTTCTCGTTCACAATAACCAGGTTAAAAACTGGATACATTTAGATGCACTACCCAAGGAATCCAAAGGTTGACTACCATAATGGCAACCCTTACAAATACATGAAACCCCATCTGGAAGACTTCAGAACAATTTACCCAATTGCCCCAACATTGAGAATGCACAAAACATTGCTAGAAGCACTTCAGACAATTAAATAAACTAAGGTTAGGATTTCCTAAATCTAGTCAACTCAATCTACATTACTTGCATTTATCCAAAAATACATAAAATTTATTTCACGACATTGAGGAATTTACAAAAACCAATAATTTAACTCTGATTTTCTCCATCATACTCAATAATCAAAACAACTTGATAAATAAAATCATTTGATTAAAATAAATCAATCTTTATTTCAACTATGAATATAAATAATCAACTTAAATTTAACTATACTTGGATACCCATATTTATTAAATATATACATAAAAGTATATACTTAATGTATGTATATACATATATTTAAATATAAATTAACATTTAAATATAACCAATTTAAACTCAACTAAATTAATTTATTTTAAAATACATAAAATATATATACATATAATATATATATTATATATAATATAAAATTACACATAAGTATATATATAATATTATATATCTAAATAATTAATTAAAAACTTAAATTTTATTTAAATATTAATAATATATATATACATATAATATATATATTATATATAATATAAAATTATTATATATAATATATATATATTATATTATATATACATAATTATTAATAATAAATAATTTTTTATAAAAAAACAAAATTTATAATTAATACAAACACTGGCCTATGCATTGGGGTTGCGGCCCCTCCCAAAAGGGAGAGGCAAGCTGCCCACGTAGCCTCCCCCATATGGGGGTGCGTGTGGGGCGCTACTGCGCCGCCCAGCGCCTCCCCATGGGGCCCCTCCTCCCCATACCAAATAAACATTATTTTATTTATAAAAATCTTTTATTATAAATCATTCAATAAAAAAATAGGGTAGACCCTTGTACAGGAAGTAAATTTCCTGTGTAAAATTTTTGGAAACCAATTTTTTTCCCCAAAATTAATAAACACAATATGTTTATAAAATATACTTGTATATATATATATAAATATATACACAGGTATATTTATAAATATATACCAAAAATCTCCATTTTCAGCCAAATTGTGCAAATGCACAACAAAATTTTGCAATAAAAATAAAGATGACAACACCATATCTAGTTTTAAATTTTCAGTTTGAAAAGAAAATTTCTTTTGGTTTTCTTTCAATTTTTCATTGTGTGATTCTTGTTTTGTTTTCTTTCCCAAAATTTCAATAGAAGTTTGCAAGTATTGAACAAATTTGACATGGGTTTTCATTGAACTTCATACAAAATTTTAAAAAAATTCCAACAACATAACAAATATTTGAAACTCATTTCAAAATGAAAAAAAAAAATCAAACAAGGAACCTGGTTTTTTCTCCAAAGTTTGAAGGACTCAAATGGTGCTTCCAAATCTTTTTCTAGCCCACCCAAGAATTTCAATCTTCTTCTTCAAATCCAAGCAAGCCACAACAAAAACTCTCCATCAAAATTGAAAATTGAAAAATATATGAACTTGAAATTGCTCAAATAGAGTTTTCCCCAAATTTAGTCAAAACTCTAAAATATCCCATCCACCAAATTTATTGCAATTTTGGGGATATTTCCATTTCTTTTAAATTTAAAACAAATTTACTTTCCAATTGCAATTTCATGCATCTCAAAATTCTTTTTAACAAAAGAATTCAAATTTTTTGAAGAATTTACTTTATCTATAATTTTCAAAAAGTGTTATGTAAAACATGATTTTCATTTTTTATTTTAATTTAAAACTTAATATCCATAATGCCAAAACAACTACTTTATTTAATTTATCACCATTAACCTAATTAATCAATAAACTAAATCTAATTTTATTAATTAAATCAAATTAATCAATAAAATAAATAACATTTCAACATTGCAACTAGATATATTTAATCATCATTTTAACTACACCCACCATTTAATAACCTTTATAATATGAAATTAAATAAATAACCAAGGAGGAATGAACCATATCAAAACAACTAAACCCGACGACAATCCCGACGACACACTATGACTAGGGTGACAACTTGGCACGAAAATCCTAGCTACTATCTCTCAATCGATTACCGTTGGTCAATGGACATGCTCAAACCTGTGAAATCAGGTGGATTTGATGTCCTGTACCTGTCAACCTGCGAACAAAGAGTATATTGAACATGCATATATATATAATAAAACACACCATGAAGAGGAAATCGTGGAATCATAGGGCGCTTGCAAGCGAGTGATACAATCCCTTCACCAATATATAATTTTTAACTGACGAGTCTAACATCGACAATATAATAAAAGCATAATGCATTTTTAATTAAATAACTGCTACACTAATTCAAAACATGCCATAATGATAACATTAGAGTAAAATTCCATCACATCAAAATATCACATACGCATCGCTTAACAGTTGCGATCAAATAGTAACCAAGTACCAAAGTCACATCATAACAGAAACGCATACCAAAGAAAAACACTGTCAATCAAAAGATCCAAAATGGAGGGGTGTTACACTTATTAGGTTGACACCGTAAAAGACCTCATACAAAAGTTCTTCAAGTGTGTATCCATATTCAGAAACGTGTACCTCAAAACATCATGCCAATTGGAATTCATACTCTATTGATATCTATCAATATCTCCTTAAGAACATGAAGTCAAAAACTTATCCATGGAGAAGTGTGGACTCTCCCACTCATATACACTATACAAGAAATAACCATAACCTTTCAGGCTGAACTTCTGTTACTTATATCTCTCAAACCAAGAGTCAAAACATGATGAAATTATAGAATCAAATACTTCTAACAACCAACAAAATAATGTTATAAGCATAGAGAGAAATTTTCCTTCGTGAACTAGTGCGAGACTAAAAAATGGATGCTCTATACCCAAAAACACTAGTAAAACACAATCAATTTTCTATCACAACCAACTTTACTAGATCAAACCATCTTGCAAAAAATATCTTCCACAAGCACTTCAATACCTGTTAGAACCAACCAAAATGATTTGCAATGATTTGCACCATGATCGCCACGTCAAGATACAATGTTGAAATTAATGAAAACATTGCAACACATAATAATATACCTTGTGCTTATCCCTCATGCTCATGTTGCCAACAATAGCATCAATGACATTCTTCCAACAACATCAACCTCACTTTTAGAGAACTATTTCAAATCAATAAGAACTAGTGTAGGTATTAAATAAAGTATCTACTTTAGTTGTGTGAATGGTTGTTATATTCTCTCTATCCAATAGAATTTTTCTTTTACTCTCACCTAGATTCTTGGTTCATAGGTCATGTCAAGTGTGAGAATCCTTATTACACAAAATTCTAATAAAAGTTGGACAATCCTAAAATTATATAATTTTCTATGATATTTTAATGAGGTTTCCAAGCTCTAATTACCTCTATATTTTTAGGGTCCACATAAAAACAATCCTTGTTTATAATGTACCTAATGTACTAAATCCTTTCCATACTAAAGGAATAATTTTCTAAATTATTATCATAGAGACCATCTTGTTTTAGAGTTGAAAGTTTCTATTGATGATGATGTAGGTGTTCCTCCTATGTATTTCTTAATATGAGTATGTCATCTGAATATAAAAGTTAACAAATAAAAGAGTGGAAGGCCTAAGTGCATCATTCATCACTCACATGAAGGTGGTAAGTGTGCTAGTCAAGCCAAAGAGAAAGGCTAGCCATTTGAAAAATCTATTTAGATTTGAAGGCATTATTTCACACATCTAATGAATCAATGGTAACTTGGTTGTACCCAAACTTTAGTGAAAAAATTAGACCCCTTAAGTTCATCCAAGACACCATCAATGCAAGGAGTTGGATACCTATTTATTATTGTGATCTTGTTCAAATCTCATATATCAATGTAGAGGAATCAATTTCCATCCCTCTTCTTATAAATAGTAATTAATATTTCATAGGGTGAGGCACTTGGTCAAATGTGACCCTTTTGAATCAACTCCTAAATCATCTTCTATATCTAGTGGCCCTTTTGGTAATGGTTTCCTTGGAATGAGATGAGTCAAAATTTGTATGCTATAGTGTAGGGTTTTCATTATTAGTGAGGTGAATACATCTTGATGCCCTTTAATAATATTTTTCCATATATTTTTTTTGGTATTCATAATGGTTGTTTTGGAATGAGTAGTTGCTATAGCTGATCTTACCTCCTTAGGTCAAAACAAAAATAATATAAATGCTCTAATTTGAGAAATAACATGTTGAAATTATTCTAAAATGACCAAATATATAATATTTTCAAATTAACTCTAATATTTGATACTTCTATTCACCGAACTCCTCTACCTACCTAAATATTTTACCTTTAGCTCATTCATCACATGGACTATCATTGTGGGTGCAACATTGTCTATAGGTTCAATCTCTTAAAAAATTATTAGATATAAAAAAAAAATTACTTCCACTTTTAACAATGAATTGTAGATCCTTCCCATTCAACCACATCTATGAGTGGAATAGGAGTTCCTTTTCCTCTTCATGTAGCACTTCTAGGTTGAGGGTGTAAGGTTTAGGGTTGGGGGTATTCAGTTTAAGGTTGAGGGTATAAGGTTTAAGTTTTAAGTTTTAAGTTATAAGGTTGAGGGTATAGGGTTTAGGGTTGATGGTATTGGGTACATAAGGTTGAGGAAGGTATACAAGGCTAGGGTCACTCATGGTTTATGCTGGAGGTGTAGGCAAGGGGTATTATAAGGTTAATATGGGTTTATGATAGGGCCTAGGGGTCTAGGGTATGGGTTATAGGGTTTTCAGGGTATAGGGTTAATGGTTATTGGGTATAGGGTTAAGGGTATAGGGTTTAGGGTTGAGGTCAATACATTAATTTATTACAGGTGTATAGTAGGGTACAGGGTGGAGCAAAAGGTTAGGGGTTGGTATATGGGGTATAGGGTTTAAAGGGATTTTGAGGACTGGATGGCATATAGGTACAGGGCCTATAGGTTAGGCATAAGGGGTAGGTTTTATGGTATAGGTTTTGGGGGAAGGGGTTTAGAAATGGGAATTTAAAAGGTTAAGTATGGGGAGGAAACATGGTTGAGGCAGTGGAGGAATGAATGGTCATGGATGGTGGTTGAGGGTATACGCTATAGGGTTGAGGGTATAGTGTTTATGATTGAGGGTATAAGGTATAGGGTCGATGTTATAGGGTCAATGGTATAGGGTTTATGGTGGAGGGTATAAGGTTGAGGGTGTAGGGTTGAGAGTATAATGTATAGGGTATAGGGTTTAGACTTAAGGGTATTTGGTATAAGGTCGACGGTATAGGGTATACGATATAGGGTATAATTTTAAGGGTTTAAACATAGAAAAAGGTGTTCCTACGTCCTAAATGCAAAGAACCTAGGATATAAGGGGCCTTTTTTCAAGTTACATTAAGATGTAGATCAACAAGGTGATTAGATTGACTTACAACCATGAAGGTGAGAAAATCAAGCCTGAATCTACATCTAGTTGAGGATGGTAATGGATTAAAAATGATTGGAATGATTAACCTAATTAATCTATATGACCTAATATGAAAAATGCAAGATTCTTACAACTGATAGAGAGAAATAATAGTTTGTAGGTGGATCCGAAAAGTGTAGAGTGTTATGTACCTACCCAAAAAAGTTAGTTTCAATGTGCATAAGAGGAATTATTTTCCCAAGGTAATATAAGTCCTTACAGGGGTGTCCAACTCAGCTTTCGGGGTCCTTTGGTGATAAATATGATACTTTTATTTCTGCTTGCAAAGTTGTTGGAACATTATCGAATAATTATGTGTTTCTGTGATTTGATAAGATGTAGGGCTTTAACTGCAACAATGAACAATTTTTCTTCAATCTTGCTTGGATCCTCTTCAAACCTAAAACTTGCACATTCAAAGAGAGGGGAAATGTTGGGCCATTTAGGGGCTTCCCTTAGTCAAACGCTATATAATTTTTTCCACTTCCACAATGGCAATGCCAATGATAAATGGATAATTGAAATGAAGGAATGATGAAATCACAAAGTGCTGCAATTCACCACTCTTCAATGGCTTCCTTGAATTGGATTGAAGTCATGCACATTACTTCAAGAATTTTGATCTTGCTTTGTTTGAATGCTTGAATGCTTTGGAGACCTACAACAAGGGTTAACCTTCATATAAAATAATGATAACTTGATAACATGAACTCACATACACTTTGACATGATTCATGGATCATGAATTGCTACAATGAAACTCTAATAATGCTACTATTGACTTGCTCTATAATTCTCTTGATGTTCACCTCTTGCTATATTCTCACTTATATTTCAAATGGTGAAATTAATAAGTATTTATAGGCATTTATCCAATTTCTCAAAAATTAGATTCCAAAATCCAACACTTGAAATTTGAAATTTGAATGTAAAATTCCACCAACAACATACCCAAAAATGGGTCCTAGCTAAGAAGGGGGGGCCTATTCCTAAGGGTGTATGGGTCTTGGCCTAGATTTCTAGGACATTAAATATTGGGGGCAACATGAGTTGGATACATTTATTAAATGCTTGTATTTTATTGAAAAAAGATACAAATCGGCTTTAGAATACATAATTTTAAGACATTAAGGGGTCAATTAGGCTCAATAATTTAGGGGGGCCAAAACATAGTGTGAAATTTTCAAGGGTAACAATTTTCTACGCTAAATTTAGCCCCCACTTTACTGAGAGTATGAACTTATGCTTAGACTTGCACTAAAGTAGAAAAGTAGGTCAAGAGGGGTTTGATTGTCCAAATGTTGAAGAGATAGGATGAAAAAGGATCTAGGGAGAGTGAACAAGCCCCTAGAATCCAAGATCCCATTGTAAACCAACATAAGCACAAAGGAAAAAACACACACACATGCAATATATGTAGCAAGACAACATACACAAACATGCATGTTGAAAAACATGAAGCATGCATAGTGAAAACATATGGCATGATGAAACATAAGGATAATGATGAAATGGAAAACAAACACGATGTAGACATGAAGAAGACACATAAAAAAACACAGGGTTAGTACCAAAAGATTCAATTCGGTAAGGAAAAGAGACCTGAATTTTAAATTTGTCCTAAATACCAAATATCATCCATTGAATAAATGTTAGCTCACATGAGGAATATCAAGTTGTGTTATTCCACATCACTCATGAAACACAAGGCTCCACTAGCAAGCAAAGTGTATTATGCTAGGTGGCCATGTTAAAAAGGGGTGTTCAAGTTTAACATATTAGGAGACAAAAAAAACTCACCTCAAGGGATGCATAAAACTCACCTCAAGGAGTGCATAAAACTCACCTCATGGGGTGAATAAAACTCACCTCTAAGGGCACATAAAACTCACCTTAGGGGGTGGCATAAATGATAAGGTTAAAAACTCAAGGGATGTTATATCAAAACCAACACAAGAGACAATAAAAAAGGGTATTTTTTCAATATACAGAAGGTCACACCTTAGGGGATATCACTCATAACATCACCACCAAGAGAGGACAAGTCATGTAAAAATAAATTTGTGCCTTATGGAATACTATCCATCGCAGTACCACCAAAGGGAACATCATACGCCAAGAAAGGTCAATCTATAGAGGGATATCAATTCTAATATCACCACAAGGGAGACACTAATCATATATGAAGAGGGACACACTTTGATTGACAAGGTGACACTTTATAGGATATGTATGTTATCATCACTAAGAAAGAACTATTCCACATGCAAACAATAAGAAGGGGAGTATATGCCCCCGCTAAAATATTAGTGTACTTACTACACTAATGTTTTAAGGAGATAAAGAGGGATCCCTTACTAGAAGGAATACACCTAGGATAAGGCTACATAACCCCTTTCCCCCCAAGTGTATGGAAAAAGGTGAGCCAAATGGATTATTATATGTTTCTCCTTGTGAAATTAAATATGATTGCACAGATCCAAGTTTATACCCCCATGCATGGTAGTGAGTATGTTATGATACTATGAATACCACATGGAAAGGAGAAAAAACTAATTATATTGACTAAATGAAAGGATTTTTTATGTTTTTGTTATTTTTAAAGGGAAATATCCAAGACCTCTTGTTGTTTCTTGCATGTTAGATTCTATGGGAACTCAAATTCCTTGTTCTTTGACACCACATCCTTTTCCATTATAACCAAATTGTTTTAAAAATTCATAACCTCTTACATATATGGCTTCCATTGCTTTTGAAGGTGGTTCTTCATGCTCATATTCATCATAAGTGTATGTGTAATTTTTGTTTTCCTCTTTGCTAGAAATTGTGGATATTTTTGATGAGTTAGTGATAGATTGTGTTGATACCACTACAACTTCTTTCTCTTTTTATTTTATTTTTGTGTAATATTGTACTCTCCCATAAATGAATGTGTGAAATCTAATGATCCCCAATAATCATCCAACAACTTTGTCACATTTGAAAGACACTTATCCTTATATTTAACTTTGAAAGGTTCCACTTTTGTAGTTGATGTCAATGTTCTAAGAGGATCCTTCATCCCTATTTTAGTTTGTAAATAATTTTTAGATTTTGGATCAGCTTTTATTATGTAAACCTTATTATTGTATATGTAATTCATTGAATGATGAAACATTGAAGGCACTCCATTCATTTCATGAATCCATGGTCTACCCAAGAGAAGATTGTATGAAATATCATGAGACATGACATGGATAGGAGTTTTTAATGTAACCTTACCAACTTTTGACAAGTAATGGTATCACACCAAGTGGTTTTATTTCCAGATTATAAAAACTGTTGATTGACAAATCAAATGGGTTGAATGAATTTTTTGTCCCAAATTTATTAATAATAGCCAATATCATCAAAGAATGATTTTTTTTTTTGTGTTTCCAAAGAGGGTAACTCATTTTGATGAAAGAAAATGTTCAAATTAGGTGGATTCTTATTCTGAATCAAAGCTTCCACATCATTTGGTTGCACACTAAGATAGATAACAATGTTTTGTAAAGAATTTTGGAGTATTCCATGGTAAGAAGGTGATTTTTGAATCAAATCCCACAAGGATATCTTAGCAAGAGTGTTAATAATTTTCTCAAAAAGATCAAATTATTTACCACTACATTGCAGAACGTTAGGTGCAAGTGGGAGGTATGTTTGATGCAATAGAATGTAAATTGGTGTTTTTTTGGTTGCATATTGTTTCTAGTGTTCTATGTGCGACATACAATATGATAACTTGGTTGTCATGACACATTATTACTAGTAAGTTTTTTTGCAAAGTTTAAGATAAAAATTGGAGGTTTAGGAGGTCCTATAATGAGAGGAATTTAGGAGGTCTAAAAGGATTTTTCAGAGGTCCATAAGGAGTTTTAGGAGGTCCAATAATCAGAGGAGATATAATATCCAATTGTGCATTCATAACCTTAATGGATTTAAGTTCTCCTTCATGATATTATATTGAGGGGGGATCTAATTTCACCTTAGCATATTCATCTATGAAATCCATAAATTTATCAATGGTTTTGTATATAAGGATTTTGGCACCCAAGGATTTTCTTACACTTCTAGGGCATTTCACCTAAAAGGAGAAAGATGGGCCAAAATGGGAAATGTATACACTCAAAATCAATGCAAGGATGGATGAAGTATGTCTAAATATGATGTCTAAATGCAATAAACTAATAAAAGAAGTGACTTATTAATGTAAAACCTAAGAAATTCAAGTTGTTTGAAAACATAGTGATGTATGCAAAATGACCTAGGAATGTAAGTAAACAATAACATAAATAAACAAGATTGGAGAGGTGCACCTAGAAACTGAAGTGTGATGTAAAGAGGCTCTGGAATCCTACAGATTTTGTTGTTGAATCCAACTGGGACACTTACGCCAAGTTGGGCGACTTAGCCCTATTTTGAGGAGATTCTGTCAGAACAGGTTTATGCTAAGTGGGTACTCAGAAATGTTAAAACCACTTTTTAGGCCTATAAGTGGGACTAATTCACCACAGATGATGACTTAGTCCACCTGGGAATCTCAAGAAATTTTGGACAACAATCTGTAGCTTTCAATTTGCACTTTCCTTCTTGATAGGTGTCTGATTCAAATTGTGCATAAAATAGATAGAAAGAGGTCTCCAAGCTTCAATTAGGGATATGTTGACTTGAATGACTTTTATGGATTGTTGACCACTTTTTAACACCTTTATTTTTGAAAAATATGCATACAAGACCTACAAACACACATGCAAAGAGGGGGAAAAGGGTTAAGGGTTAGAGAATAGGGGTTTGCGTTGGTCAAACCCCAATTTGGTAATCAAACCTTATAAAATGAAATGAAATAAAGAGAGAATGATGAATGAACAACATGCAATGCTACAACTCACCAAACCCTTGATGTATAAATCTGAAGATATGCAAATGGATTCTATAATGGATGATTCAAAGTGCTTAGAATTCTTGAGAATGATTAAGTAAATGAATGGATTGCTTGAATAATGAATGGGGGTGAAAATGAGAGAAAAAACCTGTATTTATACTCAATTTTTCAATATTTCCCAAAAATAACACATCATAGGATGACCTTAAGGTCAAGAGAATAAAATCCTGACAAAAAATTAAAATTATTTTGATTTTTGTGCCCAATGGGACTAAGTTGCCCCAGGTGGTGACTTGGTCCCACCAAGGAAATTTTATTGGGTGTTGGGGATTGAAGTGCATTTAGTGATGTTTAACAAGATTATTCTCTGAAACACACTTAAGAAGAGCCAGAAAGTGCATTAAGGGGTCATTTAAACATAAGAAAGTGTTGAATTAGTGATGAAAAGCCTAGAAAAGTGTGAGAGTTTGTTACAACACTTTGAAATAAGACTTGGTAAGTAATAGAAAGAGGTCATTTAGATGAATTATAATAAAAGGGTCTTAGAAAAGTGTGAAAGTGGGTTACAACACTTCACAAAACTTTTACAAGACATCCTATAATTCTTAATGACTCGAAAGGGTCCTAGAACTAATGTGAATGTGTTGGACACATTACAACATTAAATCTAGGAAAAATAAAGCCAAAACCATTAGGAGGGCCTAAACATGAGAAAAAGTAGAAGGGTTACTTTTTTCGTGTCCATAGTTAGCGCCCACTTTAGTGAGAGGATGTACCTACTTCAAACTCACACTAAATTAGCCAATCATGCATATCAAGAGGGGCTTAAATGAACTAATGCTTAGAAAGATGAGACAACAACAACCAAGAGGGATGATCAAGCCCCCAGGATGAAGATCTCATGGAAAAAAAACATGAGCACAAGAAACACATGTGAGAATGATGAAAGAGATAAGAGGAGAAAGAAAAGAGAGTCAAATCAAGCTTCGATCATTTGTCCATCCCATCGTGGATCAAATATAGGCTATTTTTCTAGAAAAATAAATGTATACTCACTCTGAGGTGATGGAACTCATGGTTGTTCGCCAAGTGAGAAGGCCAAAACTGTGAGAAACATATAGTCATGGTTGGTATGAACTCACACACATGCAGGTGGATATGGGGAAAATTCATGCCTTAGAATGGGCTTCCCACTCAACCATACCAAAGTTATACCTCCTGATAACTTGAATAAGGTGCCACAAAAGAAAATGAAATTTTGAGCTTCACGGGACAATCAAAACTTCGTATGCATGGAGTTCATGAATAAACGTGATTGCACCACATGCATGCAAGTTGTGTTATGAAAGGTGGCCATATAACAAATGCAATATGCAATATGCAAAAGATGTTCAAAGGAGCTCTAGAATCTTGCAGATTTTGCTATTGAATCCAATTAGGAAACTTACGCCAAGCTGGGTGACTTAGTCCTATTTCAGGGAGATTCTGCCAGAACAGGATTCTGCTAAATGGGTACTCAGAAATGTAAAAACCACTTTTTAAGTTTGGTAATGGGACTAATTCACCACAGATGGATACTTAGTCCACCTAGTAATCTTGGGAAATTTGGGACAACAATATGTAGCTTTTAGTTTGCACTTCCCTTCCTGATAGGTGTTCGGTTCAGATTCTACAGAAAACAGAATTAAAGAGCTCTCCAAGCTTCAATTAGGGTTTTGTTGACTTGAATGACTTTGATGGATTGTTGACCACTTTTTAACATCTTTCTCTTTGATAAATTTACATACAAGACCTACAAAAATACATGCAAAGAGGAGAAAAAGGGTTAAGGATTAGAGAATAGGGGTTTGTCTTGGTCAAAACCCAATTTGGTAATCAAACCCTAGAAAATGAAATGAAATAAAGAGATAATGATGAATGAACAACATGCAATGCTAAAACTCACCAAACCCTTGATGTAGAAATTTGAAGATATGCAAATGGATGCTCTAATGGATGCTTGAAAGTGCTTAGAATGCTTGAGAATGATTAAGTAAATGAATGGATTGCTTGAATAATGAATGGAGGTAAAAATGAGAGAAAAACCCTTTTATTTAGACTTGATTTTCAATATTTATCAAAAATGACACATCATAGGATGACCTTAAGGTTAAGAGAATAAAATCCTGCCAGAAAATTAAAATTATTTTGATTTTTGTGCCCAGTAGGACTAAGTCACCCCAAGTGGCGAGTTGGTCCCACCAAGGAAATTTTACTGGGTGTCAAGGATTGAAGTGTATTTAATGATGTTTAATAGGATTATTCTCTAAAACACACTTAAGTAGGGTTGGAAAGTGCATTAAGGGGTCATTTAAACATAAGAAAGGGTTGAATTAGTGATGACAAGCCTAGAAAAGAATGAGAGTTTGTTACAACTCTTTACAACACTTTGAAGTAAGACTTGGTAAGTGATAAAAATAAGTTATTTAGATGAATTATAATACAAGGGTTCTAGAAAAGTGTGAAAGTGGGTTACAAAACTTCATAACACTTTTACAAGACATCTTAGAATTCTTAATGATTCACAAGGGTCTAATACCTAATGTGAATGTGTTGGCCACATTACAACATTAAATCTAGGAAAAATCAAGCCAAAACCACTAGGAGGGCCTAAACATGAGAAAAATTAGAAGGGTTACTTTTTCCGTGTCCATAGGTTTCATCCTCTTTTCCAACAATATCTTCGCAAGTAGGAGAGGCATGGGGAGAGAAACAAACAAGCTTCTCATGGTGCTCAATGATTGGGTCTTCTAACACTGAGACACCTTCTTCCCAAGTAGGTGAGGTATTGAGAGAAGAATAAACATGATTGTCATGATTTACAAGGATTGTATTCTCTTTCATCAAGCTAACCTCACACATAGGAGAGATAGTGGGAGAGGGATCAATGAAAAACAATAGAAGGGGTAAATAAACTTATTTTCATATGCTTGTAACAAAAATTCCTTAAAATGCTCAACAAGATATGACAATAGAATATGAACTATGATAACACAACATTTTTACAATGAGAACATGACATAGAAAATTGGACTATAGATCTAAAATAAAATATTTTTTCCCAAACTTGTAACAAATCCAGCAAAATGTCACCTTTCTTACACATGCAATAACACTATTTTAGAATTTTAGAAGAGGCATCTGTAAGAAAAAAATAAAATGAAAGTATAGAGACAGAACATTATGCAAATTTTCTTTGAGATGCATGCAGAATGATAGGGGTGCCCGAGGGTGTCTGAGTCCCTAAAATGGGTTCAGAAAACTAAAAAAATGTGTATGTTTCTATTTAATATTGATGTTGTTTGCAAACAAGTTTTTCACTAACTATTTTTCTAGATTTTGGTCAGTTTAAGACAAAGTGATGCTGAATGCAAGTGTGTAATAATTTTGAAAATATTTTTACAATGTTGAATTCAATTTATAAATGTAATCATGTAGCAATTGACTAATTCTAAGATGCAAAATTTTGAAAATGATAGTTTGATGCAAATTTGAAACAAAACAATGCAATGTTTTTCAATTTAAGACAATGTGATTGAAATGCAAATATACAACAATAAAGGACAATTTTGAATACAATTTTTATATCTAATATGCAATAATTTATTGAATTGAAGATGCAAAATTCTAAGAATGATGATTTGATGTAATTTTGAAACACAACTATGCAATTTTTCACTTGTTTTTGACCTAAATGAAAGATGCAATTTAAATGCAATGAACAATTTCAAATATAATGAATGCAATTTGAATGTAGATCTAATCTAAAGTATTGAAACAAAATTTAAAGCAACCTATGATGTAATATGTGATACATTTTTTTTTTATTTTTTTATGCTTTTATGATGCAAAAATGAAACCCTAAATGAACAATGCAAACTAATGCATATAAAACCTAGATCTAGGATGAATTATGAAAAAATTTAGAAGGTATATAATTTTCACATGTCAGGTTCACCAAAATGAAATATAGAAAAAGGTGATTCAAGGTCCTAAATGCAAAGAACCTGGGATGCAAGGGGCCTTTTTCCAAGTTACATTAAAATGCAAATCAACAAGGTGATTAGATTGACTTACAACCATGAAGGTGATCCAATCAAGCTTGAATCTTCATCTAGTTGAGGATGGGAATGAATTAGAAATGATTAGCCTAATTAAGTTATATGCCCTAATATGAAAAATGCAAGATCTCAACAACTGATTGACGAAAAAAATACTTTGCAAGTGGATTCAAAAATTGCAAAGTGATATGTACCTACCCAAAAAAGTTGGTTTCAGTGTTCATAAGAGGAATTATTTTCCCAATGGAATTTTATTCCTTGTATGGGTGTATTACTCAACTTTTGGGGCCATCTAGTGATAGATATGAGACTTTTGTTTCCACTTGCAAAGTTGTCAAAACACTGTTAGATAATTTTGTAAGTGATTTTTGTGATTTGAAAAGATGTAGGGCTTCAATTGCAACAATGAACAATTTATCTTCAATCATCCTTTAATCCTCTTCAAACCTAAAACCTACACATTCAAAGAGAGGGAAAATGCTGGACCATTTACGGGCTTGACTCAGTCAAACCCCATGTAAGTGTTTCCACTTCCACAATGGAAATGTTAATGATAAATGAATAATTGAAAGGAAGGAATGATGAAATCACAAAGTGCTACAACTCACCACCCTTCAATGGCTTCCTTGAAGGACTAAAGTCATGGAGATCACTTCAAGGATTTGGATCTCTCTTTTATTGAATTCTTGAATGTTTTGGAGACCTACAACAAGGGTTAGCCTTCAAAAAATAATGATAACTTGATAGCATGAACTCACATACACTTTGACATGATACTTGGATCTTGAATTACTGTAATGAAACTTTGATAATGCCACTCTTGACTTACTCTAGAATTCTCTTGATGTTCACCTCTTGCAAGATTCTTTCACTTAGATTTCAAATGATGAAATGACTAGGTATTTATATGCATTTGTCCAATTTCTCAAAAATTAAATTCCAAAATATGACACTTGAAATTTTAATTTTGAATATTAAAATACCATCAACAACATGCACAAGAATGGGTCCTATCTAAGAAGGGGGAACCATACACACATTGAATGTCAGGGGAAACATATGAGTTGGATGCATTTATTCAATGTTTGCAATTTATTGAAAAATGGTACAAATGGGCTTCAAAATACACAATTTTAGGACATTAGGGGTCAATTAGGCTCAATAATTTAAAGGGGGGAAAAACATAGTGTGAAATTGTTCAGGGTGACAAATTTCTATGCTACGAGGTTATGGATTTTAGGGTTGAGGGTTCAATGTATAGGCTTTAGGGCCTAGGGTTGAGGGATAGTATTCAAGGTTGAGAGTATAGGGTATAGGGTTTAGTGTTGAGAATATTGGGTATAGGGTTGAGGGTATAAGGTATAGGGTCAAGGGAATAGGGTTTAGGTTTGATGGTATGGTGTTTAGGGTTGAGGGCTCAATGTATAGGATTTAGGGCCTAGGATTGAGGGATAGTGTTCAGGGTTGAGGGTATAGGGTTGAGTATATAGGGTATAGGGTTTATGGTTGAAGACCTATATTGGGTATAGGGTTTATGGTTGAGGGTATAAGTTATAGTGTCAAGGGTATATGGTTTAGGGTTGAGGGTTGAGGTTATGGAATTTAGGTGTAAGGGTATATGCTATAAGGTATAGGGTTGAGAGTGTAGTGTTTAGGATTGAGGGTGTTAGGTTTAGGGTTATATGTGTCCATAAAAGACAACACACTCATAATTTATAAAAGTTAAAACATGCTTGCACTTTATACAGGTTAAAGTGTGCTCACGCTTTAACATGAGCGGATTTTTTCCAATACTAAAAAATGAAAAAAAGGAATTTGACTCATGATTTAGGCCCACATGCTCTACTATTCTCTACTTTTTGTGCATTATTTGAAAATGAAACACTTTTTCATGGTTTTGACAAAAGAACAAGCATATTTCACATATTTTATCACCTTTCCACCACCTTTTTTTTGTTTGACAATGTAGGAGGAAATACCTAAGTTTTTAGATCAAATTTGATTATATGAAATAATATTTTCATGTTTCTAGAGTTGGAATGCTAATTATGATTTTTTTGTGTTAATTTCATAATATAGATTCATTCTTTTCATAGTTTTAACTAATTCTATTAGATTTATAAAATTGAGCATCGAAGACAAAGAAACTTGGCAAAAAACTCAAATTTTTGAGGAGTTTGAAACAAAAAAGATGAACCAAACATAATTTTGTAGTTTGTCAAATCAAATCTCAAATTTTAAGGTACATTATATTTATCCTTCTACCTTTTTGTGCATTCCACCTTGTCTGCTTCCTAGTTCTCAAAAAGTTAAATATGTAAATTATCACATATTTTTTGAAATAATATTATTTGTATATTAAAAAATATAGTTGATAAATAAACAAAAATTTATTTCTACCTTAGCATTCACATAATTGTATTAAATTTGTGTTATTCTTATTAGATTCCTCCAAAATAAGCAAAACTACAACATTAGTATTGAATATCTATGTGATCCATTATCATGTATGGGGAATATTCACACATCAATTTTGAGACCTGCATCCAATTTATGCATACAAATATCTTCTTAGTGTTAGAGTAGAAGGATATCACATACTCCCCTAGCATTCCTAAGAATTCATATTAAGCGAATTGGCTCAACCCATCACCTAGGAACTTAAAGCTAACACATAAATTAATAACAAATGATATGAGTACAAGGGGGTTTGTTGAGGAATTCAACCTAATTATCAAAATCAATAATTCTTGGTTATAATTAAATACATCTTCATAATCCAAATGAAATTACATAAATCTGTAGATAAGTACAACACACTAGTGTTAGTGGTACAAGATGAATATTATTATTATATCCACTAGGATGAAATAATTTCAAATCACCATACAAGCTTCAATAGTCCTTTGTGTTGTGTTGAAGAACTTACAATGTTACACATGTTATTGTACAAGATTCAAAAATTGTTTGCACCCTTTGTAAGAACTTATTTATTTTCACATTCCATTATGCAAACCTCTATATATACCTTTATATTCTTACACAAGGACCTACAATTTTTAACTTATCATGACTTCATACATTATGTAATCATGTTCCATTACACTTGACCTTATGTAATTCTTTATCATCAAGAACCCTCATGAATTTATCATCTAGTGAGCTATCATGTATGAATTGACATAAATTTATGTAAATAACTTTCTAGTTTAGTAGTTTTTTATGTGTACAAATTAAAGCATGTGGTATAATTCCAATCATTAATCATCACCATTAACATGTAATTGAAAGGTTAACTATTATAAAGTATTTTTTATGCTTCTAATTTTTTTTTTGTAATCATAATGTAATGCATTCTTTATAGTCACATGAATCTCTTACACTAAATGAAAGGAAGAATACTATATAATCATGTGACAAATAGTTTAATGTGTTACCCCTTTCTAGCCACATATATCTTCATTATTGGTCACTTTATTCTTAAGAATCCATTTTCAGCCTATGACTATCCTAATGAACCTATGACCGTCCTAATGAAGTTATGACTGTCCTAATGAACCTATGGTCTTTATATTGAAGTTATGGTTTTCCTAATGAATATATGATCCTCCTAATGAAGTTATGAATGTTATAAAGAGTTTATGATAGTCCTAATGGAGTTATGACTATCCTACAGAACCTATGACCATCACATCTCAAGTTATGACTGTCCTAATGAATTTATGGCAACCCTAATGAACCTATGACCATAACATCTCAAGTTATGACTCTTCTAATGAATTTTTGACAATCCTTATGAAATTATGACTATCCTAATGAACCTATGATGATCACATCTCAAGTTATCATTGTCATAATTAATTTATAATAATCCTAAAGAACTTATGACTAGCATAATGAGCCTATGATCATCACATCTCAAGTTATGACTATCCTAATGAATTTATAATAGTACTAATGAATTTATGACCATCTTAATGAATCTATGATTTTCATATTGAAGTTATCATTGTCCTAATAAATATATGACTAACCTAATGATGTTATAATGAACCCTATACCATCCTAATGAAGTTATGAAAACCCTAATTTTATGATTATTTTCATAATTGCATATGATATTACTTTACTCTTTAGTACCATTATGAAACTAATGTTTATTTATTATTCATGATACATATAGAATTCTTCATCATATCAAGGAAAGAACCAAATACTCTAACACTAAATAAGCATGAAGCTAAGAATGCAAAGAAAAGAGAAGGAATGAGGAAACTTCATGAAACTAGGAAATTGAACACCATAGAAGAATATATGCCAACTCAAGATGAACATGAACCATCCACTTGATGTAAGAGAGATATAGAATTGGAATCATAAAGGAAATGATTGCAAAACCCCCATGCAATGATAAATTTGAATTTTGAAGTTAGAGGCATGTCATCTATCACTTATCAAGTTGGAGGCACACCATTTAACACATATCAACTTGAAAGTACATCATTATTCATATGTAAATATGGAGGTATGTAATATTTCACATCTCAAGTTGGAGGCGTACCATATTTCACATCTCAAATTAGAGGTACACCATCTTTCATGTTTGAAGTTGAAGGTACACAATCTTTTCCATCTCAACTTTAAGGTACATCATATTTTTCATCTCCAATTGAAGGTATGCCATCTATACCACCTCATTTAAATATTGAAAAAATCTTGTAGACAATAAGTTTAATATTCATAGCACAAGACTTGATGTACTAATACAATAAAGGAAATATCAATTGAAATTGTATATATATATTGTTTACACAATTTATTAATATTTGTTAATAATTAATAGTTGTTTGCTAGTAAATTTAGCATGTAAAATAATAAAATTTATTGACATACAATTTTGATAAAATTTACAAAAAGTGAAAACTAATGTCTTCCTCCTTAGAATTATTAAAAAATCAATGATTTATTTTAGCAAGTTTTTTGAAAGAATATAGAGAGAAAAGACAATTGAAAAGGAAAAACAATTATTTATCATCAAAGATTAATGAAGAAGGGGTAAGCATTAATATATTTTTTACAAATTTCATTAATATTTTTTGGTTTACATGATTTCTAAAAAAAATAGTTGAATAAACATGCTTTCTTTTTGCAAACATATGAATAAAAAATAAATTTATTATAGAGTTAATCATTATTTGTCAGGAGTTGGCATTGTTAGATATATTATAGTATCAATTTCAAGTTATTCCTAGATTCAACTTCTCCCAATTGCTTCAACCTATCATGAGTTGTTCTCTACACTTTTTAAGTTATTTTTTACGAGGATATCATTTCATACATCTCACTATGGTTGTTAATGTACTATATTTGCTAAATAATTTTATTGAATCATGCCATGCACATTGTAAATATACTTAATATGTAGAAAATTAAACATGGATGTGTATGTTATACTTGCTACCAAAATTTTATGTGATATAAAAAATGCAAAAGAACAAAAAAAAATGATTACAAGGGTTAAGTTTTCTAAGTATGTAGAAAAAATTCTAGAACATATTCATAGGTTCATTAGGATAGTCATAAGTTCGTTAAGACTATCATAAATTTATTAGAACTATCATAACTTCATTAAGATCATCATAACTTGAGATGTGACGGCCATAGGCTCATTAGGATAGTCATAACTTGATTAGGACTATCATAACTTAATTACAATGGCCATAGGTTCATTAGGACAATCATAAATCCATTACAATGATCATAGGTTCATTAGGACAATCATAACTTCATTAAGGTCATCGGTTCACTAGGATAGTCATAGGTGTAGATTTAACTGATGCTAGTTAAATGAAGAATCTTCACTTTGACATATTTCATTGATGATCCACTTAGAATACTCCTAGATGTTCTCAAGTGCCTTCAATTGGGTCAAACTATCTCCTAATATGCTCAAAATATTGCAACTTCCTCAAGCATGCTTATAGGCTATGTGAGAAGTGTATTGAAAAGGTTGGGACCTTTGGGAGTGTGGTAGAGTTTCTAGGATAGGATATGAAAATTTTCATCACCTTTAGGAGCTACTTATCTTCATCCTTTCACTATACTCCATCTACAAAATTGGCATGTGCTAAGGTCTATTGAAACCAACATAATGTCATATTGGCAAGGTCTCTCTTTTCTTGTCCTTCTACCTTATAGACCTTTGGCAATACTCTATCTACTAGCATATTTAAAATACTTTTTAAGTTGAAACCAACATACTTAAAATCCTTTGGAAATACATTATCTACCATTAAATTTGGATTTATTAACATCTCATCAATATCATGCACAAGTTTTTCATTAGCATTTACTATCACCTATGAGGTTTGATTGTCGTACACTTCACATAAATTCTACCTTTGATTGTCATAGTAACTTAATCTTGGACTATCCTAGGGTTATCATCATTCATAGTAGACTAGATTTGACATGTTTATGAAAGATGAATACTCTTTTTGAAGTATTGATTATGTAATAACCCTTTAATCATAATACAAACTATCATTGTTTCTTTAGGTCTCTTCAAGTTTCATAGATAGAGGAGTCTTTTCTCTTACTAATATGTGACCATTGTTGGGAGACTATCCTTTGATGATTCTTTTAAATAAATTGGATTCATTAGTAGAATTTGGAAAATAAATGACTAGGTGACTAATACTTTTAGTCACAACAACTAAAGATGACTAAATTCTACTATTTTTTTGCAACACAACTATAAATGAGTAAATAAATGACTAGTTTGGTCATCGAGTAAAAAATTATTTAGTCACACATAAAAATGACTAAACAATTAGTCACAAGAATACAAATTAGACAAAAAAATTTAAAATATTTGGGGAAATGATTGGTGGGGTGGTGCAATATGGATATGGAATTCTACAATTTTTCCTATGCTCTTTAAGGATCAATTTTTTTTATAAATTAATTTAATTTGAACTATTTTGATTCTATTGTATTCTTATATAATATAATATAACACGTATATACTATTATATATATTTTTGTATTTAAATATAATAGTAATTATATTTATAAATATATATAATAGTATATACAGGTTGTATTATTATTATTTAAATATAAAAATATATAGGTTATATTATTTACTAATATTATATATAATACAAAAATCAAATATAAAAAATATATAAGTTTTTGATATGGTAAGCAACATTTACAGGGTGTTGTACCCTTTACATAAAGAGCCACAAGGGCCAAAAAAGATCAAGTCCAAAAAACATTAACAACTAAGCCAAAAAACACATACACAATAGACCAATAGCCAATAGGCACACTATGCAGCAATAGTAGATTAATTGGCATTTTCCCAGTTTTGAGAAAGGAGATTAACAACATCATCCCCAACCCATTTAGGGCCATCTTCAACAATCTACTTGTCCATTTCGTCCTTCATCATAGTAGAGAGGGTGCTAGTAACATAGTGGAATAACTTGACAATGAAATGGGTCAAGCCACTGAGTTTCTTGTCCATCTTTCCTATCCTTTCCTACAACACACAGAGATCCTCACATTTATCCACAGTCTTCTCAATATTAGCTCGCTCCACATCTAGAGGGTTTGAGGACTGGGAAGTTGAGTTCACCTTATGCACTTTGCTGAAATTTGAAATGGTGTGGGACCCTCCAACATACTCCTCCTCGCCACCCCCAAACTCCACCTCATCCCTATAACCTTTGTTGTCAGACCATTCCTCATCCATTTTCATGTCATTAACCTAGACTTTATTTTTATTTTTAGCCACCCTACCAGACCTCCTAATGATGGGGTTTTTTCCATCAGTATCCACCATAGTAGTGACCATAGTGTCCCCTTGGAGTCCCTACCCACAACATTCTTTCCTCTAATGTATGTGGCCAAAGGCTCAATCAAACCCTTCCCCTCATACATAACTTTCTTTTTAGAGGTAGGTTTGCTGATAGAATTGGTAGGGACCAACTTAAGCTCATAGAGACTAGTCGTAGAACTAGACTAGGTAATCCTCACACTCCCCTTAAACTTCTTGCCAGTTGGTTTAGGCTTATGAATTTTAGTGACAACCAGAGGGGTTTTTCTGATGGGACCTTTGGACTTAGCTAGGGAGATATTGGCCATAATAGGGGGTTCAATTTCCTCAACACAGACATCAAAAATGGGTTTGGGAAAGCATAACACAAGATGAAAGTGGTAGTCTCAAAATGAGGCCTTGTTATATCAACAGGGGAGGATTATCCTTCAGGATTTGGCTAGCAACCTCAATGCACTTCTCAACAAAGCTTTCTAAGTCCTTAAGTAAGAAAAAAAGGAAACCTTAGGAAAATTTTGTTATAGAGGTGATTTAAAAGAGGGAAGTGATATAAATAGTAGGTTTTGTATCTATCTTCAAGGGTCACATACTTCATGAGGGTGAGGCAGACCTATTCCCAAGGCTGTAGGAGAGCTTCTCTTTCAAACCCTAACTGATTATGAACTGGTTTCTCATTATCCACAAAGAAGGCATTCAGACTTTCATAATCCTGGGCCCTTGTATGCTTTGGGTACTTCTTACCAGTACATAATAGCCCCATCACTTGCATAATCACCTTGTTGATTTCGAAGGAAATACCACCCATGGTAACCCTTTTATCTTTCAAAGAATTCACAAATTGCATAGATAAACTAGGGTCATGACCCACCAAAATTTCCATCAAAGGAGCTAGCCTGTCTTCAATGCAAATGTGCCACACCAATGTATCCTTGTGAAATTCTCCATAGTTTTCAAGCTCCATTCTCACCCTATCACCACCCATGTTTTCACTCCACACACGAAAGAACCAAAAAACTGTGAGAGAAAAAGGTTAGAGGAATCATTAAGTGATAGGTCACCCACACACTATGTAGCCTTGGGAAATCAAAGAAATGTATAGAAAACATGATTGAGGAGTTAAATCCCTAAAGGAAATCTTGATGATCTCATTAGTGAAAATATTCAAGCACTTACGGCTAGGTAAGAAAAACATGATTGGAATGGAAGGTTTTCCTTCCACATTATTTTTGCACAAGTACCAATTTAAGATGGCCATGAGGCCAAATTTAGATAAACCTAAGATCATAGCCTTTAGTAAAGGAGGAAAATTAGTAGAAAAGATAGTACCAATCAAAAACTTCACCTCATAATTATTTGTCACATCAAAACTATAATAAAAAATATTTAAGGATATATGAAAGCTTAGTGCAAACTCGAAAAAGAGATTACATAAGGCACAAACCAGCTTGGCCTTAATCATAAAGTACTCTCCATAATTCCTCATAATGGATTTTTTTAAAATGGACTCTGCCCCATTATTCAAAATTTTCCACTTGTAGGACACCTCAACATTCACACCCGTCCACATAGCCCATAAAACAAGAATGTGGACCCCCCATAAGACCCATAAAATCTCATAATTAGTTATTATCATGGATCAAATAAGGGCCTTTCTCCTTAAGGATTAAACCTTGAATACCTAGTGATAGGTTCCCCAAATTATGCTAGCACTTAGAGACTTTCCAATGGGTGCCAAAGTTAGTTAAAGCATCAGCCACTTGATTACCCTCTTAGTAAATGTGGGTAGAAATCTCCAAATTCAACTTAGACACAAAATTTTTTATGTCTAGTAAAATTTCATTAGTACTCCACCCCAACAATCTGGAAAAGTTAACAACATTGATGATAGACTTAGAATAACCTTCTATATGTAGGTTCTCAATCCCCATAGAAATAGCTAACTGGATGCCCTTTAGCAGTGCTCTAGCTTTCGTAATCATAGAAGATTGTATTTCAATCCCCCCTAAGTAACCAACCAAAAAATTACTCTTGCAATCTCTGATAACACCTCCTATGCTAGCTCTACCTAGGTTGCCTTAGGCCACCCCATAAAAATTAAGTTTATACCAACCACTGTACAGAGGTTTCCAGATAGTCCCTTCTAGCTAGGGATCTAGAGTTGTCATAGGAATTGGCATCAAGGTTTTGATGCCAAGATTTGGCCATAATAATTTCCCTCTCAATTGGACCTTTATCTAGGGTTTTCCTTTTAAAAAGAAAAAAAAATTCCATGATGAGCTGAGATCCTATACCAAACACCTCCTTCGGGCTCATCTCAATATTCCTGAAAAATCCTATTTTTCCCTTTTTTCCACAAGTACCAACAGATAATGGGGGAGACCTAGTTCCAGATCTCACAAGGTAAAGGGTGAAAGAAGGGTCTAGACCAGCTCAATATAAAGGATTTAATGTCCTTACACATAGTCCGCTGAATTCCCAAACACTCTAAAGCCAACTCCTACACACCAACAACAAACGAGTAGTGTAGGAGTAAGTGGTTCACATATTCTTCATTGCACTTGCGTAACAAGCATTTGTTGGGGATCTAGAGTCCCCTTTTCCTCAAATTATCCTATGTAAGAATCTTGTTATGGCAGGCATTCCACCAAAAGAAGTTTATTTTCAGAATCATGTGTCTATTCCAAACCCACTTCCAAATATCAAGGACCACACCCTAGTCCGTCAACAAATTGTAATCCACTTTAATTGAAAGATCACCATACTTGTCATGAGTCCAGAAGAATTCATCCACCATAGTGGTTGATGGTAATCTAGTAAGGGAGAGAAAATCCTATAGGGACTTTGAAAGGATGCTCAACTAAGGGGATAAAGGGAAGCAAAGAACTAGATCATTCCACTTCTTGGCCCCTTGTAGGCCAAGGGGGTAATCTCTAATGTAAACACCAAAGAAACGTTGTTTCAGCCTCATTAGATTCCTAAATTTATAATTTTCTAGAGGGGAGTCAAGTAACCAAAGGTCCTCCCAAAATATGATACTGTTACCATTTCCAATCTTCCATTTCATCCCAATCCTAAGCATCCCTTGCAGATTGAAAATGTTCTTCTAGGCCAAGGAACCCGTAGGATGAACATCAAAGAGACAATTAATCAAAGGTCTATTTTGAAGATACTTAGCATTCATAATCTTGCACCAATCTTTCCTATTCCTCAGTTGGTCCCAACCCACTTTGGCCATCAAAGCCCTATTGGTACTAGAGATATTCCTTATCCCAAGCCCACCACAATGTTTAGGTTAATAAATTTTTTTCCATTTAACGAATGCAAATCCCTTCTTTACCTTGGTCCCTAACCAAAGGAAATTCCTTTGAATTTTCTCAAACTTCTTAGTAATATATCTAGGAATCTTGAAAATGGAAAGGAAGTAAAAAGGGATACCTTGAAGAATAGCAGATAGGAGCTACAATTTTCCAGCATGACTAAGGATGGAACCTTTCCATCCTACCAACTTCCTTTGGATCCTTTCAAGGACCAAATTCCAGAATTCGGGAGTCACTTCCTTGACAGTAAGGGGTAAACCAAAATATACCAAAGGAAGGGAGCCACTCATACAACCTAGAATAGCAATCACTCGAACTTGCAGGTTAGGAGTTCTATTGAAGAAATAAATCATACTTTTATTATAGTTAATACACTACCCATAGCAAGTAGCATAGGCATTGAGACAATTTTTCCATTTTACAGGATTCAATCACAAAGGATTTCCCAAACAAGAAGGTATCATCCACAAATTGTTGGATAACATTAGGATCAAAAGAAGAGGAAGCCATAATTCCCTTAATAGACCCTTCTGACAATAGATTAGAATAGCAATCACTCGAACTTGCAGGTTAGGAGTTCTATTGAAGAAATAAATCATACTTTTATTATAGTTAATACACTACCCATAGCAAGTAGCATAGGCATTGAGACAATTTTTCCATTTTACAGGATTCAATCACAAAGGATTTCCCAAACAAGAAGTTATCATCCACAAATTGTTGGATAACATTAGGATCAAAAGAAGAGGAAGCCATAATTCCCTTAATAGACCCTTCTGACAATAGATTAGAAAAGTTTTTGCTCAAGACATCCGTAATCATGATAAATAAATAGGGTGAAAGGGGATATCCCTGTCTAATATCTCTCCCTGCATTAAAGAAACCAAAAGGAGTCCCATTAACTAAAACAAAGTACTTCACCATAGTTATGCGTTCCATTATGAGTTTGACCACAAATTGGTCAAACCCAAACCTAGCTAAGACTTTAGGGATAAAGTCTCAAATTACCTTATCATATGCTTTTGAAATATCTAATTTAAGGGCCATACTAGCATTATTGCATCTATCTATAGAATAAAGTAATTCATGAGTGGTTATAGTAGCATCCAAGATATGACGACCAAGCACAAACCCTTTTTGAGGTGGGCTAATTAATTTATCCAGAAGGGGTTTGATACGGTTCACTAAGATTTTATAGAGGATTTTATAAAAGGTATTGTAGAGGTTGATGGGTCTAAAATTAGTCATAGAATAGGGATCAAAAATCTTGGGAATTAAGGCTATAAAGTTGTGGTTCAATTGTTTGAGAATCTTACTAGATTTGAAGGGATCACAAGTAGCTAAGACAAGGTCCCCACCAACAATCTCCCAAAAGATTTCAAAGAAGGCCTGGGGAAAACCATTTAGGTCAAACAGTTTGTAAGCCCCCATGTTGAAAGTAGCCAACCTAACCTCCTTAGGAGTGACAACACTGATAATGCCAAGGTTATCATTTTGGGAAATGATGGTTGGGAGAGGGTCCAACAATTGATTGTCCAAAGTTGGATTAGGAGCCTTAACAAGGGCCAAATAAGCCTTCTGGAAATAGTCCACTACCAAAAGAATGATTTGGGTGGGAGTATTGACCACAACCCCCTAATTATTATGTAGTTTAGTTATCTGGTTCCTTTTCTTGTGTTTTAGGGTGGACACATGAAAAACAGAGGTATTCATGTCTCTTTCTCTCAGCCATTGAACTCTAGATTTTTGTTTCGATAAAATTTTCTCTTTCCATAGAATTTTCTCCCACTCCCTTCGACTCTCTCTTTCCTAGTTGTAGGTAGGAAAGCTGACATCCCCATCCTCCATTTTCTTTTGGATAGTTTTCAATTTATCCCCTATAGCTCTTTTTTTCTGAAAGACATCCCCAAATACTCTTTTTTTCAACCTTTCACCATACATTTGATATGTTTAAGTTTAAAATAGATCTTGAACATGGGGGAGCCATGAACAAGAATATTTCACCATTCAACAATTTTGTTCTTGAAGTCAGGGTGGGAATTCCACATTATCTTGAAATGGAAGGGGAACAGTCTAACTGTAGAATGGTCATTCAAGACTAGCAACAGAGGGTTGTGATCAATGACCATCTTGGGAAAAGCCTCAAGATTAGCACTAAGCAGGGCCATCTAGTTGTCGGAGCAAAGGAATCTATCTAATCTAACCTAAATTAATCCCTCTCCAAGACACCTATTGGTCCAAGTAAAATCTTGGGCTGATAAGTCAATTTCAATCAAGCCAATAGAACTCTAAAATTTTTCTAGATCAGCCATGCTATTAGAATAATACACTAGACCACCACTTTTCTCTAAAGGATATAAGGGGCAGTTGAAGTCACCAACCACCAGCTAGTGAGACCCCCTATTATTTTTTAACTAGTTAGAGAGATCCTACCACAAGGCATTCCTTGCATCTCTAGTTGGGAGCATAGACATTGATAAGTGACCGAGAGCCAGTTAGGTAAGAAAATAAGACTCCCACATACTTTGACATCGGAATAATTCAAAGCCATTAATTCTAGAGGGGTTCCATAACACAGCAAGACCACTCGATGCCCCTTCAGTATCACTATAGGAGTAAACAACCCCCAACCAAAAATACTTAGCAATATTATCAAAATTATATTTCTTCATTTTGGTTTCTTATAAAAGTAAAACATCAATCTTATGTTCTAACACATAGTTCTTCAGTGCAAGTTGTTTATGAGAGTTGTTCAGCCCTCACACATTCTAGAACATGACCTTCATTTTTTACCTTTCTTGGAGGACACTTCCAATGTCCTCTGTTTTCCAATGGATATCTCATTTTCCATCTCTCTCACCCTAGTTTGTCAATGGCTGGGCCTTCCCAATTTAGAGTCTCCTCCCACATCTACCTTCTCATTTCTCCCTTTTTTCTTTGGGGTTAGGCAAATCTCCTCTTCTATGGTTTTCTCTAGGTTCAAAACCCCTTAATTAAAAACCGTCTCCTCTTTAACTTCAGTAAGCACTTCCTCCCAAATTTTTCCCTCTTCACCCATAGTCTGAATAGTCCCAATAGAAATAGATCCCACCTCCATCAGGGAGCCACCTAAAAACTCATCCCCCCCAAGAGCCTAGTTAGGGGATAAAACTTTGACATCCAAAACCTTATCAATGGCCAACTTCTCAACCAAATCAGGAACAAAAAGACTCAAAGTTGGATCCACGCTTGAAATCTCCATCCCACTAGGAGGATCCCCAGAGATTAGGGGTTCAACCAAGACCGGCGAGGAAAACTTGGCTAGAGAATCAACACCCTTCAAAATGCCTTTTCCCAAGGGCCTGAGGTGAACAAAAAAAATAGAGTTCCCCAG
Source organism: Sequoia sempervirens (assembly GCA_007258455.2). Taxonomy (NCBI): domain Eukaryota; kingdom Viridiplantae; phylum Streptophyta; class Pinopsida; order Cupressales; family Cupressaceae; genus Sequoia; species Sequoia sempervirens. Next base: position 62,621 of record VDFB02169380.1, read on the forward strand.
GTTAGGCTCCCAGTTAAAAGAATATTTGTAGTCAGAGATAAGGTGGCTAGGTTTAGCAGACTTCTGACAGTAAACTACAACATTCTCATAGCAGACTGGTTGAACCTAGGTACCAAACTTAGATCATAGCTTCACAGATTTAGGAAGCATCTTATTCACACCAATATTAACACAAAAGTGAGCAAAAAATTTACCTATATTTGGACCTCGTAATGGAATCTGAAGTAATAAATTGGCCTAAGGAATCCCCAATGCTTTTGAAGATAGATTCATCCCAATATTCTAGGGGTAACCTAGGTAGGTGAACCCAAACTAGCGTAGATTTATTAAGACCCATAGTAGGGTCAAACCCCGACTTCCAGTGGCATAAGGCCAAACTGTGCTTCCCATACACCCATGGCCCAAAAGAGAGGATCATAACCAAGTCATCCAAATCCATGCACTTGAAAAGGAAGAGACCACCTGTCATAGAACAAATTTCCACAATTCCTTTGAGATGCCATTTAGTAGTAGCCCATCTCCAGACCATATCCACAGAAGGTCGAAAGGAGAGGAAATGAGCCACAACCACATTTTCCATTGAGGAAAGAATCCTATCACTGACTGTATCAGATATAGAAAAATACGTTCTCATGATAATGACTTCCTCTTCAGGGTGAGAGGAGGGGCCCTTAGTACTTTGATTACCATTAGTTAGCAAATCCTTCCAACCTTTAACCTCTGGAAGGAACTCGATTGCCGACACTTCCACACCAGACAAAACCAGAATCATGGGTGGCCTAGATTGACCCAGAATCAATGGATCAAACACTCTATGAGTGGCTCATGAGGGACACAAGTTTGCATGTGACAGGGCGAGACTCGGGTCAAGAGGGGATAGAGGGGGATCATTGGGTACCCCCAATGCAGAATCCACCATGCATGTAGGCTATTCAAATGCAGACAGGGGAGAGAGGAGTGGGAAAAAAAATACTAGCCCAATATGAGTCTCTGAGTGTTGAATAAAATATAAAAGTTATTATTTATTTACTAATATAGATATGTTTAAATACAAAAAGCTATATAATAGTAGTAACTAATATTATTTATCATTAGCCCACAATGTCTGTGATGGAGCCTTGTGATATAATGGGGAATATTAAAAAAAAAAATCCCTACTATACTGCGGGGCTCAATCACATACACTGTGGGCTTTAATTTTCCCTGCTATACTGTACGGCTCCATCACGTACACTGTGAGCTAGCTGTAATTCCTTGCATGACCATTGGGCTCCTCCATCATGGCTATGAGCTAACAATAAATAATATTAGTTACTACTATTATATATATTTTTGTATTTAAATATATCTATAGTAGTAAATAAAAAATAACCTATATAATTTTATATTTAAATAATAATAATACAACTTATATATATTATTATATATATTTATAAATATAATTATATAATTTAATCTGTATTATATAAAATATATAATATATTAATTATATTGAAAATAATTTGAGTTACATTTCAGAAATCAAGAAAATGGACCATCCATGGAGGTCTAACGGCTATATTCCTGATAGTGACTGACCTTTGCATGGTAGGATTCCTCATGGGCCTAGAGGTTATGGAAGACTATTTACAAAATAGCATGGACCTGTCTATAATTCTCATAGGTATGCAGGATGAAACATGTTTGTTGTCAAGTATAGATTCACAAAACCCAACTAGGTGCCATTTTGACAACCTAGACATTTAGTGTGGACCAGACAGCCAATTTTTTACTTATATGAAAATGATAGAGATAATACTCTAGGATTAAAATATCAAAGAATCACAAAAAAACCAGAGCATGATTCGTCGTTTCTAAATAATTTCTACAAGGATGTTGAGGCAGACTTAAAATCTCACAAAGAGGGCAAACGTACTTTTTCTATAGGTGTAAATTCTAGATGTTTTCTCTTCAATCCAATGGTATTAGGGAAGTATGGGAATCCTTCAGGGAATGAAAATACAACATGAAAGAAGATTTATGAAGAACCAAAAGGGTTTTTTTTTTATGAGGGAAAGAGTTGCAAAATAACAAGAAACTTCAATAGATTATATCAAAAAATATAGAGGGGGGAAAAGTAGGCCAGGGGACAATATATATTTGCACGCAAATGGATATTTGAAGCAAAAATGGTCTAGAAAAATTGGGGCACATACACGAAATGGATATCTTCAAAGAAAAAGTGATATTCCCAAAGCAATGAATCATGGTAAAGGCCTTCCTCATAATAAAGAACAAAAAGGTCAGCAAGAGGTAGAAAATAAGGCACCTCAAGGGAAAGATGCAAAGTGGAATAAGCAAAAAAGGACAAAGAAGTTATCAAAGAATAGGAAGAAGAAGGTAGCTAGTGGTAAGAAAGGGATTTTGCAATAGAGAAAGAAGGAAACTACAAATGAAGGGAAAAATCATCAAAAAGATCCTAATAGGGATGCAAATTTAGATTGTGTGTGGGAAACTTATCAACAATCACCTAAACAGTATGTGGAGGTTACATTTCTTGAGGATTTCTTGGAACCCAAGATTTGAGATCTTTGACAAAGGGCTTTGATAGGTAAGTTTTTGCAATTATTGTTGGATTTAAACACTTTGCAAGATTTATTTTTTGATGGATGGGAGGGGGTTTCCAAGTTCTTCTACTTTGATAAATCTAGGGGAATTTTTATAGTTTTATTCTCAGAAAAATCGCATAAAGATATGGTTTTTAGAGTAAAGTCTTGGGTGTTTCAAGGTTTTGGTCTATTTTTTCAACCATGGTGTCCAAATTTAAACCCTGTGACCTAATTATAAAATTTTTTCATGCATGGACTCAATCAAAACATCTGGCATTGGAATACAAGATATTAAAGTTAATAGAAATAATGGAAAATCAAATCGGTATTTTTCTTTATCATGATAAGGTGTTCTTTAAAAACCCTTCAAAACCTATTCAATTTTTTGTATTATTAGATGTAACAAAGACTCTCCCCTCCCAGATTCATCTAGTTTTGAAATATGGAAATTGGGTTCAAAATATAATTGTAGAAAATACAGAGAATGTTTGTACTAATTGTAATGATTTGGAGCACACTTTGGGCAATTGCTCAACTTTGAAAGGAGCCTCTCAGGAAAGGGAAGGAACAAATAAAATGGAACAACAAATAGTTCCTTTAGAGCACATGAAAGTGAATGAGGGAAGTTAGCTATGCTTATCTGAGGCTACTGTAATTATAAAGTTAAAGTTTGGTGATAGAAAGGAATCAAGGAAATGTCCTATTATGATATTGAAATAGTCTCAAGTATAGATGAAAAAATAATATCTTTTCAAAAATTTGTTTTCAAAATCTTTACATTTATATGGCCCTTCTATATTTTTTTGCTCAATCAATAAAATTAAGGATATAACAAAGCATTTTATGTTTGATGGAGGGGGATTTGTAGTGAATATTTCAAGAAATATGGCAACACAGTCTCCGGTAGAAGCACTTCAAGGTAAACATTTGGAATTGGTGGAAAATGAATAGTTACATGAGTCAAATCACATATAGGATTTAGAAGAATGTATTGATAAAATGCTATTTTCTATTGGCTCAAAATTGATTGAAGATATTGTGGATGAGGTTATGAATGAAGATATTAATATTGCACAATCGAGTCCAATGGAATTTCATTTGTCTCCTTCAGGTTGGGATACACTAGAGAGTTTGGTACAAAGGAAAGATGTTGAGATAGTAGGTGTTGAGAAGGAAAAAAAGTTTTTGAATGCTGCAAAAGATAGGGAGAAAGAAGGTATTCCAATTTTTGAAGAGTCAACTATGGAAGACAAGATTGTTGGCACATTAAATGTCACTCGAGAAAATGAGTGTTTGGGAGCTTTTGATTATTCACAATCCTTATCAATCTCACAAATGCCTAGTGATCAAATAATTCCTTTGAAAACTCCATGAAAAAGAGGTATGATGCAGAGTAGGGGCATCCACAATGTTTTCAACAACATATGGTAATGAACTTAGTCTCCATGGTTATAGACTTCAAATTCAAGGCTTTTCCCAAATGACTAATGCTCCCTCCAAGGTCACAAAACAAAAATAAGGCATCAATGCCTCAGACATTTTACCCAACACTTAGAACACTCTAGAAAAAGTGAATACAACATGTTCAAACCAAATATGATTCACAAAAACTTATATTCTTCATTCTACCTATCATCCCTTCACAAACAAACCTAAATTCTTGTAGTACTCCAAAAAGAAAAATTTGGGCACATATTCCAAGGAAGACTTTGTACCAAAAAGGTAAGCACAAATTTAGATACCCATTTGGTCCCTCTTCAATATATCAAGAAATCAGGTATGGTTGTTTTGGAAGGAAATGGCTTAAAATTGATTGTCCTAGTCTTTGGACCTAATTGTTTGAACAAACTTGGTAGCAACAATTTATGGGTTTTCGGAAATATTTTTTACTGCAAACATGATATCAAGAATATAAACATAGTTTCAAATACCCATTTGGGCTTTATACATCATAACTCAAAATCATGGGTGGTCACTTTGTATGAAACCCTTGAAAAACTGGTTTATTTGCTCACTTTTACCCTCACTAGGGTTTCTAACAGTTTTTAGTAAAATGACTCTAACTTGCTTTAAACATAATGAATTTGAGTGCTAAAAAAAGTAGAATAAAGAAGATTCACAACAACACCAATTTCAATAGGTTTTAGGATATGGTGAGGTTGTACAAGTCTGTACCAATCATCAGAACAAAGAAACATGTTTCAAAAATGTAGAAAATAGAGATGTTTTATTATTCCAACTTCAAGATTTTTAATAACCACCACCTCTCCAACCGTGGATTTGACCATTCTAAGGTTATTTCAACATGTCCCAATAGTTTATAATTGACTTTCAAACTTCAACCATTTTATTTCTTCATTTACATCATGTGACTTCAAATTCCACAATTTGCAACTTTTTTTTTATAATATTGACAACTTTTACCACATATAGCAACTTTTACAGTTTTGACAACTTGACCACACCCATCCTCCTAAGACCTCATCTAGACCCTTACAAAAATTAATATGATATAAAAGGACCTTATTACATAAGAGAGACACAAAACCAAAACAATGACAAACCAAAATCTCATGGGTGCTCTTGCACCAAGGTAGGAAATCCTATGCCACTAAAATGCAAGAAGCAATTGCAGCTGGTTTGCAATCTACATTGGATGCCAAATTAATAGTCTTAGAAAATAAAAGGTTGAGGAGAGAATGCTACTCTCCTCGATATCAATGAAGATCTTTTCATGTAATTTTAGGGGTATTAATGCCGCTGAAAAGAAAGCTCAAATCCAGCAACACATTGATGCTTGTAGAGCAAATGTGGTTTTATTGCAAGAAACTAAAACTTTAGAAACAGTGTATGAGGCTTTAGTAGGAAAGTAGAAAAATTGGAAATATGTTCATTCTCCAACACAAGGGGCCTCAAGAGGAATTATCAAAATGTGGGATCCAAAAAAAATTATATTATAGCTGATATTTAATGAGAAGCATTGGCAGCTTGTGAAAGTTTTGCATTTTGAGCTACAATTTTATTTAATAAAATTTTATGCTCCAATAGCCACAATGGAAAAAAGATAGATTTGGGAAAACTTGTCAAGTTTCCTAGATGGGATCAAGAATGAGAAGGAAATTGTTGCAAGGGATTTCAATGCCATATCTAATTTTCTAGAGAAAAAAGGAGGCATTAGTCCACCAGTTAGAGTGATGGAGGATTTTGTGACATTTATAAAAGATAATGCCTTCATTGATATCATGTCATAAAATGGGAAGTTCACATGGACTAATAGAAGAAAAGGTTTCTTGCAAATCATAGAAAGACTAGATAGGTTCCTGACAACGCCTAATTGGTGTTTGGGTAAGAAATTATTTTCATCACAAATTAAGCGATCTATTGCTTCTGATCACTACAATATTTCTTTGGATATAGAAGTAAATAATTATGTGCCTAAGGCTAAAATGTCTTTTAAGTTTCATAAAATATGGTTTAGGCATCCACATTTTTTGCAACTTTTACAACAATGGTGGCTAAGTGATCCTTTTGTGAAGGGTTCTAGAATGTTTCAATTATGGAACAAGTTGAGATATGTTAAGTCACAAATCAAGCACTGGAAAATTCATGTATTTAATAATATTTTTCATCAAAAAGAGTTGGTTTTTAAGTAGCTTTATAAAATAAATGAAAAGATTATAGAGCAAGGGTTGAATGCCAAGACTTATGAACAACAAAAGAAGTTGTAGTTGGAGTGGGCTAAGTTGGTGGCAAGAGAAGAAAATTATTGGTGAGAAAAATCAAGGGAGTTATGGTTGAAAGAGGAGGGTAGAAATACAAAAAAAAATCATGCATCATTGCAATTTAAGAAGGCATCAACTACCATTTTCTCAATTCAAAATTCAATAGCAAGGGAGTTGCTTACAACAAAAGATGAAATCTAGAATGAGGGTGCTAGATTTTTTTGATGGTTATTAAGGGATTTGGGGAACAATTCAATGACAACAACAAACAATGGATTCAATATCTTAGGAAATATATCAAATTTGATTACTGGTCAAGATAATAACTGGCTAATAAAGTCATTTACTCTTGATGAAGTTAAGAAGGTGGTTTTTTCCTTAGCCCTTGATAAGGCATCGAGTTTGGATGGATTCACAATATTATTTTTTCAAAAGTGTTGGGAGTTTGTAGGCATTGATATCTTGATGGCTTTAGAGGAATCAAGGAAATCAAGAATAATGCTTAATAAGTTTAATACAACACACATTACCATTATTCCGAAGGTGAAGGAATCAAAATTGTTTGCAGATTTTAGGCCAATATCATTATGTAATACGATATATAAGATCTTTACAAAACCCATCTATCTCAAAATTCATCCCTTCATCTCAAGAGTCATTTCATAGGAACAAGGAGGTTTTGTGCCTAGGAGGGAAACTTCGAAAGGAGTAATAGTCGCACATGAAGTGTTACATTCTATTAAACTAGTAACATTCCTTAATATTAAAATTGATATGATGAAGGCTTATGATAGATTCAATTGGTATTTTTTGATTCAAGTGTTGCAGAAATTTGGTTTTAGCAATAGATGTTGTAAATGGATCAGGTCTTGTTTAGTAGGGGTTAAGTTTTCAATATTAGTCAATGGATCTCCAGTTGGATTTTTCAATTCCACTCAAGGGGTTAGACAAGATGATCCTTTGTCTCCCTTTTTATTTATTCTAATGGTTGAGGCATTGAGTATGCCAATTCAAGAAATACATAATCAGGGTCTATGGCAAGGGATATCTATTCCAAATACACATATTGTTGCCACACATTATTTATTTGCAAATGATACTTTATTATATGGTAAATCTTCTCTACAAGAAGCTATGCAAGTGAAAATAATACTAGGGAATTATTCCTCAGTTTCAGGATAGAAGGTCAATGCAAGTAAGTCTAATATTTACATTTTCAATACAAAGGCCTCTATTTCAAGGAAGATAGTTTAAATGTTGGGTTTTCAGCAGGATAATTTTCCTAGTACTTATCTAGGAATTCCTTTCTTCATGGGGGAAGACAAAATAAAGTATTGAAAAAAAAATCATTGAAAGAATTAAATTCAGAATTATTTCATGGAAAGCTAGATGGTTGTCACTAGTTGGTCATATTATGATGATTAAATCTATTTTAGCATCCATCCCAAATTATTACCTTTTTGTATTGAAAGTGCCAAAATGTATAATTAAAAGCATTGAGAAAATTATTAAAGGTTTCCTTTGGAGGGGTAACACAGATGACAAAAAAAAAGTTCCTTTGATATCTCCTGATAATATGTGTATGAATAAATATGTTGGAGGGGCTAGTTTGCACAATATTTTTATAAGGAATCTAGCTCTTGGAGCAAAATTGACTTGGAAAATGTATAAGAGAACCGAATTGAAATGGTGTACTATAATGCAACATAAGTATTTAGACAATTGTAATCCTAATAGAGTTTTTACAATTAAAAAACCTCCAAATGGATCAGTTATGTGAAACTTTAACATTGTTTGTAGAGAAGTTATTTTTCCTTACTTGTCCTGGGAGGTCAATAATGGGGAGCAGGTACAATTTTGGAAGATTCATGGAATGGTTTCCCTCTGTTTACATCCTTGTAAGTACTACATCCTTTGAAAAAAAATTAATCTATGGAATGGGGCACAAAACTAAAAGATTATGTTAAAATAGTAGAACTTGTAACAGGAAAAGTCACATGGAAGGATTTTTCTTGCTCAAATGTACTTCTTCACCAAAAGTCTATTCTTCAGAGGGAACTAGAGAAGAGATTTACTTATTTTTTAGATAGTTTAGATAGATTATTTTGGGCCCTTTCTAAAGATGGAAATTATATAGTAAAAGAGGGATATAAGTCAATTATTGCAAGATCAATCCAATCCCAATCTCATAGAGATTTTTCATTTTTTTGGACTTCAATGACACTCCTTAAGGTAGGGAGATTTGCATGGCTTGCTCTTAAATAACCTATTTTGACTAGTGACAAATTGAAAAAATTGGGCTTTGCAAAACCTTTTAAGTGTGTATTATCCCAAGAGTTTTTTGAAATTGTGCATCATTTGTTTGTTAATTGTAGATTAGCCCAAGAATTTTGGAGTTTCATGAGGTAAAAATTGCATATTTATTTCCCAATACCTAATTATTTATGGGATCCCTTTTCGAGTTGGCCTGTCCTATATAAAACATCTTTATATGCTTGCATTTGGAAATTAATTCCATCAAAAGTTATTTGGTGTTTATGGTAGGAAAATAATAGGAGGATTTTTTCATAAGAAAAGCCATTCTCTATAGCAAATTCATTTCAAAATAGAAAAGTAGATCTCAAAAGTGGTCAATTCATATGTCTAAAACAATAAGGATATCTCCTCTATTTTTACCAATTGGGACAATTGGATATTGAGTAATTGGGAGTATATATCAATGCCCTTTACTGGGGTTTAGCAAAATATTTGTGGGAGAAAGCAGGATAGATCTAAGGTTCAATTGACACCTCCTTGTTTAGGATTCCATAAACTCAATTTTGATGGGGCTTTGAAGGGGAATTTGGGATTGTCAAGGGTGACTATGTGTATTCATGATTGTTGTGCCTATAGTACACACAACCCATTTGTAATGGGGACCCTCTCTTTTCGCCTTCACTGAGTTCCTTTTTCCTATGTCTTATTTTGCATGCCTCCTATTTTGAGTCCTAATTGGTCAAAGAGTCCTAATTTTATCATATTGAGTTGACCAAGTTTCACCACCCTTGAAATTTTCAAGTCTTTTTCCTTTGAGGGGTTCCTCTAGCAATTTTTCTTATGTCCTTAAAACTAGGGTCCTCCCCTAGTCGTAGGTTTTCCCATGCAGGCCACTCTTGGTGGGATTTTTCTTTTCCTTCGTAGTTTATTCGATGGCTGAGTTGAGGCATCCACCCACATTGTGGGATTTGCATCTTCTGTGGTCATCCCCTTCACCAACTAACCAAATGGTGAATTCTTAACTATCGCCTACCCCATGAGCTCCACCTTTCCCGCCACTGGTATTTTCAAACTTTGTGCCCACCAACCTCATCGGTTTCCATACAAGCATTTAATGCAGGTAATTAATGTCGAATTTTCTATAAGTAGCCCATCAGACCTATAATTTTTGCTCTGTTGGTTAGAAATTTTTAGAGATCCTTTCATTTATTGTCGCCTTCACACCTGCCGCACTTCGAGGATGAATCCAAGCACCTTCTTCATTGCATTTCATCAAGTCTACTAGATGAGTTTTCCGCCACTGTAACCATGATTGCTCTAATTTATTTTCTTAATAAATTTGAAAATCTTAAAAAGGAAAACTATTAAAATCCTTAGGCAGCCAGTTAAGGATGAGATCTTGCACAAGACCCACCTTTTGAAATTTTGAAAACCCTTCAAAATCAGCCATTTAGGGCCTTGTGGAACTTGGCTCATCACTCGCCATTCTTGACCAAGGAATTCATTCCCTTGTGGCCCACAAGCCTCCCCTCACCATTGTACAAATTTCTAAACTTTAAACAAAGATTTGAGAGCTTCATCCTTGGCGGGTCCACACATGCAGGCAGATGTCGCCCCTCCATCGGGATTCATTGAAACTCAAAAAATAAGTAAAACTAGAGATCCTTGGACCCTTGTGGGTTTGATTTTGTGGACTTTTGTGTGTAGGTGGCTCATCACTATTCATCATTTTTTAATAGATTCCCAATGCATGCCTTCTGACCTGCAAGTCATGCTAGTCTCAAGCCTATCAAAGTCATAAAGTGTTGAAACCTGTTTGTGAGTCATTATTGGCAGACTTCCTCACCCTCATTGCCACCATTTTTAGCATCATCATCTATGGCTAGGCCAACCCATCCTCCCAGACTTTGGACTTTGCCAACCCTATCATCATTAAGCTTACCTAGCCAAAGCTCAAGTTGAAACTTCCTTGCAGGTGGAACACTGCAGGGATCCGTCCATGGGCCACCCACTCCTCCTCACCATCTCTAAACAAAAGATCACGTCCACCCATTTGTTTTGCGAGTTTTTCACTACCCATTTCCCTCTAGTTTCATCACATGCAAAATGGATAAGTGTCCAATGCGAGCCTCTGGTGCGGACCATCGCTTGCGATCTACCATCTTGCAATCATTGTTTCTAAATGGCCATGACTAACCTGTCATCTACTTTGCAAGGCCTGGAACCACTTCCACCATCTTTCCCTCCTCAAGCAAGGTGATTAGTGCCAGGATCTCTCATAGACTAGCCCATGCAGGTCACTCATAGTGGGGTGTCGCCTCACCTCCGTCGTCTCCAAATGGTTGTCACCTAGTGGAATCTCATCAGTTCTCATCCGCATCACCTCAAATGACTTAAACCTTAAGAACTAGTCAGAACTGGGCAGACCTCCTGCATGTTTCACAATGCAAGACTCTGTATGTAGACCTCTACCTCACCAACGCCATTCCAAATAGCCAGGACATCCATCCTTCACACCCTCTCAACCCGCATGACCAAAATGACTAAATTAGCACTTGTGAAACTTCATGAATGATGAGCCCATGTATCCAAATGACTTAGCACCTTGGTGGGCCCTAATTATGGTGCAAGAATCTTAATGCAGGTGGCCGAATGTAGACCGCTATGCACTTTGTGCTATTCCCCTACTGCCTTCCCTAAAATGGTTGTCAACCTAGGGAAACATGCATCCCTAGGATTGCATTGCTCTATGTCCCCAAAACAAAAGCCAAATGATGATTTTTGATGAATGTTATGATCTTTGAAAGATGAATCACTTGATCTAACATCTATTTTGTAGGATTTTTCTAATGCTCCCTTAATTTTATATATGAATATGCTTACTATGCCTCTGTTTGTGGGATTTATGCAATCAACTGCATGATCATTGAGGGAATCCACATAAAAAGAAAAAGGGAAGAAGTCTGCCAAAGTTCTGAAAGGAAAGGAAGATAAAGATCAGATGAAGTATTAGTTCCAAGGAGTAGAAATAACCTTCAGGGTCACTTTCACCTGGGATACAATCATAGATACCAACCTTGGACAGGTTGACATAGATGAATTCATAGAAAGGTTCATTGCCAACCCTACTATGGATAATGTAAGGAAATTTAGAAAGAGTGGTTTGGCCTAGGTAGTCAGTTTCCTGCCTACTCTTGTGGCCCTAGAGCTGGTGATGGCTTGTAGAGAAGCTTATCAGGAAAAAAGAAAAATGATCATTGATCATGAGGGTAAAGTCTTGGTTGACCTATCTTCTAGTCCATAGGGAAAACATTCCACATCCCTACCTTTGACCCTATGGAGGAAACAATGAAGGAATATGCAAAAAGTATGTGGAAGGTATAGCCCTTAAAATGCAAAAAATTAATTAACCAAAATACTTGTTAAAGGAGAAGAGGGGTGGCACAAACAAGGTGCCCCAAGAATTATTCAAAAGTGATTTTTATGAAGACTACCATGACTTGGTGACCTTGTTGAGAAAAGTCATGGGAATCCCTACTACAACCTACTTTCAAGATTTAATGTTCTACTTTATAGAGGAGATCATCAGAGGAAAGACCAAGTTTCATTAGGCTGAAGTGATTAGTAACAACTTGCATCAACAATTCCTGGTGGTCAAGAAGACCTCCCAATTCTATATGACCTCTTATTTGGTGTATCTTTTGGCTGACCCATTTCTATATAGAGGTTTATTTGCCACACACAGCACAACTCTAGGAAGAGAACTAAAATTATATGATAGGCACCCATAGTTACAATACCAAAATTTCAAGGACTACTACAGGGTGAACGATGCCTTTATTGGGCATATTATTAGACTTCTCAATGGGGACTTCAAGAGAAGAGTCACACACAGTTCCCATACATTCATTCACCGGTTCAAATTCCTGTTTATACAATTCCCCAAGTTCACTTACATCCAAACAAAAGGATTCTATGAGAGGCCATACAAGCTTCCCTAGTATCCAAATGACTGGCTAATCTTGCTAGAAGTCTCTAGGAAGTTGAAAAATGCACACACTCTCCTTAGTGGCAAACATCGGATAGTAATACCATATCCCATCACGTTCAAACAGGGAATGTTTTCCCTCATAGCTACCCAATGTGCTAAATATTTAGAAAAGGAAATCATTGAATATAATTTGGGGCTCCACACTGCTTGGCCAAGGATGGATCCATATGACAAGATAAAGAAGTTTATGGGAAGGGAATATGCCCATTTGAACAACATTGAAGATTTTTGGGCTAATTGTCAGGATGAAAAGGAGGTACACATGAGGCATTATATGCCTATGACTGCCTACTTTGTTAAGATGGTCAAACTATTCCCTATAATAGATTAGATTGTAGAATATGAAAACACTATCATAGATCTGAGGTTTGATGCTATCACCAACTTTCCATTAGTCCTAATAGACTGGAATGAAGAAGAGGTCAAAAACCTCGATATTCCCACAAAGCCAATAGAGAAAAGAACAAGACAATGGATTGATGCCTAGATTTCTCAGTTGAAGCTCCAAGGAGCCACTTTGACCTATGAAAAGCTCAAAGATGAGCTTGAGAGTGAGATGGATAGTGGAACTGCTGCTGCTGCAACTAAGGAAGCTCCCAAATCTCCTCCCACCACTAGATCAAGGAAAATAATAGAAGTGTCAGAGCAATAGCCTAACCATAAGGTGTATTTGATGAAGGCTTTAGAGGGTGAGACCACAAAAAAGGACAAGAAATTAGATAGATTCTCTAAGATGTTGATAATTTAGGAAGAGCCACTACATAAAGGAGAAGAAGAAGAGGTCAAGCAACCAAAATAACCACCCACCACTTCTACTCTTTCTATCACTGCCACTACTAGTGCTACTACTCCCCCTCCAACATCTAAAGCATTACCTGTCTCCTCTCCACCTGTAGTGGATATCTCGGTCCACCTTTCCTCCACCTCACCCATCACTACAATTGTGGTAAGGGATTCCTCCTCTGCTACAACCTCCCCACTATTGGCCTCCTCAATTTCTCCCTCAACTATAGTCCTTTTAGTAGCTACAACTACAATTCATACTCTCACCCTACCATAAGATTTCACAAGGCATATGGAAAGTATACCCATATAATTTTCTAGGGTGTTCATGAATCTTGCTATCCAGGCTACTATGGCTCAAGTTGTTGTTGGCCTCCCTATCCCTCCTCTATAAAAACTACTAAAGATGGAATCAAAAATGTAGATCTCAGAGGAAATGGAGAGACAACAGAGGGAGGTTGCTAAAGAAATAGATGAGGAACTTGAAGATCCCTTTAGGGATGACTACCATAAGCATCCAAAGCATCAAAACGTTACCATAGATGAGGTGGTATATGAAGAAGAAGGGTCACAATCCTTAGAAGAAGATGTTGAGGACCCCCAGTGCCAAGTACATAGTAGATTCATCCAATCAAGAACTTGAGGAGTTGTCCAAACAACTCAAAGACATCAATGAGGAAGTTGAGGTAGTCTTCTGAAGAAAACGAGGAAACTGGTGATGACATGGAAATATCTACAGAGCCTCCAACAAAGGGACAAGATGAAGGCCCCAATCAAGAAGAAGAAGCACCCCTTGAGAAGGGGGGAAGAAAGAAGTTGAAGCTGAAGAGGAAGAGGAAGATAAGCTTAAAGAAGAGGTTGAAATGAAAAAGAGCCTTAAGACAGAACACCATTAAAAACTTGAGCGAGAAGAAGAAAGGGAACCTGAGGGAGAGGATAACCCTCAAGAAATTTTAGCTACTACCAGGCTGCTCGAAGAAAATATCATATTCATCCAGTACTCAAATGAATAAGAAGAAGAGAAAACAAAGCAAGAAGCTTCAGACCATGAAGAAAGGGAAATCCAACATGCTCAAAGGGAAGGAGGTGATCATGAATCGCCAGAGGGATCTCAAATGTTTGAGTGGTTGGAAAAGAAACTACAAAAGAAGACCCTACCCTCATGGATCCTAAAGAAAGACTAGAGGTAATCTTGAAGCAAGCATAGATAGGAACAAAGAAGGAAATGAAGCCAAGAGTCAGGTCCCAGATCATGATGGATGCATCAGGATCGAGGATAGTGCAAATTGCCACCCCAGTAGTACATAAAGGAGAAGGGGTTAGTTATAATATCTCTACTATTGACTTGGGCACTGCTACCAGAGAAAAAATGATTGATCAGCTCCAAGGGTTGGTCACCATGATAGTTCATCAAATGAACAAGGATCAGTCCTCCAAGGAGGAGTTGAAGTCACAAGTGGAAAACCTCACCGCCTACATTCAAAAATGGTCTTCTACTATGGAGCTACCAACGACTTCATCGGCCCCACCTCTGCTTCCTTCCAAGGAGCACATAAGAAAGCTAAAGAGGAGAAAGAACTGAATCAAGGCTACTAAAAATTGGTTCAGGTGAGTGATCTACAATGGTGATATGGGCATTGGCCATGCCATCCAAATGACCAAAAAATTCAAGGAAGTACAAAAGAAGCTCGACTGCATAGAGAGAATTTGCAATAACTTCCCAAAACTATATAGGATTACATATCCTAAACTCAAGGCTATCTGCAAGATGCCTAAGAGAACTTGGGAGAAGGAGTTGGCAATAATAAAGGATGATCATTGGTTGATTGAGACATGGAAAATGGGCCTAGACCATAGAAGAGAATTTTTGGAGTAGGCGCTTCATGAGGTAGAGCTTGAACTTGAGTGGGTGAAAGAACATAGGATGGACTATGAAGAATATCTAAAGCTCGTGACGGATTACAACATGCCTGTCATCGAGCTAGACCCCAAGAAGATTAGGCCATATTTTCACAAGAAATTTGAGAATGGGGCTATAGATTCACTACTGTCAGACTTCGTGGATTTTTTTTCCTAAGCCTTCACCTAATCAGAGAAGGTGATCAAGTACATGCCTAAGTGTACAAAGAATTGGGAGTTGATCACTAGTAGATCAAAGAAATTATCCTTCCAAGTGCTTCAATCTGATATCATCAAATGGGATAAACTTTAAGTATTGATGGGAAAGTTTGTCGAGTATCACACTATTCAAAAGAATCAAGGAAAGCTATTCATAGATGATGAGTTCCTCACAGTGTAGCTACAGCCAAAAGGGAAAATCAATACAGGATAAAAATGTTACAGTGGCAGGGCACTAGAGGGAAAAATAGGGAAAAGACAAGAAATGTATTTTTAAATTGTAAACTATTAGGGGTAGGTGAAACCCTAATTTTTAATGAATCTTGGCCACACAATGAGATTAAATCTTGGTCATTCATTTTCCTTTTTGAAAATTATAAATATGGGGTCTCCTCTCATTTTCAAGGAGAGAGTTGAGTTGTTGTAAAGACATGCTGCTGAAATTCTAATAGAAATTCATTGCTTTTGGGTGGATTCTCAAGTTTCTTTCATGTTTCATGATTCATCTCCTCATAAGTGATAGACTTGAGTATATTTAATTTTTTGTTCTATGTATTTCTACATGCTTTTGGTAGTTTAGTGAATGCTATTCATTGATGTTGAAGAATACTACTGTGTTGATGCCCTTCCTTGTTCATGCTTTTTGTTGTTTGTTGATGATAAACAACAGTGTAAAGCTATTCTAAATATATATTCATTGTTGCACTTAAATTTAATCTTTTATTCATGATTTATGGTGAATGAATAGTTGAAAATCCACATACCTTAGAAGATAGCACTAGTTTCATGATACTATTAGCTAATCCAGTTAAGTGGAACTTAGTTTCAGGAAGGTTGTCCACTGTAGTATCATCCATTATCACTATTCATTGGTAGTTGTAAGTCTAGGAACTTCCTCCTTCCCCTTCCCTTTTGACCTTTCTTTGAAATAATAATTTAGGAAAAGTTCCAAAATCATTGTAAAGCCAAACCTGATGATTAAAGTGGAGTTTTAGATTGTTGTTTTGAACTTGCAGCAATTGCACATCTTCTTCAAAATATTAAAAAATCCATTTAAGGAACCAATCTCCTTTCAAATTAATATACGTAAGGCTTCCCTGTGATTAACAACAAATCACATGAACCAACTAAGATATTCCAAGCATTGTCATGACCTGACACCTAAGAGACCTTGGAGTAGTAATCTAGAACTTGTTTGTAGATTTCTACCTTTCAAGAGAGGTAGTACACTTGTGTGTTGACTGTGTTGAGAAGTGAAAAAAAATTCATCAACAGAACTAGTGCTAGAAGGAGGGTATCCTTTTTGTTAAGTTGGATCGAATTAGTTCATTCTCCCTTGAAATATTCCAAAGAGTTTTAAGATCCACACCAAACAAAGGGTAATTTCAAGAGTTACAACCCCCTACCAAGGCTAAGAGAGCTAAAAGAGGGGAAACAAATTTATCCTCCTCATCCAATCCATCCACCTCTCTTCCATCCTTCCTTTCCCACATCCACTCCTTCTCAATCATCCCAAGCTGCCTTCCAACTGATCACTTCTCATGGTCAGGGTGTTGTCCCTTCCCTATCCCTTCAAGTCCAAGATCTAGTCCCAATTGTTGCTTCCCCTATGCAGCCCCAAGTTACTTTTGCATAGCAAGTACAACCTCTACCTCCCTTCATGGATTGCGTGTGTAACAATCCTTCTCTACTATCCTTCAACAATTATCATGACACGCAAAAGAATTTGGAGGGATTTTGCATGAAGTTTTATCTTGACAATCCATAGAGGAAAGTAGAGGGGCATATCAAAATATTTCAAATAGCATTGAAAGACATGCAAATTGAACATGAGGACGTGACTTTCTGACTCTTCCCTTATTCCTTGGGGGAAAAGGCCTTTTATTGGTATATCAACCTACCAACGGGATCCATCACCTCTTGGAACCTATTCAAGAACTCCTTCTTGCAGAAATACAAGATCTCAATCATCCCATTAGAGTTATATCAACAATTCATGTTCATTCGTAGGGAGGTCAATGAACCAATCAACTCCTTCAATGATTAGTTTCATCGAGAATATGTGAAATTACAAGCTCCATACAGGTTGATGATGCTTTATCCCTGTTGGTTTATTATGCTTCCCTAGATAGCCTCACCACTATATTGGTGAAAAGAATGCACCCAACACCCGCCAAGTTGGTAGATGCCTATGCTGAGGCAGTCATAGCAAGCACTGACTTGGGGAAAAATATTTTTTTCCCACTACCTTCTTTGGGGCCTGTCACTCATCCAATGCAAGTTTAGGGACTTACTCAGGCCTTGGCACATCAGACACCTATTATGAAACAAATTCCATAGCTTCCCATGGTTCCTCACCTAGGACAACCATTGAATCAGGCACCCCTAGTGCCTCACTACTTGCAACCATAATAGCAAAAAATCTATCCTTATTCACCCCAAGTGCCTACATATCTACAAGGGTCTGAGTTTCTACAAGTCTAGCAAAACTAGCTAGCAATACAACTGAATTTTCTCCAAAACAAAGCAACATAACCAAACAATATAGAGAAGGATCTGATAGACGAATTGACAAAGATGATCAAGAAAATGTCAACAGAGATTACACACTTAAGAAATTAGAAAACCAGCTACAAGCTTCTCAATGCAGGATTCAAACCAATCTCAGTTGGAATAATAAAGATAGTCGTGATGTGGGAACCTCATCCGGGCAGAATTATGAAAGAGAACAAAATTTGAACTGGAGCTTTGAAAGGAGGCCTTCACAGAGGGAAAACCGGATGTGGAATATGAGGCCCAATAATGCAGATGTTCCTACCCCTCTAAACCAGCTGACTAACACAGATAAAATAACAAGTGAGGTATATTTAATCAAGGCAGCTTTGTTCGGATGGTGTCGGATCCATAAAACAAATAGGCACTCTGAACTAGATTACCTAGAGTTCCGCATAGCTACAAATATCTTTCAAGTAGAGGTTCAAAATTTCATGGAAAGTGTTGGTTGTTAAGACATAGTTCCATCAGAGCCATATGATTCTTTTGTGCTCGTAGTCAATCAAGCTTCATTCCCATGAAGTGAAAGAAATGCACCTAAAAAAGAGATTGTTGCCTCGAAGGACGAAGAAGAAAAAGAGGTAAGTGACCAAGATACTCTATCTCAGCTCTTCACTTTAGTATGCAATGGTCCAATAGATGAAGAAGAGTCATGTGAGGATGAAATTCAAATGTTTCATCAAAGAGCGACCCCGTATAACTTAAGAAATAGGCAAGCAGGAGGGCCTTTCATGACCTCCATTCTACCTAATACCTTTAGCACCCCACTTGATCTAAATGCTAGTAACAATCTAGGATACCCCCATGTGCCCACTCAATACTTTAACAAAAAAAATTAGTTGAATCAAATGCAAAATCAGTTTTCTAACTCTTCCGAAGGCAAGTCGTTTGAGGTTGAAATTGAATAAATGGGGGAATATGTGGCTGAAGAGTTCAAGAAGGTCAAAATAAGTTTTTCTGCTTTTGAATTGCTTAAAGTCCCCATAGGTAGTAATGCTTTATTTCGAATGATTAATGGTACTACCTCTTCTAAGTTAGCACAAGAGATACCTACAAAGAGAGTCTCTTTTGATGAATCACAAAATGAGCCTATAATCAAAGAAATCTTTGGCAAGAAAATATATGCACCTTCAAATCAGCAAGTTGGAAAACAACCCACTAAAGAGAAAAACCAAGTGCCAACCAAGGACAAGGCCAATGAGAAAGATAAGAATCAAGTAGCTCAGGAAAATACACCCATGGGCTTGTTCTAAGGGAAGTTAGAAACATCGCCCTTCCTGACTACCATCAGAATATTTGGGAAGAACCTACATAACTGCTTGCATGACTCAGGGGTGTTTGCCAATGTTATGCCACTCATTGTATGCAAGGCTCTAGGAATAGCCCCCACTCCTTCTAGGTGGAAGGTGACCCAACTAGATAAAATTGAGGTGAATATAGTTGGTGAAATTAACTAAATCCATTATGCAAATTGTTGCTAACCCAAGAGTGTAGTAGGTCATTGAAATTCAATTTGTGGATATCATAGACACGTATGGCATAATACTAGGACAAGACTTCACCAGGGCATTGAACAAATATGTTGCAACTAACTTCTCCCACCTATGGCTGCCATGAAAAGAACTGCCAAATCAAATTTGTATTGATTGGGAGCCGCGCATGAAGTTCATGATCACGAAGTAAAAAAATACCAATGAGGTGTTGTTTTCCAAAAAGGAGTTGGGTAATTATTCTCATGTGGCCTATCAAGAAGAATTGGAACCTCAAGAAGAGGAGGAGACTGAAGAAGTTCTCCTTGTGTTGTGTAGCCCCCTATTGATTTAACTTAAACACTGTAGAGCACATAAATTTTGGTTGAGTTGGATGATGAGGAATCTAATGAAAATGGAAATTTGGGATTATTGGATGGATTCCGAGATTTTATTGAAAAATGTGTACAAGATTAGCTCAGCGTAGGGGTGAGGATGGATATCTAGGAACTCTTGTTGCCCAGTTGGCACAGGGTTCACAATGCTACCCACTTTGAGTTTGAATGTTTCCTTTTACAAACTACAATTGCTTGTATCAGTGGACAATTTTCACCAAAGAAGGAGCCTCAGACGGAACAACCTGACTATAGAAATTTCGAGTCTGTGACTTCCTTAGAAATTATCAATGCAAGTGTACAACCAAGGAAAGATGAATGCATAATCGATCTGGAGATAAAGAATCCTCCAAGTTTTAGACACTACACTTTGATGGATCTAAGTCCAAGAAAGGAGCCAGAGCCAAGTTCAAACTCATCAGCCACATACGTAAGACCTACTTCGCTACTCATAGGCTTCAATTTTATTGTACAAATAATGTAGCAGAGTACGAAGCACTAGTCCATGGTTTTTTGATGGCCCTAAGGAAGGAGGTTAAAATGTTGCAAGTCTTTGGTGACTCAGATTTAATAGTAAAACAAGTTAGGAAGTTGTATTATTTTCATGATAAAAGGATTTCCAATTTCAGGCATAGGGTTTGGGACCTCATAAAGAGCTTAGATGCATTTAATATTCAATTGATCCCTCACTCCCAAAATAATATCATTGATGGCTTAGCTCAGGCAGTCAGTACTCTACAACCTTTATCATTGTTCAATCTTAAAAGGTTCACTATTGAGCTTACTTCCACCTTTTTGTGCTAGACAATGTTACCAACTTTCAAGTGTTTAATGATGATAAGCACATCTTGGACTTCATCACTAGCTCTGATGTATTTACAACCCAAATAATTGATGAGGTCGAGCCTAAGGAGGCTAAATTGGATATAGGAGTCATTAACCTCAATACCAACACAATTCGTAGGGGTATGGTCTAACTTGAGTGTATATTTGATTTAGATTAGATCAAAGATTAGGATCAAAAATCAAAGAAGGATTCCATCAATAATTAGTGTGACACTCATAATATTGGAACAACCAAGGAGGTTAAAAATGTATTCATTGGTAAAGTGTGCATGCTAGAAGAAAAGGAAGGGATCCTTGATGCCTTACAAAATTACTACGACATAGTCACTTGGAGCTATGAGGATTTAAAGACATATGACACATCAATCATCACACACACAATTCCTCTCAAGTCAGATGTGAGACCATCTTGATAGTGACATCGTCCCATCAATGCATTGCTGGAATCCATCATCTACAAGGAAGTTAAAAACTTGTTATTTTCTAGAATTATCTTCCCAGTCAGGCACTCCATGTGGGTAGCCAATTTAGTCCCAATCAGGAAAAAGAATGGACAAATCAGATTGTGCATGGATTTCTGCAACCTAAACAGAGCTTCAGAGAAGGACAATCATCTAGTGCCCTCATTGGATGAGGTGTTACAGGTAGTCAATGTATCTCAAATGATGTCTTTCTTAGATGGATACTTTGGGTACAATCAAGTAATGGTACAGTATGAGGATAGGCACAAGACAACATTCACCACCAAGTGGGGAACGTTTGCATACAAAAGGATGTCATTTTGACTCATCAACGCTGGTGCCACTTTCCAACATGCAATGGATATCGACTTTAAAGATCTAATTGGAAAATGCATTATCATCTACATTGATGATCTCATGGTGTTTTTGAAAAGGCGAGGCGATCATGTTTCTAATTTATGCAGATTTTTTTAGAAGTGCAAGTAATTTGGAATTTCTCTAAACCCAAAGAAGTGCATCTTCAGAGTTACCGAAGGAAAGCTTCTTAGGAACATGATTTCAGGAAAAAAGAATCTCAATTGACCCCAAATGCATCCAGGCTATCCAAAAAATTCAGCTGCCAGGCAACAAGAAGGAGTTGAAGTCTTTCTTTGGAAAGATAAATTTTGTTAGAAAATTCATCACAGGTTTTGCTAAGATAGTCAAGTCACTCAATTCTATACTGAAGTTGGATGCCAAAGTTGAGTGGATGCTAGAGGCCAAGAAAACCTTCAAGGAAATTAAGAAAGAAATTATTGATGCACCCATACTAGTCAACCCAGATTACCTAAAGCCATTTCACATCTACTCATTCACTTCAGACCATTCTAGTGCCAGTATATTGACTCAAAAGGATGATGAAGGAAGTGAGGAACCTATTCCCTTCATTAATGCTCCATTAAAAGATGTAAAATTGAGATATTACAATGTGGAAAATCAATCATATTCCTTAGTTAGGGGAGTCAAGAAATTTAGACATTATGTCTTATGGAACAAGGTTTTTTCCATAGTGCCCGATCTGGCAGTAAAGACGTTGCTGATGCAGAATGAGTTGGGTGAAAGAAGGGAAAAATGGGTCACCTTGCTATAGGAATATGACATGGATATTCAACCCATGAAGTTAGTAATAGGGAAAGCCCTCACCTGTACAATAGCCGAAACACTAAGTAAAGTAAGACTTGAGCTTATTGCTCAACAATTCCAACTTGAAGATGTCTCCCCCAAAGAGTGGTATGATGGCATTGCCTGCTACCTACTAAATAAAAAGTGCCCACCTCTCCTATAGGGAGTTAAAAAACATTCCTTCTACCTGAAAAGCAACAACTAGATGATGTAGGGCTCTATAATATACAAGAGGGATCATGAAGGGGTCTACCTTAGATGCCTTGGGAAAGAAGAGATAGCACGAGTGTTAAAATAATTTCCTGATAAATTTAGCAATGGCCACAGATTTGGCCCTTCCACCACTCATCAAATCTTATGGGTAGGGTACTATTGGCTAATTGTATTCAAGGATGCACACAATCACTTTTTAACTCACCACATGTGCCAAACTACTACAACTAGAGAACAAAATGTTGTTTTCTCATTGTAACCAATCCTCAAGATAAGACCATTCATGTAGTGGGGTCTCAACTTCATCAATTCAGTAATCCCACCTTCCTCTGTAGTTCATAGGTACATTATAACCACTTCTGATTACTACACTAGATGGATAGAAGCAATTGCATATAGGCAGTGTACTACTGAGGTGGTTATTAATTTCCTTGAAAGCTTTATTTTGAATTTTTTTGGCTACATGTATGCCCTTGTTTCTGATAATGGCCCCGCCTTTTCCTCACTCAAATTTTCTAGTTGGGCCTTTGATTATAGTATTTCCATTAAGTTCTCATCCAATTACTATACTTAGGGCAACAACCGAGATGAATGCACAAACCAAAACTTGATTGTTGTGATTAAGAAGCTACTCGTTAAGAACCCCAAAGGCTGGCACACCTAGTTGTGTTTTTCCCTTTAGGAAGATATTACATGCCACAAGGCCTCCTTGGGTGATTCCTCATTCCATCTTGTCTATTGCTTGGAATCTATCTTTCCCATGCACTTAAGGATCCCTACCCTCCAATTTCTCAACACCTTTTATAAAGAGGGAAACTGATGAGAAGCCTGTTTAGCTAAACTACTCCACTTAGAAGAAGTCTATGACTGAGTAATTGAAAAATTTTCCAAACATAAAGGAATAGTTAAAATATGGTTTGACCATCGAGCCAAAGTCAAGGCCTTTAGAATTGTTGATTTGGTCCTTTTTTGGAACAATTCCCATGAAAAGAAAGGGGGACATGACAAATTCGACAACCTCTAGCTTGGCCCCTTTCAGATCTCTAAAATTTTAGGAGATAATTCTTTCCACCTCAAGACACTAACTAGTGAAGATGTCCCATTGTTTTTCAATGTGCAACACCTCAAGCATTATTTCCTTGTCTAAGCTCTCCTAAGTTAATCTTTCTAAATACCTATATATAGGTTGGTTTAGGGTTCCCTTTGTTTTTTTGTCATGCTTTGTTTCTATTTTTCTCGTTCTCTCAGTTGTCTTGTTTTGCTGAGGGTGTTCCTTTGTTTTTGATGTGGTGGTCATGCTCAGTTTGGCGAATGGTTCACTTTGCTTCCCTCTCTTTGTGTTCTCTGGATAAATATTCACTATCAACTATTGATCTTTGATTACTTTAGTGGAATGGTTTCCTTATTTGAACTCAAACTCGACCTAAAACATGACCCTTGGTCGAATCCTTTCACACTTATCTTAGATCATGCATAAAAAACACACTAAATTATTTCTGAAGAGCTATATAGTGGCTGTTATGAGGGACAGGCAAGTGAAAAATCATCAGTCTACTCCAGTGACCACTGTGATTCCAAACCCATAGTAAGCTTTTATCCTTACATGGTTGAGCAGAAGAAAGAGCACTAAAAGGAAATATTTTGAGAAAGAAAGTAATGAAAATTAAGCAACTGTGTGAGTGTTTGAACAACTCTATTGGGGCTATGGACACTTGGTTGGTAGTAGAGTGATGTTCATAGGGTCACAATGACAACTTCCTCGGGGCTATGGACACCTGATTGGTAGCAGAGAAATGTCTAGGTTACTTTTGCGGTTAGACAGTTGATGTAGGTTGTTTTTCCTAATTAACGGTCATTTGTTATGGTTTCTAAAGGAAGGGAATGAATGCACCATACACACACACACTTCTGAGGTGTTCCTATAATTTGATTCAGTTAAGGATCCTCGTTCTCCTTCAATTTCCTCAGTTCACTTATGGAAACCAGTTCTGGGTCTACAAAAACAAAGATTTTGGGTTCTAAATGAAACTTTATCCTTAGAATGCTTAGGAGTGTTCTCCTAGTAGAGTCTCCATTTGTTGTTCCTATAACACACATGCCCTATTCAAAATGGGGACCCTCTCTTTTTACCTTCACTCGGTCACTTTTTCCTTTGTCTCATTTTGCATGCCCCCTATTTTGAGTCTCAATTGGTAAAGGATTCCTAACATTATCATCTTGAGTTGACCAAGTTTCACCACCCTTGAAATTTTCAAGTCTTTTTCCTTTACAGGGTTCCTCTAGTAGTTTTCCTTAAGTCCTTAAAGCTAGCATCCTCCCCTAGTCGCAAATCTGCCCATGCAGGCCACTCCTAATGATATTCTGTTTCGCCTTCACAATTTCTATGGTGGTCGAGTTGGGGTGTCCACCTAAATTGTGAGATCTGCATCTTTCGTGGTTGCCCCCTTCACCGACTAGCCAAACATTGAATTATTGATTATTTCCTTGCCCAAGGGCTCCGCCTTTTCCCCTGCTAGCCTTTTCAAACTCTACGCCCACCAACCTTACCAACCATTGTACAAGCATTTAATGTAGGTAATTAATGTTGAATTTTCTATAAATATCCCATCTAACCTGTCATTTTCACTTTATTGTTCAGAAATTACCAGAGCTCCTACTGTTTGTCATCACCTTCACACCTATAACACTTTGAGGATGAATTCAAGCACCTTCTTCATTTCATTTCATTGGGTCTGCCAGGTGAGTTCGCCGCCGCCCTAGTCATGCTTGCTCTAGTTTGTTTTCTTTATAAATTTGAAAATATTAAGAAGGAAAACTATTAAAATCCTTAAGTAGCCAGTTAAGGACGATATCCCACACAAAACCCACCTTTTGAAAATTTGAAAACCCTTCAAAATTGACCATTTAGGGCCTTGCAAAACTTGGCTCATCACTCATCATTCTTGACCAGGGGGTTCATGCCCTTGCGGCCCACAATCCCACCCCCGTCATTGTGAAAATATCTAAACTTTAAACAAAGACCTGAGACCTTCATCCTTGGTGCGTCCACACATGCGGGTGGATGCCGCCCCTCCACTGGGATTCGTTGAAACTCAAAAAACAAGTAAAATTGGAGATCCCTAGGCCCTTGCAGGTCTAATTTTGTGGACTTCCGCATGTGGGTGGCTCATCACTATTTTCCATTTTAGAACAACCACCCAATGCATGCCCTCTAACCCCTAGGTATCATTGGTCTCAAGCACACTGAAGTCATAAAGTGTTGAAACCCATTTGCAGGTCATTATTGGTGGACTTCCTCACCCTCATCAGTATTGTTTATGGAATCATAATCTATGGTTAGGCTAGCTCGTCCTTCTGAACTTCGAACTCTGCCAACCTTGTCACCGTTAAGGCTCACCCAGGCAGTGCTCAAATTGAAACTTCCATGCAGGTGGAACACTATGGGGGTCCATCCACGGGCCACCCCTCCTCGTTGTCTCTAAATAGCTGATCACCTCTTCCCATCTACTATGTGGGTTTCGTGCTACCCATTTCCCTCTATTTTCATCACACATAAGATGGCTAAGTGTTTGATGTGGGCCTTTCAATGTGGGCTACCACTTGTGGTCTGTTGTCTTGTGATTGCCATTTCTAAACAACCATGACTAACCTACCGTCTGCTCTGCGAGGCCCGAAACTGCTTTCATTGTCCTACCCTCCTCAAGAAAGGTGATTAGTTCTAGGATCTCTCATGGACCCACCCATGAGGGTCACTCATTGTAGGGTGCCACTTCACCTCCACCATCTCAAAATGACTGTCACCTAACAAAATCTCATCAGTCCTCACCTACATCAACCTGAATGACTTAACCTTAAGAACTAGTCAGAACCCTCCAGGCCTCCTGTGAGTTCCACAATGTGGGACTCCATATGTAGACCTTTGCCTTTCGAATTCCATTCCAAATGGTGGAACTCCAAATAGCTAAGACATCCCTAGCCTCTACACCCTCTTGACTTGCATGACAAAAATGATTGAATTAACACTTGTGAAGCTTCATGAATGATGAATCCATGTACCCAAATGACTTAGCACCTTGGTGGGCCCCAGTTATAGTGCAGGAATCTTGATGCAGGTTTGCTTCATGCAGGATGCTATGCCCTCTACATTGTTTCCCTGTTGCCTTCCCTAAAATGGCTGCCACCCCAAGGATACGCACATCCCTAGGCCTGCATTGCTCTATCTCCCCCAAAAAAAATCCAAATGATGATTTTTGATGAATGTCATGATCTTTGAAAGATGAATCACTTGATCTAACATTTGTTTTGTAGTATTTCGCTAACACTCCCTTCATTTTATATATCAATATGCTTACTACACCTCTATTTGCAGGATTTATAGAATTAACTGCAAGACCATCTGGGGCATCCGTAGAAAAATATAAAGGGAAGAAGTTTTCCAAAGTTATGAGAGGAAAGGAAGATAAATATTAGATAAAGTATCAGTTCTAGGGAGTATAAATCACCTCCAGGGTCACTTCCACCTGGGATACAATCATAGATACCAACCTTGGATAGGTTGACATAAATGAATTCAAACAAAGTGTCATTACCAACCCTACTATGGATAATGCAAGATAGAGTGGTTTGGCCAAGGAAAATGGTTTCCCACCCACTCTTGTGGCCCTAGAGTTTTGATAGTTTGCAGAGAAGCTTATCAGGAAAAAAGCAGAAGGATCGTTGATCATGGGGGTAAAGTCTTGGCTGACCTGTCCACCAAGTTCATAGGGAAAACATTCCACATCCCTACCTTTGACCCTATGGAGGAAACGATGAAGAAATATGGAAAAAGTATGTGGAAGCTCAACCCCCTAAAATGCAAAAATTTAATTAACCAATACTGGTTAAAGGAGAAGAGGGGTAGTGCAAACAAGGTGCCCCAAGAATTGTTTAGAAGTGATTTTTATGAGGACTACCATGACTTGGTGACCTTGTTGAGAAGATTCATGGGCATCCCTACTATAACCTACTTCCAAGATTGGATGTTCTACTTCATAGAGGAGATCATCAGAGGAAAGGCCAAGTTTCACTAGGCTAGAATGATCAGTAACAACTTGTATTAGCAATTCCTAGTGCTCAAAAAGACCTCCCAATTCTATATGACCTCTTATTTGGTGTATCTTCTGGCTAACCCATTACTGTACAAAGGTTTATTTTTCGCACAAAGGCCAACTCTAGGAAGAGAACTAAAAGTATATGATAAGCACTTGCAGTTACAATATCAAAATTTAAGGGACTACTGCAGGGTGAACAATGCCTTTATTAGGAATATTATCAGACTTCTTAGAGGCAAATTTGAGAGAGGAGTCACAAACAGTGCCCATTTGTTCATTCACTAATTTGGATACCTCTTTGTACAATTCCCAAGTTCACTTACATCTAAACAGAAGGCTTCTCTAAGGGGCCACACAAGCTGCCCCGATATCCAAATGACTAGGCTAACCTTGTTAGAAGTCTCTAGACAGTTGAAAAATGTACACACTCTCCTTAGTGGCAAACATTGGGCAGCAATATCATATCCCCTCACATTCGGACAAGGAATGTATGCCCTCACAATTTCCCAATGCGCTAAATATTCAAAAAAGGAAATCATTGAATATAATTTGGGGCTCCACACTGCTCGGCCGAGGATGGATCCATACAAAAAGTTAAAGAAATTTGTGGGAAGGGTATATGCCCATTTGCACAACATTGAAGATTTTTGGGCTAATTGTTGGAATGACAAGGAGCTACACATGAGGCATTATATGTGTATGACCAACCACTTTCTCAAGATGGTAAAACTATTCCCGATACCAAATCATGTCGTAGAAGATGAAAACACTATCATAGATCTAAGGTTTGATGTTGTCACCAACCAACCATTACACCTAATAGACTAGAATGAAGAAGAGGTCAATGACTTTGATATTCTAACAAAGATAGTAGAGAAAATAACAAGATAAATGATCAATGCACAGATTGCTCAGTTGAAGCTCCAAGGAGCCACTTTGACCTGTGGTGAGCTCAAAGATGAGCTTGAGAGTGAGATGAATAGTAGAACTGTTGTTGCCACAACTGAGGAAGCTCCCAAATCTTCCCCCACCACTAGATCAAGGAAAAGAAAAGAAGTGTCAAAGCGCCAGCCTAATCATAAGTTGTATTTGAGGAAGGCTTCAGAGGGTGAGACCTCAAAAAAGGTCAAGAAGTCAGATGGATTCTCTAAGATGCCAACAATTCAAGAAGACCCATTGCATGAAGGAGAAGAAGAAGAGGTCAAGAAACCAAAATCAGCACCCACCACTACTCCAGCCTCTCCAACATCTCAAGCATTACCCATCTCCTCTCCACCTATGATGGATATCTTAGTCCACCTGGCCCACCTCTCCAATTTTGGTGAAGGATTCCTCCTTTGCTACAACATCCCTACTATCATCCTCCTAAATGTCTCCCTCAACTACAGTCCTTTTAGTAGCTACAACTACTATTCCTAATCTCACCCTGCCAGAAGCCTTCACAAGGCATATGCAAAGCATACCCATAGAACTCTTTGGGGTGTTGATGAATCCTACTACCCAAGCTGCTATGGCTCAAGCTATTGTTGGTCTCCCTATCCCTCCTTTGACAGAACCACCAAAGATGGAAGAAACCATGTAAATCTCCAAGGAAATGGAGAGACAACAAAGGGAGGCTGCTAAAGAAATAGATGAGGAACTTGAAGATCCCTTTAGGGATGACTACCATGAGCACCCAAAGCACCAAAACATGACCATAAATGAGGTGGTATATGAAGAAGGGTCATAGTCCTTGGAAGAAGATGTTGAGGAACCCTAGTGCCAAGTACTAGTAGAGTCCTCTCATCAAGAACTCGAGCAGGAGTTGTCCAAACAACTCAAAGACATCGAAGAGGAAGTTGAGAGGCAGTCTTTTGAAGAAAAGGAGGAAACTTGTGATGACATGGAAATATCTATAGAGCCTCTAACAAAGGGACAAGATGAAGGCCCCAATCAAGAAGAATATGTAGCTACTACTGAGCTGCTCGAAGAAAATACCATATTCATTTGGGACTCAGATGAAGAAGAAGAAGAGAAAACAAAGAAAGAAGCTTTAGACCACGAAGAAAGGGAAATCCAACATGCTCAAAGAGAAGGATGTGATTATGAATTTCCAAAGGAGGGATCTCAAATGCTTGAGTGGTTGGAAAAGAAACTATAGAAGAAGACCCCCACCCTCATGGATCCTAAAGAAAGACTAGAGGCTATCTTGGCATGAGAAAAAATAGGAACAAAGAAGCAAAAGAAGCCAAGAGTTAGGTCCCATATCACGATGGATGCACCAGGATCGATGACAATGTAAATTTCCACCCCAGTAGTAGAGAAAGGAGAATGGGTTAGTTATAATATATCTACTATCAACTTGGGAACTGCTACTAGAGAACAAAATATTGATCAGCTCTATGGGTCAGTCACCATGATTGTTCATCAAATGAACAAGGATCAGTTCTCCAAGGAGGATTTGAAGGCACAAGTGGTGGACCTCACCACCTACATTCAATAATGGTCTTCTACTAGGGAGCTACCAATGACTTCATTGGCCCTGTCTCTACTAATTTCCAAGGAGCACATAAGTAAGCTAGAGAGGAGAAAGAACTGGACCAAGGCTATTGAAGAGTGGTTCAGGAAAGTGATCTACAATGGTGATATGGGAATTTTTCATTCCGTCCAAATGGCCAAAAAAATTCTAGAAGTACAAAAGCAGCTCAAGGGAAAAGAAAGAATTTTTAATGAATTCCCAGAACTATACAGGATTACACATCCTAAACTCAAGGCTATCCTCAAGATGCCCAAGAGAACCTAAGAGAAGAAGCTGGCCATAGTAAAGGATGATCATTGGTTGGTCGAGATGTGGAAAATGGGCCTAGACCATAGAAAATAAGTCTTGGAGTAGGTGCTCCATGAGATAGAGATTGGCCTTAAGTGGATCAAAGAACATAGGATAGACTATGAAGAATATCTGAAGCTCATGATGGATTGCATGCCTGTTGTTGAGCTAGACCCCGAGAAGATTAGGCCGTATATTCACAAGAAAATTGAGAATGGGGCTACATGTTCACTAGCACCAGACTTCATGTATTTTGCTACCCGAGCCTTCACCCAATCAGAGCAAGTGATCAAGCACATGCCTAAGTGTACAAAGAATTGGGATTTGATCACTGGTAGATCAACGAAATTATCCTTCTAAGAGCTTCAATCAGATATCATCAAATGGGATAAAATTCAAGCACTGATAGGAAAGTTCGTGGAGTATGCCACCATTAAAAAGAATCAAGGAAATTTAGTCATAGATGATGAGCTCCTCACAATGTAGCTACAACCAAAAGGGAAAATCACTACAAGACAAAAATGTTGCAGTGATAGAGCACTAGAGGAAAAAATAGGGAAAAGACAATAAATGAATTTTTAAATTGTAAAATATTGGGGGTAGGTGAAACCCTAATTTGTAATGAAACTTGGCCACACAATGAGATTAAATCTTGGCCATTCATTTTTCTTTTTGAAAACTATAAATAGGAGATCTCCTTTAATTTTCAAGGAGGGAGTTGAGTTTTTGTAAAGACATGTTGCTGAAATTCTAATAGAAATCCATTGATTTTGGGTGGATTCTTGAGTTTCCTTCATGTTTCATGATTCATCTCCTCATAGTTGATAGATTTGAGTAGATTTTATTTGTTGTTCTATGTATTTTTGCATGCTTTTGGTAGTTTATTGAATGCTATTCATTGATGTTGAAGAATACTACTATGTTGATGCCCTTCCTTGTTCATGCTTTTTGTTGTTTGTTGATGATAGAAAGCAATGTAAAGCTAGTCTGAACATAGATTCATTGCTGCAATTCCACATCTTCTTCAAAATCTTAAAAACTCTATTTAAGGAGACAATCTCCTTTAGACTTAATATCTGTAAAGTTACCATGTGATTACTAGCAAATCACATGAACCAACTGAGATATTCCAAGCATTGTCATGACCTAACACTTGAGAGACCTTAGAGTAGTAATCTGGAACTTGTTTGTAGATTTTTACCTTTTAAGAGAGGTAGTGCACTTGTGCGCTACCTATGTTGAGAAATGCAAAAACACCCATCAATAGTGATAGAAAATGTTATATGGTAGCGGAACAAGCAATAAGTTTGGCTAATGATAAAAGTAATGTGGTAGAGGCTAAAACATTGCTTCAAGGTCTGCAATTGGAAAAAGGTTTAGGATTAAACAATTTTCATATTGAAGGGGACTCACTGATTATCGTAAATGCGTGTAAAGTAAGAAAGATCTATAATTGGAGGCTTTGATACATTTTAAGGAGGGTATGGATGTTGATGGATTCTTTTCAGGAAGTGAAACTTTTGCATGTATACGAGGAAGGTAATAAATTAGTAGACAAGATTGAAAATTTAGGTTGTCAAGGGAAAGAATTTAAGTGTATGGGCATAAGGGAATTAGGAAAAGAAGATCCACCTTTACAAGACTTAATTGAATCAGAGCAAGGGAAGATGGAGAATATTCAACTAGGGTCATAAATACAAGATGTGAAGGTGTTTTGATTGTTTCAAACTAGTAAAGAAGTATAATGTGTGTTGGATGGCAATACAATCATGAGTCTAGATTCATTACTTCACATGAGATTGCTCATGTGATAGTGATGCAAGTTCACACACTAGAAAATTTTATGTCATGGTCGTCGGTTAGATTGCTAATGCTACTTGGCTTGTGTAGGTACCTATTTCATAATAGAAGGAGGTGCACCAACTTAAATGAGGGGGTGTGAAATTGGGAAGTGTGCACATTTTAAATGGCGTGTCTTGCTGCATTGATTAACCATCATTTTGATATTTTGTATGGTTATGCATTGTAATTGATGGATGGGTTTCTATATAAACATACTTGTTAATCAAGTTTTAGCACCTTTTCTACACTAACTTTGGTGTGTTGTGAAGTTTGGTGTCATGAAAAAAGAAGAGAAAGTGGAGTATCTCTATTAAGGGTTTCTGAAAGGTGGACCTGTGCCAGCATTGGGAGGTGGTGAAGTACCATTCCAAATAACCAGGGTGTTTGGTAAATGGTGTTCCAACCATGGAATCTTCATTTTTGTATGTGAGTGTAGAGCTGGGAGAAGCCCTTCAAGGATATGTTGACTGGTGAGGATATTTCAATTATATTTAGTATAGAGTGTCACAGGGTATCAAAGAGCATTCAATTTGTAATTGGCATGGAGATGGTTAATCCCAAAACGTGGCGAGTATTGCTTCTATCTCAGGTATTGTCCATATTTTACTCAAACCTGTTGGATATTTTTCAATATTTTAAGGATTTGGAAGGCATATCTCATAGGTATGTTAAGTTTCAATTTCTTCAAGGCAATGCTAGTTTAGGAGCACCTAAGGAACAATAGGCAGTTTCTTAGGTAAAGAACAAACCTAGAGGGTTAATTTTTGTTTTGTTTTTATAAGGTCATGTAGACCACTGAATTTTGAGCTTAGAGGTGTTTTTTATCTTTGGGAAAGAGGTTGTCAAGAGTTCAATAAGTTTAGAAGCTCATTTTGCTAAGTGGTCAAAAGTTGCCAAAGATTGAAAAACACAGTGGGTTTTATAAGTTTCATCTTTTGGTCTTCTTTAGGTTCGCCAAAAGGAACTTAACTATTTGAGAAGCCTATTTAAGACATGCCTCGACCATGGAATAGGGTTGGAGGTGTTAATGTTATAGTGAAAGTTGTGAAATTGCAGAAAAAGCAGCGTTCTGTGCTAAAACTTCTGATTTTTGCATCTAAATAGGGATTTTATGAGTTAGACCTATTATTGTATTGATTGTAGGATGTGTTGATAGTAATCTACAAGAATTTTACATCATTAATTAGTTTCTTTTGTTCATTTTGTAAGCACTATTTGTAAATAGTTTAATTTTGCCCTGTTGTTGGTCTAAACCAGACTGGTTTTTGGAAATGGAGTGCTAGAGCACTTTTCCACCATAAAAACTGTATGGCCTTTTGGGAATAGTTCCTAGACTCCATACTTGTACAGATGGTAGGTGGTAGTATTGGTGTGTGTTTAGGAGTTGCTAGCAATGTCTTGCCCTAGGTAAGCCAGACAGAGTCTGGCTAGGGAAGAGAGGGAGTGAAGGACACATATCTTGCAAGGGTGTTAAGATTTTGGAGAAATTCCTTTTGGTGAATTTTGTTGAGAGTCTTGGCAAGGCTTGGTAGTTAGGAGGAGGCTCTATCAAATCATTTAGTGGGGGAAACCTTTGACAGTTTGAAATAGCCTGGGAAATGCTAGCAAACCCTAGGTTTTTGACCATTTTTGTGTATGAGCAATGTGCAGGCAGTGCTATTTCAAAACCCTGAAAATCTTCAAGGTGTGGACATAGGAACCACCAATCCCAAGTAAATAACCTAGGTCTTTTGGTAGGTTTTGGAGAAAATTGCATTTTACCCAGAGTAAGAGACCTAATTGGGGCTCTAGGCTTGTAGCCTTTCCTAACCCTAGGAGAGGGTTTAGTGGAAGCGATGGGTAATTGGAGTCTTGTGATGGTATAAGAACCCTAGATAGATTACCTTGAAACTTTTACAATGTTTTTACACCTCTACAAGTTCCTTATTGAATGTTGAGAGTAATTGGCCTTTAGGGAAGAATAAGGGTCAAGGAGAGGAAGTGGCAAGGCACCAAGATTGGCTTGGTAGTATGGAAGAATAGTGATAGAGGGGTTGGTCAGTAATACCAGGGGTGCCTATACCTATGATAGGACCTAAAGGTTAAGGTGAAGGAGTCACCTAGAAGTTCTTGAGAACAAAAACCAGAGCATGGGACAGTGAGTGTCTCATCCAACCCTACCCTATCAGATTGGTATTAGAGCAAGTTAAAGATTTGGGAAAGAGTAATATATGTCAGAGGTTGAGTCAAGTGATACTACCATTATGGTGACAAATGCACAATTGGCCAAGATGGTTGAAGAGCAGGAGGAATATAATAGACAATTGAGGGAAAGGATAGCCCAACTTGAACAAGCAGTGAGGACTACACAATTTGAAGGAAGGATACCAAAGGAAGAAGAGGTTGCAGAGGAAGACAAGACCCCTAAACCAAACCCTATCCTGAAAGAAGAGCCTTCCTTGAAGGCATTGAAGGCCTTGAGTGGAAAAGCACTTGAAAGCATACCACTATTTAGTGGAAAAATGGAAGCTGATCTAGTCATGGACTGGATAGAGGGAATGGAAAACCATTTTGAGTGTAATGGAGTCACTGAAGCACAGAAGGTAAAGGTGGCCAAGTCAAGACTAAGAGGATCTACCTTGACATGGTGGAAGTTCATTCAGACAGAGAGGGAAAAGGAAGGCAAGAAGCCTATTTCAACTTGGAAAGGAATGGTTGCACAAGTAAGAGAAGCCTATATGCTAGATGACTATGAGATTCAGTTACACAAGAAGAGGCAGAGCCTAAGGAAAAGAGACCAAGATGTAAACACTTATACTGAAGAGCTTCAAAAACTTAGTATGAGGTCCAATGTTATAGAGGATGAAAGTCTTAAGGTAGCTAGATACCTTAATGGTTTGAAATGGAACATCCAAGAGGAGATGGCTCTTTTGAGTCCTAAGACAGTACATCAGTGTTACCAATTGGCTATCAATATTGAGGAAAGGAAAAAGAGGAAGCAAGATCAGACTTCTAAGGGTAGAGGCAAAGGGAGAGATCAAAGAGATCAAAGAGGATAGCGTGGTGGCTACCAAGGTAGAGGCAATGACCAAAGAAATCATGGAGAATCTAAACTCACTGAGCATGGAGGAGAAAAATCTTCTAGAGGTGGATATAACAGAGGTAGAGGACTTCAAGGAGGTTCAAACAGAGGAAGAGGAGAAGGCCAAAGCAATTCATATTTTGCAAACATGAAATGTTACAATTGTAGTCAAGTAGGTCATCCTGCTTATAGATGCCCGGAGAAAGCATCTTCATCAAGCAATGAAAAGAGAGTGGCTTATGCACAAGAGGACACCATAAGTCCTAAGTCATCAAAGGTCAATCATATTGAATATGAGGTAGGAGAGAATCTAATGTTCAACAGGGTTTTGATCAGACAATCGGTCAAGGAAGAACCAAAACAAAGGAGAGCTCTATTTAGAGTAAGGTGCAAGATACTTGGTAAAGTATGCAAGGTCATAGTAGATTCAGGTTCAACAGACAATATCATATTAGAGGAGGTAGTAATGAAACTGAAATTGGAGAAGGTACCCCATACTAATCCTTACAAGGTCACATCGCTAAACAAAGGGCAGAGTGTTTTAGTGAATGAGCAAGGAACGGTGGAGTTTTCTATTGGAGGGTACAAGGACAAGTTAGTTTGTGATGTGTTACCCATGGATGCATGCCATCTACTATTGGGCAGACCATGGCAGTATGACAAGAGTGTCATATATGATGGAAAAGAGAACACCATCTCATTCAAGAAGGATGGGAAGAGTTTTAAGTTGCAGTCACTGTTAGAAGATGATGAAGGATATTCAAAGACACCAAACATCATGTTGAGCAGTCGTAAGGAGTTCCTTAAAAACCTACATCAAGGGAGTGAAGGATATGTGATTGTGTTACAACCTAAAGAAGAAGACAAGGCTAAAAAGACAGTCTTACCAAAAGCAGTCCAAGAGTTACTTGAAAAGTACAAGAGCATAGTTAGTGATGTTACACTTGCAACTTTACCACCAAAGAGAGCCATAAGTCATCAAATTGACTTCATACCTAGAGCCTCATTACCTAACAAAGGAGCCTAAAAACTTACACCAGATCAAAATCTAGAGGTAGCTAGACAAGTGCAAGAGTTGTTGGATCAAGGATTGATTCAAAAGAGCATCAGCCCATGTGTAGTACCAGTGGTTTTAGCAACCAAGAAAGGAGGTAAGTGGAGGTTATGTATTGATTCTAGAGCAATAAATAGGATCACCATTAGGTATAGGTTTCCTATTCCTAGAATTGAAGATTTAATGGATTGTCTTGGAGGAGCTCAGTACTTCACTAAGTTGGATCTCAAGAGTGGATACCATTAGATCAGAATTAAGGATGGTGATGAGTGGAAGACAACATTTAAGACAAATGATGGGTTATATGAATGGAGAGTTATGCCATTTGGTCTCTCCAATTCCCCTAGCACATTCATGAGGCTCATGAATGAAGTGCTTAAGGACTTTATAGGTATATTTGTGGTAGTTTATCTTGATGACATCCTCATATGCAGCAAGACAACAGAAGAGCATTTGAAACATGTGGAGCAAGTTCTTCGAAGGTTGCAAGCAGAGAAATTGGCAATCAATCTAGAGAAGTGTGAGTTCTTTAAGAAAGAGCTTGTCTATTTGGGTTTTGTAGTGTCCAAAGGCTCATTAAAGATACAACCAAGGTAGAAGCTATCCTAA
This sequence comes from Sequoia sempervirens, assembly GCA_007258455.2. NCBI lineage: Eukaryota > Viridiplantae > Streptophyta > Pinopsida > Cupressales > Cupressaceae > Sequoia > Sequoia sempervirens. The sequence continues at coordinate 99,699 of VDFB02169380.1, forward strand.
AATAGCCTACACCAACCATAGGAATAGAGGTAAGAATTTTTCATGGATTGGCTCAATTTTATAGAAAATTCATAAGGAACTTTAGTGGTATATGTGCACCAGTCCTAGATACAATCAAGGGTGGTCTAAAAACTAAGTTTGTGTGGACTCAAGAAGCTAAAAAAGGGTTTGAGAAATTGAAACAAGAGGTGGCAACTCAACCAATTCTCTTATTACCTAGCTTTGACAAGTTGTTCATTGTGGAATGTGATGCTAGTGGAGTGGCAGTAGGAGGAGTGCTAAGTCAAGAGGGCAAGCCTATAGCCTTCTTTAGTGAGAAGCTCAATGAAGCAAAGAAGAAGTATTCAACCTATGACTTGGAACTTTATGCTTTGGTTCAGTCACTTAGGAAATGGAGGCATTATCTTCTACCCAAGGAGTTTTTAGTCTTTACTAACAATCAGGCACTCAGTTTTATCAACACTCAAGAGAAGTTGAGTAATAGGAATTTGAAATGGATGGAATACATCCAATATTTTACCTTCACCATCAAGCACAAGAAGGGATAGCTAAACAAAGTGGCAGATGCATTGAGCAAGAGATTGTTGACAGTGCAAGAGATACAGATCAAGAGCATTGGCATAGAGAGTTTCAAGGATCTCTATGGAGAATATGAAGACTTTTCAGAGGTCTATAAGGTATGTTCTAACTTTGAGAATCATTTCCATAGCCAATACTTTGAGTATACATTGCAAAATGGGTTATTGTTTAAAGGAAATTATTTATGTGTTCCAAGAGGGTCAATGAGGGAAAATCTGATTTAGGAAAAGCATAATGGCAGTATTAGTGGGAATTTTGGCATAAATAAGACTTTAGAACTAGTGCAAAGATTCTATTACTGGCCTAAGTTGGCAAGATATATTAGAAATTATGTGGAACAATGTGTTGTGTGTATGAAAGCTAAGGGAGGAGCTAGTAATGTTGGTTTGTATCAACCCCTACCCATTCCTAACAGACCATGGGAGTGTGTGAGCATGGATTTTGTGGTAGGACTTCCTAAGAAAAAGACTGGTTTTGACAGTGTCTATGTAGTGGTAGACAGATTTAGCAAGATGAGTCATTTTATCCCTTGCAAAACTACTCATGATGCTAGTTACATAGCTCATCTTTTCTTCAAGGAGGTAGTAAGGATCCATGGATTACCTTTGAGCATTGTTTCAAACAGGGATGTGAAGTTCATGAGTCACTTTTGGAAGACTCTATGCAGTAGATTGGGTACAAATCTATCATTTGGATCAGCTTACCATCCTCAGACCGATGGTCAAACAGAGGTGGTTAACAGGGTGCTAGGTAATCTTCTAAGGTGCTTAACTAAAGAATATGGATAGACATGGGATATGGTTATCTCACAAGTTGAGTATGCCTATAATGACAGTGTAAACCGGACCACAGGGAAGAGTCCATTTGAAGTTGTGTATGGGATGCACCCAAGAGGGATATGTGAGCTCAAAGACCTCAGAACTATGGATCAAAGAAGTGGACATGCAAAAGATTTCAGTCAGACCATGAAGGAGATTCAGGAGCAGGTGAAGAAGACAGTCACTGAGGCTACTCACAAGTTGAAAGAGAAAGTAGATTTAACCAAGAAGGATGTGCAATTTCAAGTTGGAGACTGTGTCATGGTCCACCTTAACAAGTCAAGATTGTAGAAGGGAATGTCAACCAAGTTGCAGATGAAGAGAGTGGTTCCATGTAAGATATTGGCCAAGTATGGCAAGAATGCATACAAGGTGGCGCTACCTACCAATCTAGGCATTTCTCCAATTTTCAACATAGCTAATTTGATCAAGTATAAGGGAACAGTCAGTGATGAGGTTCAGAACAATCAGGAGATCTTCAAGGACATCAGTAATGTACCCCTACCTAATCATGAAAAACCTCAGGTAGAGAAGATCTTGGAGTCAAGAGTACAAAAGTCTACAAGGCACAAGGTGTACATGGAGCACCTTATCAAGTGGAAGAACAAGCATGAATCAGAAGCTACATGGGTACAAGAAGATCAGTTCTAGAAGTTGAGCATTGACCTATCATTGATCTCTCCTTCCAATCCTTAGTGTTTAAGCTGAGATGGGGAGAATGGTGCAAGAGCACCTAAGGAACAACATGCAGTTTCTTAGGTAAAGAACAAACATAGAGGGTTAATTTTTGTTTTTTTTTCATAAGGTCATGTAGACCATTGAGTGTTGAGCATAGGGGTGTTTTTGATCTTTGGGAAAGAGGTTTTCAAGAGTTCAATAAGTTTAGAAGCTCATTTTGTTGAGTGGTCAAAAGTTGCCAAAGATTGAAAAACACGGTGGGTTTTATAAGTTTCATCTTTTGGTCTTCTTTAGGTTCACCAAAAGGAACTTAACTATTTGAGAAGCCTATTTAAGACATTCCTTGACCATGGAATAGGGTTGGAGGTGTTAATGTTATAGTGAAAGTTGTGAAATTGTAGAAAAAGTAGCGTTCTGTGCTAAAACTTCTAAGTTTTGCATCTAAATAGGGATTTCATGAGTAAGACCTATTACTGTATTGATTGTAGGATGTTTTGATAGTAATCTACAAGAATTTTACATCATTAAATAGTTTCTTTTATTCATCTTTCAAGCACTTTTTGTAAATAGTTTAATTTTGCCCTATTGTTGGTCTGAACCAGACTGGTTTTTGGAAATGGAGTGCTAGAGCACTTTCCCACCATACAAACCATATGGAATTTTGGGAATAGTTCCTCAACTCCATGATTGTATAGATGGTATGTGGTATTCTTGGTGTGTGTGAAAGAGTTGCTAGCAATGTCTTTCCCTAGGCGAGCAAAACAGAGTCCAGCTAGGGAAGATAGGGAGTGAAAGACACATATCTTGCAGGGGTGTTAAGATTTTGGAGAAATTCCTTTTGTTGAATTTTTTTGAGAGTCTTGGAAAGGCCTGGTAGTTAGGAGGAGGCTCTATCAAATCATTTGGTGGGGGAAACCTTTGATAGTTTGAAACAGCCTGGGAAATGCTAGGAAACTGTAGGTTTTTGACCATTTTTGTGTATGAGCAGTGTGCGGGCAGTGTTGTTTCAAAACCCTAAAAATCTTCAAGGTGTGGACATAGGAACCACCAATCCAAAGTAAGAACCTAGGTCTTTTGGTGGGTTTTGGAGAAAATTTCATTTTATCTAGAGTAAGAGACCTAATTAGGGTTCTAGGCTTGTAGCCTTTCCTAACCCTAGGAGAGGGTTTAGTGGAAGCGATGGGTAATTGGAGTCTTGTGATGGTATAAGAACCCTAGATATATTACCTTGAAGATTTTACAATGTTTTTACACCTCTGCAAGTTCCTTATTGAATGTTGAGAGTAATTGGCCTTTAGGGAAGAATAAGGGTCAAGGAGAGGAAGTGGCAAGGCACCAAGATGGCTTGGTAGTATGGAAGAATAGTGATAGAGGGGTTGGTTAGTAATACCAAGGTTGCTTATACCTATGATAGGACCTAAAGGTTAAGGTGAAGGAGTCACCTAGAAGTTCTTAAGAACAAAGACCAGAGCATGGGACAATGAGTGTCTCATCCAACCCTACCCTATCAAATGCATTGTTAGCAGTAGTTCAGGGTTATAATTTGTTTAAAGGGAAACACTGGAAGGAGGTTTGTTTTTGTAGAAACTTCTCAAATAATGCCAAAGTCTTCAGGATATTTATGAAGCAATGAAATTGAGATTCCAATTTAAATAATGATAGAATTTTGTTGAAGGCATTACAGAGGAATTTCAAATGTTTGTGTTCTAGAATGTAAGCAGCTATAAAATACAAGTATTTTGTAGTTTCTTTTTTAAAATATCATGCTTGTGTGCTCTTTGATCAAAACCCCAATTTGGGAAAGTTGCAAGTTGCATCTCAGACATATGTAACTTCTAAAGTCAGTTCATTTCCTGAGAGTTCTATGAGGAAGAGAGCTTCTTTGGTTTCAACACTTGAGAAGGAAGAAGGTTTGGGTTTTGCTTCAGAGGATTGAAGTAAAAAAAAATTGGGAAGAAAAGGATCTTGGTTTTTGATGTTCATGATTCAGAGGAAAGTCAAGTGGAAAATAGTCCAATTGATATGGAAGAATGAATTATTTAGTTTGTTATTCCAGAGAAATTTTGTTAAATTATAGTGTTTATAGTTAAATATTTCATAGCTAAGTGGGTGTTTTGTAATTGGGAATGAAGCAATTTTGTGATGACCTGTATGATCAATATATGGCCTTGTTTAGGGGATGGGCAACTACCATTTTGTAATGCTATGTAAACCAATGGTGCTAATTTGGTTAGGGAAGATATCTCACATACAGATATTGTATGTTTACGCTTCTAAAATACATTGCCAATCTCGGGTGGTATTCCTAGACAATTTTGTAAGTTTCATCCTTTATATTAATATATATATAGGCATCTCTTGCCTCTTTACCTAAAAAAAATATATTAATTATATTTTGTATTCAATAAGAATATAATATTTATTAATTAATAATTATAAAAATGTTATATATATAATAGTTTTGTTAGAGAATATAATATATAATAATAATTAATAATATAATTATGTATTTATAAAAAAAAATTATTATATAAAATTTAATATATACTTAATTACATAGGATAAAGGATGCTTTATTTCTATATACACATTTGAATTTTAAAAATATAATAAAATTTTAAATATTCTATTTTAATATAAAAATATTCAAAATATTTAGTATAAAAAATATTAAAAATTTTAAAGAAATTTTCATTAATTTAATTTAAATATTAAAATATTAATATCTTTAATATAAATTGATTGTAGTTATAAATTTTTAAATTGAATATTAATAAATCAAAGAGTTTTAAATGTGCTCATTATTAGGATCTTTGCCTTAATTTTCATTTTAATAAACATACTCTTAAACCCTTGCTGAAACCATATTTTCAGCTGCAACTTGTCAAATTGGAGGAATGAAAGCAGTAAAAGTGGGAAAAATAACTAAAAAAATGGTAGAAAATGATGAACGAGTGAGATTCATTTAATTGCATTGAAATAAATTTCACATCCATTTCAAAATGGCCGCCTAATTTTCTTGGCGGTAGGTGATTAAAAATATTATTTATGTCCATTTTTTCTTGGTGGCACTGGTAGTCGATCCAAACTCGTCCAAATCAACATCACTTCAAAATCCTCCCTCACTGTCCCAAGCACACCTGATTGCTATGGAGGAGCTCTTTTGCAGTCTCCGAACTTTCTCAACATTGGACGCATCATAGGAAATGGGTCGGCACTGGTAGTCACTGTTTATTTTTCATGTTATTATCTGTTATGCTCTATTTTTTTTCATGTTTTTACTTTCTTTTTCATATTTCAAAGTTTCATAAATGTTTTTAAAATATTAACAAATTTTGAGTTCTAAAATTATTTATTCATAAATAAATAAGAGTTAAATATCCAATCTATTTATACTAATAACATCCCTTGGATGGATTGTAAAATTTAATTTTTGATTATGGAAAAGTTCAAAGCAAGGAGAAAATGTAAAACTAGTGCCTTACTCTACCATACAATAAGCAAAATTTAAACGTAGGAACAAAGACCTTATTCTACATAGAATTAGGAGTCTTGATCAAGAGTGTACATAAGATTTTAAGATGGTATAGAACAAGTAAAAAGAAACTTGTTAGAAACCAAGATCATATTTGCAAACCAAAATATCCTTCCACAGAAGAGAAAATCAAAAAAATCAGAGAGGTTGCAAAAGGATGTGCAAATAATTATATTCAGGAATTCTATAATTACAAGATAATGATTTTCTTTATAAAAGAAAAGATGCATAGCCCTAATCTTATCTTGAGCAACAAGATATCTCAACAAGATAAGGATGACAACTAATTAACCTAGGAATTAAATAATTACCTAAGTAAACTTATGTAAAGTGTAATTAAATATTAATCACACCAACACCCCCCCATAAGTGCAACTTAGGGAGAAGCAAAATTATTATGCAAAGATTAGTCCCGACAACAAGGCTTGATAACATACTCATTTACAAATGCAATGATGAGGTAGAGAAGGAAAACCCAGTGGGAAAAAAACCCCCTACAATGAGATGACTACTATAAAGAAGCACTGGAAGAACGATATGGAGTAACACTGGAACCGCAATCTAACAAGCAAGGAAAGATACTTTTGTCTACAACTGAAACCAAAACCAGAATCATGATAATATGACAACAGACCCGATGCCACGGAACACTGGAAAACTCACAAACTAGAACAACCCTAGAATCTGTGAAGCAACAGTAGATGAGATGATGACAAAAATTAGAAGCTGTGTATCTCAATTTCGATGCCAAACTATGACTAAAACTCTTCCATGGGAAGGAGTACCATGAAGACTATGGAACATTGACCATAAAAACATGGCCCTCAAATTGAGAAGAATCTGAACCAATGAGGATCAAGAAACATAATCTCTCAATTGAAGTGTGAACTGATGAATCTGATATGTGTCAAGATATAACAAAAAAAGTGGCCAAAAGAAACTAAGAAACCAGATATACTCATGCGAGTTTCCATCAAAACAAGATGGATATGCAGATCAAAGTGAAAACTACACTCTAATCAAATTATTATGCAAGAAACCCCCTAAATGGAACTTTATCATAGTTCATTTATTACAATAACCAAATGATTGTAAAATGAGAGAATCAAAACATGTATAAAAATAAAAATAAAATAGACCTTAGATCTGTGTAGAGGACTGAATCATCTTTCCAACGTCGCAAGAATGATGAAAAACGGATCACTGAGTGAAAAGATATGCCCTTCGGAGTGAAAACAACAACATCTGAGTTCAAAGGCCTAAAAAATAAATCTGAATAAAAAACTAGTAAAAACACCTACACTACTAGATCGGTGTCAAAATCAGCTTTCCAATGGTATCTCGTTTGTGAAAAATAGAGATCATATGCAAAAAATATGCCTAATTTAGTGAAAGTTGCTCCAGAATGCCCAAAAAGGGTTGCAAGGTGCCCAGGGGCTAAAAAAATGAGCCCCTGGTCCCATGCAGGACCAAGGGGTTGGCAGTTGGGGGCTGGGGTGGAGCCCTTGGTTGCTCATACGACCTACAAAGGTGCTAAGGAGGTCAGCGGTTTTGGAAGGAGGGAACCACCGGTGGCAGTGGCGAGCTGGTGGCCGCTGGGTGGCGGGCTTGATTTGCACTGGGCAAGATAGTGCTGTTTCCAAAAAAACTATTTTTTTCAAATTTTTTTTTAAAACATGCCTTGGTCTACATACTAGGGAGGCTGTATGGCCCCCCAGACAAAAAATTTTTGCCTCTCGGATCAATTGCACCAAAATCGATAAAACAAAGGGTGTTTTTAGGGTTTTTGGCCGCTGTGAATGTGATGGTGACCTCCGTTTATGCCCAAAATGCTCCAAAAATTTGGCTACCCCCAGATCTTGCAAAAAAACTCCAAGCTTGAAACCCTCACAGATTTGGCAAACGATGGCCAAAATCTGCAAAATAAAAGTCAATTTTAACTTTTTCCAGTGCTCTAAATCTAATGGTGAAGCCTAATCTGATCCAAAACACCTCATGAATGAACTCAAGGCATGATACCCTTGAGGAATCCCAAACGAACCCTACAATGATTTTCTCAAAAATCTGAGAAGGCGTTACAAATCAAGGCTTTGATACCATGTTAGAAACCAAGATTAGATTTGCAAACTAGAATGTCCTTCCATAGAAGAGAAAATCAAAAAAATCAGAGAGGTTGCAAAAGGATGTGCAAATAATTATATTCAAGAATTCTATAATTACAAGATAATGATTTGCTTTATAAAAGCAAAGATGCATAACCCTAATCTTATCTTAAGCAACAAGATAGCTCAACAAGATAAGGATGACAACTAATTCACCTAGGAATTAAATAATTACCTAAGTAAACTTATGTAAAGTGTAATTAAATATTAATTACACAAACACCCCCCCATAAGTGCAACTTAGGGAGAAGCAAAATTATTATGCAAAGATTAGTCCCGACAACAAGGCTTGATAATGTACTCATTTACAAATGCAATGATGAGGTAGAGAAGGAAAACCCAGTGGGAAAAAAACCCCCTACAATGAGATGACTACTGTAAAGAAGCATTGAAAGAACGATATGGAGTAACACTGGAACCGCAATCTAACAAGCAAGGAAAGATACTTTTGTCTACAACTGAAACCAAAACTAGAATCATGATAATATGACAACAGACCTGATGCCACAGAACACTAGAAAACTCACAAACTAGAACAACCCTAGAATCTGTGAAGCAACAGTAGATGAGATGATGACAAAAACTAGAAGCTGTGTATCTCAATGTCGATGCCAAACTATGACTAAAACTCTTCCATGGGAAGGAGTACCATGAAGACTATGGAACATTGACCATAAAAACATGGCCCTCAAATTGAGAAGAATCTGAACCAATGAGGATCAAGAAACATAATCTCTCAATTGAAGTGTGAACTGATGAATCTGATATGTGTCAAGATATAACAAAAAAAGTGGCCAAAAGAAACTAAGAAACCAGATATACTCATGCGAGTTTCCATCAAAACAAGATGGATATGCAGATCAAAGTGAAAACTACACTCTAATCAAATTATTATGCAAGAAACCCCCTAAATGGAACTTTATCATAGTTCATTTATTACAATAACCAAATGATTGTAAAATGAGAGAATCAAAACATGTATAAAAATAAAAATAAAATAGACCTTAGATCTGTGTAGAGGACTGAATCATCTTTCCAACGTCGCAAGAATGATGAAAAACGGATCACTGAGTGAAAAGATATGCCCTTCGGAGTGAAAACAACAACATCTGAGTTCAAAGGCCTAAAAAATAAATCTGAATAAAAAACTAGTAAAAACACCTACACTACTAGATCGGTGTCAAAATCAGCTTTCCAATGGTATCTCGTTTGTGAAAAATAGAGATCATATGCAAAAAATATGCCTAATTTAGTGAAAGTTGCTCCAGAATGCCCAAAAAGGGTTGCAAGGTGCCCAGGGGCTAAAAAAATGAGCCCCTGGTCCCATGCAGGACCAAGGGGTTGGCAGTTGGGGGCTGGGGTGGAGCCCTTGGTTGCTCATACGACCTACAAAGGTGCTAAGGAGGTCAGCGGTTTTGGAAGGAGGGAACCACCGGTGGCAGTGGCGAGCTGGTGGCCGCTGGGTGGCAGGCTCGATTTGCACTGGGCAAGATAGTGCTGTTTCCAAAAAAAGTGTTTTTTTCAGTTTTTTTTTTAAAAACATGCCTTGGTCTACATACTAGGGAGGCCATACGGCCCCCCAGACAAATTTTTTTTGCCTCTCAAATCAATTGCACCAAAATCGACAAAACGAAGGGTGTTTTTAGGGTTTTTGGCCGCTGTGAACTTGATGGTGACCTCCGTTTGTGCCCAAAATGCTCCAAAAATTTGGCTACCCCCATATCTTGCAAAAAAACTCCAAGCTTGAAACCCTCACAGATTTGGCAAACGATGGCCAAAATCTGCAAAATAAAAGTCAATTTTGACTTTTTCCAGTGCTCTAAATCCAATGGTGAAGCCTAATCTTATCCAAAACACCTCATGAATGAACTCAAGGCATGATACCCTTGAGGAATCCCAAACGAACCCTACAATGATTTTCTCTAAAATCTGAGAAGGCGTTACAAATCAAGGCTCTGATACCATGTTAGAAACCAAGATCAAATTTGCAAACTAGAATATCCTTCCATAGAAGAGAAAATCAAAAAAATCAGAGAGGTTGCAAAAGGATGTGCAAATAATTATATTCAGGAATTCTATAATTACAAGATAATGATTTGCTTTATAAAAGCAAAGATGCATAACCCTAATCTTATCTTAAGCAACAAGATAGCTCAACAAGATAAGGATGACAACTAATTCACCTAGGAATTAAATAATTACCTAAGTAAACTTATGTAAAGTGTAATTAAATATTAATTACACCAACAAAACTTCCAAGCTTTGTTTACACATTTTATATATAGCAACCCTCTCTATTATTTTCTTGCATATTAATATACACCATTTTCTCTTGCAAAAAATTTCCAACACAAGATATTGTTTCACATACTTTTTCATTAATCTAATGCATTCACAACCCACCCCATGTGTAACAGTGGCATCATTGAAGACATGCATTCACACTGATGACTTTTTAGCTTTAGTTTTAGTTTTTTTCAGTTTTAAAAGCATAAAAAAATCAGCAATTTGCATACTGTGAAAGATTCTTTGTTTTAAGTTTTGTTTTATTAGATTTATTAGTTTTCTTCATACAGCTTATTCGCTGCCTTCAAAATTCTATATATAGAGTTCTTTGTAACATATTCTATATACAGTTTGAATATATAGTGAATTATTTTCTAACACTTTGTTTCAATACTTTGAGCAGATTTGTTGAAGTTTTATGACTATTTCAGTTTAATTTTTCCAGTATAACATAAGAGCTTTAAATTTTTGTATCTTTCAATCACAACAAAATTCCAATGATAGCTTCTCTTGGTTTTCAATTTCATAGACTAGTTATTGTAACATCATTCTCCAAACATAGGAGTTTACATACACATCTGAAAGTATTAGTTCATAAATGACTAAATAAATGACTACCATGACTAAATAAATGACTAAACCATGATTAAATAAATGACTATCATGACTAAATAAATGACTACCATAACTAAATAAATGATTACAATGACTAAATAAATGAGTACCATGACTAAATAAATGACTACCATGAATAAATAAACAACTACCATGACTAAATAAATGACCAACATGACTAAATAAATGACCAATTAACAACAATCAATGACTAAATGAATTACTAAATATACTACCAAATTGATCAATCAAAAAAACTAATAAATAACTAAAAATGGTTTAGTCATGAATTTAGTTGTGTTATAAATGACTAGAAATAAATTACTAATGGTCACATGACCAAGCTTAGTCGCATATATGTAATTTTTAGTATTTTTTTAGTCATTTATTGTTGTTTTTCTACTAGTGATTGTTTCCTCATGACTATCCTTGAAAAATATTGTGCAAACCTTAAGACCATGTCCTTAGTCACTTGACTCAAGGAAATTGTCCTTTAACTGTCTCTTGAATGCATTATGAATTTCATATCTACCCTATGTTATTTTTACTCAAATTCCATTAGGGTTTAAAGTAAGGTTGTAAAGAGAACACCATTGACAAAGCAAGCTTATCATGATATTTATGCTCTCAAACTATTGAAACAATTTTGCATGTCATTACTTATTATTTTCATATCCACACCTTCCTTACAGAGAATAAGTATTCAAATAATAATAAGATATAAAAAAGCTTTAAAATAGTTATTTATCTTTTATGTCCCCACTTACTAAGGTCTTATCTTCTAGATTGCATTATGAAAGTCAAAGGTGGGACATACATCATAAAGATTAGGTAAAAGACCAGTTAATGTTACACTCAATCAAAATAAGATCTACCTAAGCTTCTTAACTTACAAAACCTACTCCACTATATTTTTCCCTAGTTCCTCATGATTGTCCTTGAAGACTCTTATGTAAAATTTAGACCATGTACTCAATTTCTTGAGTCAAGGAAAACTTGTGAAGATCCATACTTTGTATTCCATGTATCTTGGGGTCAAACCAATAGTTCCAACATGTCTATATGGGTAGGTTTAAGCTAGGAAAGGTCCTATTTCACACCCCAACTTGCTTGAACGTTGTAGACTACATTATGTCAGCACTTTCTCTTAAATCCCTAAGTGCCAAAAGTGGCAAACTTTGATGGGTTATTTCTCAAAAATCATGGCACCTAAAAATGTTATGTTTGAATTTAATGTCCCTTCACAATATCCTCTCTCAATTCTTTAAATCTCCAATCCACTTGATTGTGGAAATAATTTTTTAAATGTTGCAAAAAGTGTCAATTATAGTAAAAATTTATCAAGATCGATAATTTAAATTTCATGCATCATGGGGCCAAACCAACAAATCCAACATGTTCATATGAGTGGGTTTATGCTAGGAAAATTCCTATTCCACACCCTAGCTTGCTCGAACATTGTAGACTACATTGTGTCGATGCTTTCTCTTAGGAACCCTAAGTGCCAAAGTTTGATAGGTTGTTTCTCAAAAATCATGGCAACTAAAAACATTATGTTTGAAGGTATAGGGTCACATAGGGTCCCTCAACAATAAACTCTCAGTTTTTGAAATCTCCAATCCACTTGACTATGGTGACAAATTTTTAAATGTTACAAAAAACATCAATTATGTTTAGTAAAAACTTGTCAAGAGTCATAATTTTTATTTCATACATTGTGGGGCCAAATCGATAGTGGCAACACATCTGAATGGATGGTTTTATGCTATTCAAGGTCCTATTTTGCACCCCATCTTTCCCAATAATTCTAGACTTTATTGTGTCAACACTTTCTCTTAAGAGCCTTAAGTGCCAAAAAGTGCCAAATTTTGACAAGCTATTTCTTAGAAACCGTGGAACCTAAAAACATTATGTCTAAAGTTACATGGTCATGTAAGGTTCTACCATAATAACCACTCTCAAAATTTTGAAACAATCCATTTGGATATGGCGAAAAGTTTTCAAATGTTGCAAAAAGCATCAAATGCATTGAAGAGAAAGTTGCAAGGTAGCATAATTTTTGTTCTATGTATCATAAAGCCAAATTGACATGTTCTAGTGGGCGGGTTTATGCTAGGAAAGGTCCTATTTTTCATCCCAACTTTCTCAATCATTCTAGACTACATTGTGCTAGTGCTTTCTCTTAATAGCCTTAAATGCCAAACTTTGATGAGTTGTTCATCGAAAACCTTTACACCTAAGAATTTTTTTTCTAAAGGTACAGTTTCATGTAGAGTTCCTCCACAATAACCTCTCTCAAATTTTTAAAATTCTAATCCATTTTGTAGAGGAAGCAAGTTTCAAGATGTTGCAAAAAGCATTAAATGCATTGAAGAGAAAGTTGCAAGATAGTATAATTTTTATTCTATGTGTTGTGGGGTCAAATTGATAGTATTGAAATGTCTGTGTGGGTGGATTTTTTCTAGGAAAGTTCCTATTTCAAACCCTATCTTTCTTGATTGTTCTAGATTATGTTGTGTCAGCACTTTCTCAAAAGATCCCTAAGCACCAAAAGGTGACAAACATTGATAGGTTGTTTCTTGAAAATCATGGCCTAAAACATGTTTCCTATAAAGGTATAGTGTTACTAGGGTCCCTCCACAATAACCTCTCAAATTTTTGAAACTCCATTCCATTTAGGCATGGAAATAATTTTTCAAACGTTGCAAAAGTGTCAAATGCATTGAAGAGAAAGTTGCAAGGTAGCATAATTTTTGTTTTGTGGATCATGGGGCCAAACTGATAGTGTGAACACATCCATGTGGGTGGGTTTATGCTAGAAAAGGTCCCAATTTTCACCCTAGCTTGCTTGGTCATTCTAAACTACATTGTGTCAACACTTTCTCGTAAGAGCCCTAAGTGCCCAAAAGTTCCAAACTTTGATGGGTTGTTTCTTTGAAACCATGGACCTACAAATGTTAAGTATAAGGGTACAAGATCATGTAGGGTCCCTCCACAATTACCTCTCTCATTTTTTCATATCTACAATCCATTTCACCATGTTGGTAATGTTTTAGATGTTTCAAAAAAGAATCAATTGCATTTGGTAAAAAGTTATCGAGAGGTATTTTTTACGTTCTTCATCTCATGGGGATAAACTAACAATTTCAACACATTGGGGTGGTTGGATTGCTACTAGTAGAGGTCTCATTTTCACACCCAAGAATATTTATCTTTCTAAGATAAATTAGACCAAAAAAATTTCTTACTTGAAACACTATTATCTTCAATTACTAGCCCTTACTAACCCTTGAAGGTCCATGTGCACGAGTTAAATAGGGATTTTTTTTAGGAGAGTTTGAGTTTAAAATTAATAGGTCCAGTTTAGGTTTTTTGGTCATCATAGGTCTCATTGCATGATATTTTGTAGTCCTTCATGATGGGGAGGGTTATCTTAAAACTTTGATGAGAGGCATCTAAGAGGTTTATGCTCATTCTAACACCTTTTCATTCAATTCACATCTTGAAAATGGTATTACAATGTCCATATTCACTATTTTCCAATTTCAACAGCTTAAAAGTGTGGTTATAGGATAGTTTTGTTGTTCTCACCCCTCAATTGTTTGTCCTTGATGACAAAGACACAAATGGTGCTTTGGTATTTAAAGTATAGGTTCAGATTGATGGTATCTTGGATTGGTTGACACTTGGATTGGTTGAAATATCCTCGGATTGGTTGACATATCCTCATATACTTGCATTGAATTATTGTTGCCTATTATGCTTCAGAGTTTATAGGGTTGGTTTGGTATTCATTTTGGTTCATTTGCAGGATCTTCATGCTTGTCCCCATTCAGGATGATCATGATATTCATTTTCAAATGGTTATGACTATATTGGACTGATAGTTCTTTTCTATTTGACACATGGTGTTCTTTATGTTAGGAAAAGCATATGCTTCAGATATATGTCTTGCTTTCATGACAACCACAGGTATATTCAGCATGTTTAATTCATTTTGACATACTCATACTAGTAGATTCATTTTAGTGAGATATCATTTGATTCATGGAATCATAAATAATACTAGTTGCAAGGTATAGGACAACATCATAGTTGTGAGTATCAACTTCATAAAGGTAATGCTTATGGAAATGATCTTGGCTTGGCATCTATATTGTCTTGACATCTTTCTATCTTCATGGTATCAAAGGTTGTGACTTGTTGATTGATAAATATGGCATACTTTTGTGATCACCATCTTATATGATATTGAGGCTAAGAATATTTTATTAAAGCCTTTATAATAAAAAGGCTTGGGCTTACCATATGACATATAGTTCATATGATTTTTTATTGGTATCAACCTTGATTAAAGTTTGGAGTCATATAATATATGATTGTCGGCCTTTTTCGATGATCTAAGTCTTTATAAAAAGACCATCGAGCTAAATAATTTTCTTGACAACAATGAGTCAGGTCATGTGTGCTTAATGTGGCTTTTACTTTGTTTCACATGAGTCTTATGTGGAATTTTCACTTGATGATCTATCGATCAAAAAGCATTATGAAGATAGGAAGTCGACAGTTTACATGCAATATTTATAAGTGATTATGATTATCGACCTCCATAGTATAATGTTTGTTTGCGGACTTCAAATACATTATGATGTTTTGTTAAATTATTAGTCTTTGGACTTCAAAGCTCATTTGAATTAAAAATCATTATGCACTTGAGTTTAGGGGAAAATGAGTTTGTAATTATCATTTTGTTCTTAGGGTTTCAAATCCTAAATTGTTGCTGCCAGTGGAATATTGCAGACATGTTTCTTTGGTTAGTTGACATTATTGTTAGTTTGAGTTTCAAAACAGTGTGAAGAGTTGGATTTACAGTATAAAGGAAGTGAGAAAGAATGGTGTCGCTAGTCAATGAAGTATGCAGCTGGGCAATTATGGCTAAATGAGTTCTTTAGTTAGTGTTTGGTTTTTATCCTCTATGAATCAGGTAACACAATGTTGGGTTAGCTACTCATTTAGTTTCTTCAATTATTTTGGTTTCCAAGTTTTTGTTAATGCGGGCTTTGTTAAAGAGGAGTTTAATGATGTGTATTTTGTGAATAATTTGTTAAGGAATTTGTTTGAAGAGGCTAGTTAACAATTAGGGTTTCAATGTTCTGAAATGATTCTTCAGTTATTCCTCTTGGCATCCATTTTAACCTTTTTTTTTGTTGTATAAATATATGGTTGTAAGCCATTTCTCAATGGTGAGAATTTGTATGGCTGAGAATGAGAGTTCTTGAGCACATAACATATTGTTATTATAGTGGTATCATTTGTAGTTGAAATGGGTAAAGAGTGAGTTTAAAAGGTTTATATCTCTAATTTGATTACAAAGATTTTAGTGGGCATTATTGAAAATGATGTATTATCTTTTGAGACTTTGAAAAATAGAGGAGTTGGTGCTCCTATGAAGTTGGTTTTTCTAACTTGAAGTGGGTGCTTCAGTTTATACATGGAGTTGGTGCTCCACATTATGACAAAGTTGGTGCTCTGAAAATATACTGTAAAACAGATTTGGATTAAGCCTATAAGGCATTTTGGAGTGGTTTTTCTTCCTTGAAAGGGTTTTCCACTCAGCAAAAATTTGTGTTATCTTTTTGTGTGGTTTATGCTTATCTTGTTTAAGTTCTCATTCTGTCATATGTCAAAAGGATTTCATGCAATGCTCTGATACATTTTTCACTGTTACAATCAGTCTAAAATATTTCACAAATGTGGATGTTCATATTTCAGATTATTGTCTTGTTGATGCTCAACGTTATATGATTGGTTAGTTCAATTATTACAGTAAAATCAAATGATTCAAACATATATTTTATGTGTTCAATGTTTTTTTATTGATAAGGCTGCAATTATACAAATGCATTGTTTCAGTTCATTCTTTAAGTTGTTTTGTTAAAGATCATTGAATCAAAGTGGTATTTGTCTCAAGGTCTCCTTTTGTTTTTCACTTCAAGGTTAAAAGTTTTAAAATTATATATTACTCTGATTCACCCCCCCCCTCTCAGAGTAATTCATTTTCCAACAAGTTTCACATGAAAATGCACCTTCAATGATAGAAAGAATGTGTGGAAAAGGTTGTTTGTTCCAAATGGATCATCTACCTTCAACCATGCAAGTGCATATTGAAAATGGAAATATATGAAAATGGTAATGGGAACTAACTACATGTAATATTTTAAAAATAATAGAAGGGGATAAAGTTTTCTAAACATGAATATGAAAAAGTTCTCAAAGGAGAATTCACAAGTGTCCAAATCAAGGATAGTTAAATAGCATCTAACAAAGGACTTCACATAAGAGAGTGATAGTCCCTATAAGCAAGTAGTATATTGTTGCTTACCAATAAGTACATTAGAATGTAGATAGACCTATAGCATGGGTTAGAAGAAAGTCGACACCTATAGTCCAAGAAGCAAAAAAAACTATTCATATAACATTAGGATCATTTAACACAACACAATGAATGAAATGATGTAGAAGATGATAAATTTTGTCACTCAAAAACAATGCATAAACCATAACAGTGGGAATTAGGATGGTATGGAAACTACATCCTTGAGTCAATCCCAAAATTGAGAGTATGATTCCAAGAATTCAAAAAGAAACTAAGATTGTAGAGAAATAAAATACTAAAATCCAAATTTTAGTAGTCCAAGAAGAATCAAAGCTAGTAAGGGATAAGTCACAAAGATAGTGAACATAACACTTGGCATAAAGTATTGAAGAATTCCTAGGGAATGGCAATATGTTGTGATGATATCCATGTTGATGACAACCCTAAGGTTTTTGCATACACAATCATGAGTTGTAAGCCTTATGAGAAAAAACCAAGCAACATTACCATGGATAGTACATGGTCCTATCATTAAACATAAAAGGAAATCAATCAGATAAGTTAGATGATGATGAGTGTGTGACAAAATTTTAGATGATGATGAATCCTTAGAAAATGGAAGTAACAATGTTATAATAGATAGCCAAATTCATAAAAGGTAGGACATAGTTGTTATGTTATCAAAGGGAAAATATAAAGCTATCAAAGATAGTAGTTTCATGTGAGAGATTAATATGGGTATAACATGACTCCAGATGCATATATGACAACCTTCTTGGAGTTAGTGAATAGAAAAGTTCTTAAAAAGGTATGATAGTCCTTCAAGACATGAGGGACATGGTCATAAAAAAAAATCACAACTTGATTGTACAATAATTAGATAATGATTGGAATAAATTAAGGACATTTGACTATAGAAGATACTATTTTGAAGATAATGATAATGGTCTTCACAATGAACTTAGCATTCAAGAAAGCAATAACCATGAAGACATGAGGTAGTGTCTAAATACCTCCTAAAATTATAGTGAAAGGATGATAGTTCAAGTGGGAAATGATAATAGAAAATCCTCAAACAAGAAGAGGAATATGACATGAAGAACAAGAGGAGAATTATCTAAGATGTTGGAAGTCCCATGAACCAAAGGATAGTGGTACAAGGCCACAAAAAAGTGTTATTTTCAAAGGGCAGGGTTCTCATGAAGAATGGATAGAGGATAGCCCTATACAATGTCCACATTACAAAGCATTTGATACAAAGAATTGAGTTTAAAAGGATATTCTAAAGGTTGAAGTGACACACATCATGACACAAAGTGTGAACCATGATGGTGACCATATGTAAGGACAATAGATAATAAAAGAGTAAAAATGCATGAGAAAATTTTATGGTACTTGAATGAGCTTAAAAGGATAAAATGGAAGACGTCACTTGTAGAGGATAGAAGGTGAGTGACAAGGATCAAACAAGAAGATATTGTCCTATTATTTCATCAATCAAGGGTAGAAAAGGTTCTTATGGAGGGTACTATGAATCATGAGTTCAAGGATAATGGATAGTCTTCACTACCATTAAGGAAAAGGATGGTTTTATGAATTAGTTGAGAAATTTAGAAGGTTTTCCATGAAAGGAAAGGTAGTCATATCCTTGAAATGAAAATGATAAGAACATAAAGAAGAAGTGGTAGAGATTGGGATAAAGAATATTTAAGACATGAAACATGTGTTAAAACACCTAGCCTTAAGGATATCCCACTCCCCTAGAACGCATTTGACTATTTCAAACTCTCATCCACATTCCCTATAAACATGTTTGAGGAAAATTATGAATGATTAATTACAATGCTTACATCAATTACATGGTGTGAATGGTGATCCTAGATCTACATAAACACAAAGAACAAACACACAATTAGCTCCAAATGCAAGTTAGAAACAACATTACCCATGAAATCCATTTGAAATGCAAAAAACAAGAAATAACATGAAGAACACAAATAAAAGATATCAAATCCTATTTAATGCAAACAAACGCTCAATCCCATGGGGAAATTGGTGCCATTTTGATGTGGAAAATGGCCCTTTCCAAATTCCTTGCAAGCTTCAATGATGATTGGTGAAGATTTGATGCTCCTTGGTGAAATTCCTACATAACCTAGCTATGAGAATGTGAAAATGGATGAACAATGGATGAAAAAATTCAAAATCTCAAGATAATGAATTTGCATAAAGTTGTGTATCCAAAATCCAAATGAGAGAGATGGAGGATGAGGAAAAATGGATGAATGTGGGACAAAAGACCAGCCAATAGCATAAAGCCACTTGTCAACATGTAAGTGGACAAAGGTGGTGCACATTTTGATCATTGTGCAATTAAATGCAATTAGGTGGAATTTCAAAATTGATGAAATGATAAGTTGGAGGGAGAAGAAAATGAAGTTAATGCCACTTTGCTCAAGGCAAAGGACCTTTAAGAAACTTAAATTCCTTGTTGGATGTACAAAACCTTTTGGAGGGATTTTTCAAACTTGGAGTATATTCCCTTTTTGATGCCTTTTTGAATGAAAATTGAATATGTATAAATTAATTAAATTTATTTTCATGAGCAAGTTGCAAAAGCTTGAGGATTTGATGTATTAAGACTAGGATTAATCAAGATTTGATTAATTAAGAAAGAAATTAGCTGATTTGACAATTTTGACTTAGACTTTTGGATTAATTTAAATCAAAATGAGAGAAAAATGATTTAGACTTAATTAAATAAATATTTGATTTATTTAATTAAAGAAGATGGTGTTAGATTAAATCAAATAAAGATTAATTTATTTAATTTAATAGAAGAATGATCTTAGAAATTAATTAAATATAGTGAATTATTTAATTAAAAGAGGGATGATGTTAGATTAAATTAAATAAAGATTAATTTATTTAATTTAAGGGAGAATGACCTTAGAGATTAATTAAATAAAGTGAATTATTTAATTAAAAGAGGGATTATAGAAGCTAATTAAATAAAATTTATTTATTTAATTAAGAGATGAAATGTGATGAATTTAATCAAATACAAATTATTTGATCAAATAGTTAGCAAAGGAGATGATTCAGGACGAAGTGATGTTAGTAAAATCAGGATCAGGTGTATAGGATCAATCAGTACATTTTTCGTGTCTACACATGGTAAAATTTAGCCTTATTAAATTATTCAATTAATAATTTATAATGCAAATATGGATACCATTGGTAAAAAATATTTGTATTAACCAAAAATCCATATAATAATACAACATTATATATCAATAAAAGTGTAACATATGTACAAGAAAGCCATTTAGGATTACAAAAAATCCATATGGACATATAATGTCACATATATGTAATACAAAATATATGTTCAAAAATATCATATAGGCATACAGAAAAGGACCCAAAAATAGTCATTTCCCTCAAGGAGAATTAAAGAGATAATGAGTTGAATTTGACTGTCGAGAGGATGGGGATGCATATGATGGTGGTCTCTTTCAAACTTGTTCACTTAAACTCATGTTTAAAGTTTTTTGGACCTCCACCTAATACAATAAAAAGTATAGACAATAATATATAGAAATTAAATTATAAAATGACATATAACAAAATAATCACTTATTGTATACAAATAATCACTACCCTCATCCACAACAAGGGTATGTTGCACATGCAGTTGTCATTGCAGCAAAAGATCGACCCATTAATGCTTGATACATTTTCCATAGTTAATGAATCCATAGGAGGTGGTTAAGCCATGTCACAAACCCAAGCGCTACGCTGCACAACACAAGGAGAGCAACGACACACACCTTGCAACAATCCCCCCCAGCGCAAGCGATGGGTTCAAACCCATGACCCAAGCTTTGATACCAATTATTGAATGCACAAGATAAGTGAGAGGGGAGGTTTAACTAGATGTACCTTAAAACTTCAAAACCCTCACAAATATTCAAATCCACATTAATTAAATTTTACCCTTAATCTATTAGAATGTTTAATCATGAAAGAATATATAACAAAAACAAAACTAAATCAACACCAAACACAAAGAAACACTAGATTTATGTGGAAAACCCTAGATGGGAAAAACCACAATGAGGATTAGCTCACAATATAAAATAATATCAACACCAAATATAATAGGGGTCACTGCCAAAAAGAAAGAAAGGATGATTTCCATGATAGAAAAGAAGATAGAGAAGAGTGTTACAATGAGAAATCTAGCTCAATGCAATAGAAAATTCCACCACACCATCACCAACACCTTCACAATCTTACTAAAGAATTGTAGACACCACCTACTCACTACATCCAATAATCTACCACATGAAGCTCACATTACACTACACAAATTCACACCTCACAACTCTACAATTTGCATCATTCACATCACACACGCCTATTTCATCATCCCTCAACAACTCAACACTTATTTATACCATTGTCAACCTTGAAAACATTCTTCAAGGTTGGCTATGCACCTCAACCATGAAAATTAAAATTAGGTCAGTACCAAAACATTACTACGATGGAAAGGAATGAAAGGTGGACCCCAACACACCTTATATAGGACCTAAATCCACTCATACATGCCATTTCATTTTTCTACAAACATTGAAGCAACTTCACAGTTAGTGTAAACACCCAAGATCAATTGAACCTATGTTAACACTATTAACATTTAAGTACACACTTCCTCAAATTCCAAATATGAATCATAGACACCACATAACACTTGAACACAATCTAGAATATTCCACAAACACCTTGAAATCCAACAAATTCCTTCACAACAACTTTCACCTGACGAATGCACACACATAGTACAGTCAAATAATTTTTCCATGCACTACAACTCAAGATATTGACTTATTAAGCACCAAATTCCTCTGCACAATGATCTAGCACACCAAATTCTAAATGCAACACCTATAAACATCTCTTATCAACATATTCAAACCACACAAGCATATCTTCAACACAAAAGAAATGTTGAGCCAAACCAGAACATAGAACACCACTGTAACACATTGTTTCCTCTTTTTATTCAAATTGTATCAAAATCACTTGGAAACCAAGCACTAGAGATACATCCTCAACATCTTCATCACTTCCTCATCACCACCAAGACAACTACAATCTAGCAACTCAACCATACATCCATAGATAGAAGCTTATCAAAGCAACGCTAGAGGTTGACACTAGTAGCTTATTAATGACAACATAATGCGACTAATCAAAGCATCATCAAAGAAAACAACAACCTAATACAAAATTCTCACACTCTTGCAACAATCTCTTGCTCATATAGTTGACTCCAATGACAACACCAATTGCACATACTTACAATAGGGTACACTCACGATCTGGAGTTGTGAAGCCATGTGGCAAATGTAGACACATAAAATATATTGATTGACATTGTGCATCTAATCCTAACTTACTAACATCGTTTCTTCCTGAATCATCCCTTGGTCTAACCATTTAATCAAATCCTCCTATCTAATTAAATTCAACAATATTCCACTCTTGAATAAATAAATCATTTTATCTAATCAAGTCAATCTCTTATGTTAATTAAATCAATTCATCTGATCTAATTATCCCTATTTAATTAAATAATCAATTTATTTGATTAAATCTCTAAATTTTGTCCATTAAATTAAATAAATTAAAAACCTTATTTGATTTAATCTAACACAATCCCTTTTAATTAAATAAATCAAAATCCTTATTTAATTAGCCTCTTATCATATTCCTCTCTTATTTGATTTAAATAAATCCATAAATTTGAATCAAATAGGTCACATCATCTAATCTCCTGTTAAATTAATTAACCCTTGATTAATTTAACTCCATCTCATGTCCCATCCTCTAGATAATGCAAGTTGCACATGAAAATAGATTTAATTCATTTATTAAATCTCTATTTTCCTCACAAGGCATCTTTTGGAATATTCTCTCAATTTGAATTCAAAAATTCCAAGTCAACATGTACATCCAACAAGGCAATAACTTCATCTTACATGTCCTTTGCCTTGAGCCAAGTAGCATTTATTTGATTTTCCCTTCCCTCTTGCATGTCATTTCAACAAATTTGAATTTCAAATATTGGCATTTATTGGCACAAACCCCAAATATTGCACATCCATCATCCATTCATAGCTTGACAAGTGGCATCATATCATTGGATGAATGTTAGTCCCACATTGCTCAAATTTGGGCATTCATTCATCTTGAAATTATATAAATAAAGAGCTCATATCCTCATTTGATCATCCACAATCCAAGCAAAGTTACCATGCTCAAATATCTCTTGAATTTTATCCATTATCATTGAGTCATAGCTAGGTTTTGCAGATTTTTGGCTTGGAGTTCTCATCTTTCATCAAAGTGGATCAACATCATCTTCAACATTCAAAGCTTGCATCTTAGGAATTGGGAAAGGGCTAATTTTCACATCAAATTGGCACCAATTCCCCCATGGGATCATGAGTTTGCACATCTAATTAGGATTTAATCTTTGTTATTTTCATTCCTAGTTTGAGGTTGTAAATGGATTTCATAGGGAATCCTTGTTTTAGCTTGCAATTCCTTGTTTAACTTGTTCACTCATGTTGTTTTGCAAGTACTAGGAAAAGGGTTCACGAAATTTGGCACTAGAAGGAGGGCTTGACATCATTATTTCTCACCTTTTCTTGAAAGTTCTATGTTTTTCTTCACACACAGGAAATTCCACCACGGGCTCGTCATCGTCATTGTTTTGGCACCACAAGCTCGTCTGCATCGCTATATGGCACCACTTGAAACACACACTACGCCACTAGACTCGTCTCACCAAGATTTTTGAATTTTAAACTCCACCGCTGGACTCACCGACTTGTAGACAATTTCAAAAAAATATTAAACAGTGACGCTAGACACAAACTGCGATGCACACCAATATCACGCGTTTGATTCCGACAAGATGGATTCAAAAGGGGACTCTTGTTGTATGGGTCAATCTCCATGAATGGAAAGTCCTTACTAAAACCCATGTGCTAGAATTTTCCAAAATCCTTTTATCTATTTGTTGGTGCAAGAACGGTCATTCTCAAGCCACCCCACACTTTTACAGTCTTCTAGTAGAAATGGAAAACATGCCATGGGAGTTTCATGGTTGTTGATGCTTGGCTACCCTGTATAAGTGAGTGTTGTGGACGGGAGCCAGTGGGGTCAAGCATCTAACCATTTGCTAGAGATAAGCATAGCTGGACTTGTCCAAGTGGGAATCCAACAAATATTGTCTTACACATCCATAGGATTCTACTTATTCTTGGGTTACAAAATGCATTGCTTAATTGAAAACACCTTGAAAACCAACACTTAACATCATCATCCTAATTTTGAACCCTTTTGGAGACAAATACATTTGACTCGATCCATATGTTATTGATTTCCCTTGGGATTCACATCCTTAGAGGTTTCTAAACATTGGATTACATCTCAATTTGTATACTTAAGTAAACAATAGGAAAACCCTTGCCTTAATTTCATCAAATTTCCACATGACATATCTTGTGGGGTCTGAAGAAGTTAGGACATTGGACATTTAGTTTGAAAATCTAATCAAGAAAGTGTTTGTTGTAAAAGAAATTCACTAATCAAGATGAAATCAATTGAACCCAACATATGTGCTTGTGTATCTTTTGTCTTATGGTCTTTTGAGCAAACATTGATCTTTTAGTTTGAAGGGAAAAGAATGTTCTCCAAAACCTTGGCCTTGTAAACAAGTCCTTCTTAGGTTCATTTAGGATCAAAATCAAACACTTCATCCATTTCAAAACATTTATCATCCCATCCCACAAGCAACTTTGGAAACATCATTCTAGACTTGGGTAAATCATCAAAATCAAAATCACCTTGTTTAGTTAGGAGTATGGGAATGCATCCTTTCTCATACCTCTAGTTAAATTAGCACCCCTTTGAACAAGTTTATCCTAAAGATCACATCCAACATCTTAGGGTTTACAAGTTCATTATCCAAATCAAACAATCAAAATCAATCCCTAAGTCTAGCATTGATCCTAGGTCCCTAAACTTTCAACACTCATATCATTCACCCATTTTCATCCTCCATCTCATCATTGGTCCTAAACACCTTAGAGGTCAATTTTACAATAAGGTCAAAACAAAAGAAAAGCATAGAATATAAACTTGATCCATACATCATGAGTGGTCCAAACCAACCAAACTATTAAAACCTTACAATGCCAATGGATTTCCAACACTCACATTTATACATGGGATCATTATCTCCCACAAATCTCAATGGTACAACAGATGTGAGTATGCATAGTCAAAAGATTGGAACATCTTTCTCGATGATATATCTAAATCCAAACTACAAGTCCATCCATCAAACAATCAATACATAAGTTTTCAAACAAACAACGTCATGCCAAAAGTGAATGTACCAAGTACAAGATTACCAAAAATGAATCTAGCAAACTTTTGGATGGATACGTTTGCAAATCATTCGAATATTCCCAAAACCAACAATGTTCAATTTCAACCTATCGTGCCAAATCTGAACACCATCCCAAATCAAAACATTGTCCCAAATAAAATTTTCCATGATCCCATGCAAAAACCACAAGTATGCATCCCAAATCTACCTGAACAAAAACCAAATCAACTATATCAAGGAAGTCAAGATCGAAATCAAGATTAAATCCGGTGAGATCAAATTGCTGCACTTACCAAAAAGTTGAGTCATTGCGCCAAGAGACATCTCCATCACCATTACCCATATCAACATCATTCCTTGGCTTGGGGCTTCCCCCTTTACCTAGCACCAATCACTCCATCCAAATCAATCCACCTAACACCAATCGAGCCATCAAATCAAATCCTTTGAATATACTATCAACATTGCACCAACAAATGGTATCTAATCAAATGAAAACATCAATCTCGAAAAATCAAAATATGGTCTCCCAAGGACCTATCACATTGGTCATTCGAACCATTCCTATCACCTCAATCACTCCAACCACCCCTATCACACCCATCATATCTCAACCCCTCACTACCATGATCACTCCGAGCGTATCTCAAACACTTGTCACTACATCCAACATGATTCCAAATCCACCACCACTACCACCAAAACCAAATGTAGCAAGACAATATAACATTGTTCTAAATGCTCACCAAGCCTACCAAAAGTCCATCCAACAATATCTAGCCACACAACAAGCAACACAAGATCAAAAAGTGCAACAAGCCTCTCAAGCTGCCCTAGCCTCTCAAGCTACCCAACAAACACAAGCACAGACATGAAAAATGATAACTATTGGGGATAACAATGAACATTCAACCATTGGTGATAGCATTGACAATCTCCCCACCAAATTTTTTGAAAGCAAGGATCAAGATGAATCCATCACTTAGCACCTTGAAGCTATGTCTACTTTATCCAATGATCAAACCAATATATCTCAAGAGTCATTTTTCAATCATGATCAAAATCCACCAACCAACAATGATCCAATTCAAGAAATGTCAACATCATTTGACCCTATGGTTGAGGACATCGGAAATATCTCCACCACAATTGTTGAAAACAATGATCAAGATTTCTCCATCGATGAGCACCTTGAAGATATTTCTACCCCATCCGATGATCAAATCACCATACATCAAGAGCCACTTTTTAGTGATTTATTTCAAGGAGTGTTAGGATTATTTGATCCTATTGACATAATCCATGACCCATCGACCAATGATCATGTTGAAAATGTCTCTACATCACCTAATGAGTTAGAGGACATATCTCAAGAATTTCTTCCAAAGCATGATCAAAATATTTCACTAAGGTCTAGCAATGGTCCTTTCCAAGACATGTTGACCTCCTTTGACCTCATGGTTACAGATACTGAAGGAACCTTGAAATTGACACTTGAGGACATTGAACCACTTACCATGTCTAATGACGACATCCAAAAACCCTTTGTAAGCAATCCATCCTTTGAAACTGATCCATGTCAAGAACTTGATCCAAAGCATGTTGAAAGCAACCCCGAAATCATTCAAGATCAAGAATTTGTATCTTCAAGATACTACAATAATCTAATGGACACTCTCCTATCTATGCAAGATGATCACATCCATGTAGAACATACTCCTCCATCTACCCATGAGATTATTTTTGTGGATGGAAATGTAGATGATCTTCATTCAAAATAGGATTCCTTTACTCTTGATAATATTACGCAAAAAGAGCAGAGTATTGATTTCTATAGTCAAATTGAGTTGTCAACATCAAGATTAGATATATCTAATATCCAGATTGAAGACATCATGCATGAAGATATCCAACATTATCCACTCAAGGAAACAAGTCAAATAGAATAGGATATTCCAAGGTTAGCAAAGCAGCAAATGGAAATAATGTCATCTACAGTGATCATTGATCAGAGAATGAATTTTAAACAGGAACCCTCAACACAGGAAAAATCAAAGCATAAAGGTACTACTCCCACAATACTAGGAGAAACTTCATCTCAAGAAAAAGTCAACATAGGGAGCACAAAGAGTCCTTATGATGAAACTAGTGTCAATACTACGACCAACCACGTCATGAATCTTCATCCGCCCATCACCCTATCGACGAATTGGGACCAACAT
Source organism: Sequoia sempervirens (assembly GCA_007258455.2). Taxonomy (NCBI): domain Eukaryota; kingdom Viridiplantae; phylum Streptophyta; class Pinopsida; order Cupressales; family Cupressaceae; genus Sequoia; species Sequoia sempervirens. Next base: position 127,443 of record VDFB02169380.1, read on the forward strand.
CAAAAGATAGAATTGAATCAAAGTACGAAGAATGTTATCAAAGAAAAAGAAGCTGAGAAGCATAATAGACCAATCAAATACGCATGGATACCAAAAAATACAAAGAAAGATTATCCCTATCAAACTTCATTGGTCAAAGAAACTATGGGGAAAAATAAAAAAGGGAAAAATATCCATCAAGGATGTCCACAAAAGCAAAAGCAGGCTTTTCAAGTGACGTAAAAAGTGTATCAAGCAGTTGGTCCTAATTCCATGCACACTTTCATATCCATCCATCATTACTCATCTACCCAAGTTTGGAGAGTCAAAGATTCCAAGCTATCAACCAATCCATCTCTTATCCCTAAACACACTTCGTCCACGCCTCCACGCATAATATCCAATTCTCAAATTGACCATGTATTAGCAATAACCCTTCATCATAAGGATTCTGAAGGCACTCTATCACGATGTGCACACAAAGACAAAGTTAACTCCGATATCGATGAAGCAGGTCAAAAATCTCAAAAGTTGCATTCAAGTGCACATATCTTAGCAAAAAAACTTCTTCGGGAAGGATATCAATGGCACATTATGACAAGTGTATCTACATCAACAACACCTTGTGATTCTGCATGAGCTTAAAATCTTCCAAAAAAATAAAAAATATCATAATATATGAAAATCCAAAAAAATTAGAAAAAGGATTGAAAACAGTAAAGAGAAAGAATCGTCCTCTAGTGAAAACCACATGTGTGGCACTTTGGGTAGGTACCATGATGAAAACCTGGTAAATAGGCATCATGTGTAGAATTGAGCATCTGTGTGTGCCAGTTCAAGTGAAAGCATCTTATCCCATCCATAATAAATCAAGCATTCCATCCATCTTAGCCATAATAAATCTATGCATCCATGAACCATTTATGAACCATTTATCTAATCCATTTTCATCTATTTGTATCCATCATCCAAGTTATCTTGATCTTGATGAAATTTTGGGGAACATTTTATGCTTGCTTATGGTAAACATCTTTGACATGGGTCATTTTCATTGATCCTATCTTATCCAATGTTATTTGAGCCATGAAGCATTATCCTAATGAGTGTTCTTTATTTTAACACCTTATCTTATTGCAAGATAATCCTTGCCATCCTTTGCATACTTACCATATCCATCCATCCATACACCTATCTGAGCATTCATCCATCATATTCCATACATTGTTAGACATTGGGGGAAGATATATACATCTTGCTTTGAGAATAACTCTTGATCTATATCCTTCGCCTTATATGGTGATCCAAACATTGGAAAATGTAAAATCAAATTGGTCAAATAGTTGTGATCCAAAATCCAAATCACTAGCCCATGGCATATTTTGACAAGAAGATGTTCCTTATCAAAATTCATCAAACATCAAACATCAATCCAGACAATCACTATCAGTCACATCTAACGTGTGCTTCAAACATCACACCAAATCATTCAAACAAATTTTGTTCCAAATCAAGCTTCATCAATCATGATCACTCAAAATCCAATCAATCCATCATCTTGGGATATCCATCCTAATCCTTTTGTTTCTTAACACTATCCTTGCATTGGTGTGCATCCTCAACAATGCTATCATCATCAATCCCATCAACATTTCAATCCTTGTGTTGCTTAACACTATCCTTGCATTGTTGTGTATCCTCAAAAATGTTATCATCATCAATCTATCCATCTGATCAATCAACCTTAGCTTGGTTTTCAAAAAAAATCCCAAAATAGAGAACTAATATCATCACACATTTCCTTATCCAAATGGTCAAAATCGTGCAAAAAATCCAAAAACGTTCATAAAAGTCAGAAAACATCAAAAACATTGGAATCAAAACTACGTTGTCTCTAAGCTTAAACACAGGCAAGGATGATCTTTGATCAGCCCCCGAGACATCAAAATACAAAAACATTCATAAAAACATCAAAATCCAAAAACATTCATAAAAACATCAAAATCCAAAAACATTCAAAAAACAAAAAATCCAAAAACATTCAAAAAGCATCAAATGCAAAATTCAAAAACATTGGAAAATCGAAAAATCAAAACATCTGAAAAATCAAAAAAACCCAAAAACAACCTCAAAACATTTCAAAACATCCAAATATTTGAAAAAATCCATCCGTCCCCATCTCGCTTCCACCCGCAATAATCAATCATCTATAATAAACTGATCGCCACCTTCATCCTTTGGCAACACAAATAGAAACAATCATAGCAGTTAGTAAAAGCAAGCTTCAATCATAAAATCAAAATCGAAACAATAGACCTCTAAAACAAAATCAAATCCTTGATTATTTTCAAACATGTCAATCAACCTTATATCAACAACCTATCAATCAACTTATCAACCCATCATCATCCTATACAATGCATGTCCTAGGATATATCGTTTTGACAATGGGAATCATTTTGGATATCACTTGGATTCTTATCCTATCAAAACAAATCCCTTTGGCTAGAGGTATGAAGAGCATTGGCTTGTTTGCATACTTGATCTTTTCTTTTGACTTATCTTATTTGCACTCATTCCAAGGACGTCTTAATGATATCCCAAAATAGAAGATTTAGAGAAATAGGAATGGGGCAATGATTGTTATCTTTTGTCTGTTGTGCTTGTTGGACGTTCTTGTAATATAACCTCGGCGAATACTTGCTTTGTTAGGGATGTATGGAAGAGGTCTAGGGAAACTTGTTGACTATTACAGGGATAGGTTTACCTTTCCGTGTTTTGGCCCGAGGTGCTTGAAACTTCTAAAGTGCATCCTAGCAAGGTTTTTGTATGTCAGGAGTGAACAAGAATACTCCTATCTGATTTTCGAGTCAAAGTCCATCACACTAAGTACCATTCCATCCTCATTTTCTATACCTGGATGCATCGTACCACGTGTGTTATCAAACATAAGAAAATTTGGCCCTTTGAAAATCCTAATTCCTCAACAAGTAATCATCATCATCATCATCATTGGCATTTGCATCATCTTGTGTCTTGTTGAAATGACTTCTTCTTTTTCTAACTAAACCACACTAACAAGGTACTATGATAGTTGATCATCATCACCATCATCACCATCGATCCTACATCGGCAAATAATTAGCATATGGGATAAAAAAATCATATAGGAAACATACGCATTGCATTTTAATCATCATAAATAGGTGCATCGATGTCATTGCATTTCACCCATTACATTGCATCTCATGGCATTATATCAATCATTGCATAAACATTCATTTGCATTTCACAACCACTTCATATTACCATCTAAATCATCACATAGCATGAACAAAAGCATTCCATAATTATTTTTGCATAATCATAAACAATAGGTATATAAGCATTTAATTCATTAGGCATACATTCTTGCATAACATAAATGACATCATCTCATCACATTACGTTCACATTATGCATCAGCATATCACTTTGCATTAACATTCATTGCATTACATACATCATCAATAATTACGTTTAGGATAATAACATTTGTTATTTTAAGCATCTCATTGAACCATCCTATTACATCCATCCATAAATCATCTCATATATAAGAATTTTCCACACATCATTGCATATACCATAGATCATATCATTTTACATATTAAAACCCATTTCACATATTGTATTGGCATAAAATAAATCATCATATAGTTAACATTATTACACATCATATCATAGGTTAACATAATATAGATCTGTTAGTCATAATCATTGCATAAACATCATTAGAAATAAAGGCATCCATAACATATAGAAGTAGAATCACACATGCATGGATAAAAAGCACACATTTCATCGCATCAAGATCAACTCATATATATATATCATCAATCATGTCACTGTCATAGTACAAAGAATAAATCAGATCACTATACACATATATGTCAATCAGTACAAAACACCCATTAGGCTATCAAAAATGATCCCATAAGGCACAAAAGGTGTATCATCTGGATCAAGCTCGATCTCTATGAATGCTACCCTCACCCCTATCACCGTGACCCTCTAGTGGTCTCTGGCTGGCCCGCTTTGAGTACTCTGGGACCCAATCTGCTCTAGGTACGGTGTCATGGTAAGTCTAATGGTAGTACTCTATCTATCGGATAGCATCCCTGTAAGATTGTACTGGCACTATACCCTAGGAGGAGGTTGTCATACTCTTGATCTGCTACCTACGGCCTAGCTCATGGCTGCCTATAGCTCTGTAGCCTATCTCTGCTACACAGCCTGATCCCTCTCTGCTTTGGACTACTCTCTCTCAGCCCTCGCCTGGTCTCTCTCCACTGTCAATGCCTGAACCTAGGCCTGTAGCTATGCAATCAGTGCATCTTGACCGTCTGCCTGTCCCTATGGCTTTACCCGTGGCTGCATGTGAACCTGATCCTCACCCTCGACTCGTGGTGGTGGGACTGGCGGCTCTTACTACTGATCCTGCATATGGACATCTCCCTAACCTGGCAGAACTAGGGGCACACCTGGTGGATCCTATCGAATATCGACCCTCAGTCCTTGCCCTCATCCTCGCCCTCTACCTCTAACCCTGCACACCTCTAGATCCTCACCTGGAATGGTCAACCGAAGAGGAGGTCTAAACCAGTCTCTGTAGCCCTGTGTGGTCCCTAGATTTTCCAAGCCCTAATCATAAGCCCACGGTCAGGCTACCAACTGGATGAAGCTATCAACCACCTTAGAGGTAGGAATATCATGTCCCCATGATACCTATGTCATGCTGCGTGCGAAGATAGCTACGTAGTCATCATCAGACTGATCCTGCGGCTCTCCAAACTGACGCTGCACGCACCTGAGCAGGTACCTCTCAATCATCGTGTGGTCCCGCCCCTGCAATATATCGATCCTAGCGGCAATAAAAGGGCTGAGTAGTATCATCGACCCATCCGGGCTGACCAAGGTATGGATGCCAAGTAAAGAAAGGCATCTCGTCTAGGACCTACCTCTAGTAGGGGATCTCGTGCTCTCTAGTGTGTGTAAAGGACACACCGCCTTTGTATCATGCTATGAGGGCATCCTCTGCCCCCATTGGAACTGGAATGACACATGGACATAGCACAAAAATGTGCTCCCATGCCCAAACGTGAAGTAGTGTCACTCCAGCCCCTTGTGCTCTGCCATCCACATATACATACTCATGCAAGTCTCTATAAAGTGAAGCCAGAAGTATAGGCCCCCATGTGAAGCAAATTAGCTTGTCTCAGACCATCCTCTCCCAACAATACCCCTAGCCAAGACTGAAATATCGCCCTCATCGGTCTGGGGCAATGAGACTTAAAATAATAGCTACAACCACCCAACAGAAGGGAGGTGTGATGACCTTGTATCTCTCCAGCTCAATCTGTCCCTCACAGTAGATAATGTCCCATGTGGCGAGGAATCTGGTGCAGGACTCGCATCCCTCATCCATATCATAGATCACCCATCGTCCATGAATAGGCAATTGTAAAATGCGCCAAACATCCTCCAGTGTGACGGTGGTCTTGCCAGTGGGGAGATGAAATGACGATGTCTCGTTGTGCCACCTCTTGGCCAGCGCTAATAGCATCCCCAAGTGGGTACGCATGATCTCCGCATACATAATATGCCACAATCTTGCAACTCCCAGTCGATCCTGGTCTCTGTCGCTTAGGTCCCGTAGGACTCTCTCCAAATCTCATGACCGGTGCTCCCAGGAGTAGAGCTCCCTCAGCCCATCCTACATCAAGGAAAGTCACCATTTTAAAATTTTTGAAAAATTCCTAGTCAAACGCCCCAAGCTCACCTCCAGCAACACAGTTTGTGAAGGCGTCACAGTTTGATTTTACTCAAAATCCAATGCTCGAGTCCAAAAAGAGCAAAGTGTGGCCACCGCAGTGCACTTTATCCTCCAAGTCGCAGTTTGTATGAAAAGGGCACCATTGTGGTACACTTTACCCAAACCGGTCTGCCGAGCCTAGGCCCAGGGGTGGAGTTTCTAAACTCTGAACTGCACCGCTATAGTGCTAAATAGCACCGTTGCAGAGCAAAACGGCCTTGCACGGCGTAGTTTAAATGTTGAGCGGCACTATATAGCACCGTTGGAGGCAAGCTCCCCTTTTAAAGCAGTAATAAATTCATTAAATGAAAAGACGAAGCTTTAGTAAGGGTCACATATCGGTGCCCTAATGCCAGGTAGTCGCTGGTATGTCTGAACTCGGTCTGAAATGTGTAGGGGAAGCTATCATTGCACCATATCACCGAAGAGTCAGAGCTTGAATCTCAAGTTTGCTAGCAGAGGTGTGTGAAAATGACTTGAAAGTGACCCCTCGGGCCCCTTTTAAGCCTAAAAATTAGGGTTTTTTAAACCCTAAATAGCTATCCTGCTAGGGTTTTAGACCCTCGAACCTGTTTTGGTCTGTTTGAGGCTTGTTTTTATCATTTTATTATGTTCAGACATGTTTTTAGCCTCCCAAACCCCTTTCGGACTTGTTGGGTACTTTTTCACCTTTTTTCACGAGATCACCCAAAAAATTAAAAATTTTGTCCAATCTCTCGAGGGGGCATTATATTGGAAAATTCTCTTCCATCGAGCAACATTGGGGCAAGTTTTAAAAATATCAAAAAATTTGGCTTTGATCGAGATCGGCTATTCTTTGAACCAACCCAATGAGTGCATTGCTTCAAAGAGGGGCAAAATGTAGACACATAAAATATATTGATTGACATGGTGCATTTGATCTTGACTTACATTGTTTCTTCCTGAATCATCCCTCGGTCTAACCATTTAATCAAATTCCCCTATCTGATTAAATTCATCAATATTCCACTCTTGAATAAATAAATCATTTTAGCTAATCAAGTCAATCTCTTATGTTAATTAAATCAATTCATCTGATATAATTATCCCTATTTAATTAAATAATCAATTTATTTGATTAAATCTCTAAATTTTGTCCATTAAATTAAATAAATTAAAAACCTTATTTGATTTAATCTAACACCATCCCATTTAATTAAATAAATCAAAATCCTTATTTAATTAACCTCTTATCATATTCCTCTCTTATTTGATTTAAATAAATCCATAAATTTGAATCAAATAGGTCACATCATCTAATCTCCTGTTAAATTAATTAACCCTTGATTAATTTAACTCCATCTCATGTCCCATCCTCTAGATAATGCAAGTTGCACATGAAAATAGATTTAATTCATTTATTCAATCTCTATTTTCCTCACAAGGCATCTTTTGGAATATTCTCTCAATTTGAATTCAAAAATTCCAAGTTAACATGTACATCCAACAAGGCAATAACTTCATCTTACATGTCCTTTGCCTTGAGCCAAGTGACATTTATTGCATTTTCCCTTCAATCTTGCATGTCATTTCAACAAATTTGAATTTCAAATATTGGCATTTATTGGTACAAACCCCAAATATTGCACATCCATCATCCATTCATAGCTTGACAAGTGGCATCATATCATTGGATGAATGTTAGTCCCACATTGCTCAAATTTGGGCATTCATCCATCTTGAAATTCTATAAATGAAGAGCTGGTATCCTTATTTGATCATCCACAATCCAAGCAAAGTTACCATGCTCAAATATCTCTTGAATTTTATCCATTATCATTGAGTCATAGCTAGGTTTTGCAGATTTTTGGCTTGGATTTCTCATCTTTCATCAAAGTGGATACACATCATCTTCAACATTCAAAGCTTGCATCTTAGGAATTGGGAAAGGGCCAATTTTCACATCAAATTGGCACCAATGCCCCATGGGATCATGAGTTTGCACATCTAATTAGGATATAATCTTTGTTTTATCATTTTCATTTTGATCTTTGTTATTTTCATTCCTAGTTTGAGGTTGTAAATGGATTTCATGAGGAATCCTTGTTTAACTTGTTTACTCATGTTGTTTTGCAGGAACTAGGAAAAGGGTTCACACATCAACCATCAAGATAGTAATTAAACTACAAATGAATATCATTATATTTTCAATAATAGAAAGATAAAACAACAAATATAATGTGAAATTTACTAATCTACCTCATGCCTCTATCAAAGGAATCAAACTTGCTACTACTATAACTACACAATGCTCCATTTTCTTGTGAATATTGGGAGGAGTATCTATTTGCATCATTTGAAAATGAAACAAAATTATTCAATTACCAAAACTACCTAACAATATTGTACATTTTATATTAAAATTAAAAATTCTCTATATTACTTGAGTGAAATTTCGACGAGCACCTTGCATACTAGGAATTGATTTTGGAGGACCAATATTAACCTATTCAACATCTTAAGTGAGTTATAATAATACCATTCATATAAGGTTCAACTATTCACATGTAATATTTATAATTATTTATTAGTTACATATGTCTGCACTTGACACTATCATGTAATAGGGAGGTGGAGGACTGCCGCAAGTATGGTAAACAATGTGACCATATAATTTCATTATAATCATTCTAATAATTTAGTTAATCTTACATTTCAAAATAAAATTTAATAAATTGAATTAAATGAACTTGTTGACATTTACCTGACTATCAAAGTCGAATGTCTTACTCAACAAAGCTTATGTCATGACCATCTTATTAGATGTAGATATATCTTGGGCACATGTATCCTAAATATCCTCATGATCATAAACACAAAGAGAACCACAAGACCAATATATATGAGGTGGAACTTGAAACTTGGAAGACTCACCACATCACCCTATACTAGAGGTCTAGTATGTTGTATAAGGGTCTGAATGAGTGAGCTAATCAAATCTTTGGTGAAGAGAAAAATTATTACAAAGATATAGATCATTTACTTGAAATGGATACAGAGAAATTAAAAATTGATGTTGAACAACCTCGTAAAACTACTAAGAGGTCATTGAATAGAATTTCAAAGGAAATATTTGAGGCTTATTTCAAAAATCATGATACACTTGGTCAATCCAAACTATTATCAAATTTTATTTTGTGATAAGATAAAAGAGCCATTATAATTGTTGGGTGTAGATTTCACAAAAAAGAGGAAAAGACACATAGAATAAGATGTTGAAAATGTTGAAAAAGGTTTGGGTTCCATTGGAAAATAATCTCGATCAATAAATAAGAGAATTTCAAGAATAGTGATGTTTACATCTATTGTAAGTCCACAAATGCCAAGAAAGCGTGAAATATCTTCACTTTCAACTGAAATTGGCTTAAGTAGAAAGACACTAACAATTTATGTGAAAAGGAGAAATTTTTTGGATAATAATACTATAGAAGACAATTTGGCATTGATGTGTGGGGCTCCCCATTCTAAAAATATTGAAGAGGACCATGTTAGGAACTTTATCTCAAGTTTTTGGCATGGCCATACTCATCCCTCATCAAATAAAAGAGATGTTTTGAAACACATGATTAGGCCAAACAATTTTGAACTACATACATAACAAAATATGCATGTGATGTAAATCCTTATATAAATATTGGACAAACAATGTTTGAAATGTTAAGGCCACATTATGTGAAGGAAAACAAGGTTTTTGGAAATTTTTGTTTTCATTATCATATTTGTAAACACTGAAATTTGGTTTAGGCCTACGACTTCTATATCCTTCATAATTTGTATTCTTCATGGTCATTGATTAAATAATGTCAATTATTTAATTAATTCATCTTTACATTAATTCTTCTATTAATTAAATAATCTTAATTATTTACTGAATTCACTTTTTTTTATTCTATCTGATTAATTAAATAAACACTTTTTATTTAATTATGTTACTAATTAACCTTATCCTTCTTGTCAAATTAAATAAATTCTTATTTAATTTACTCTTTATCATATTTCAACTATAATTAAATAAATTTTTTATTTAATTATTCATTTAAAATCCCTTCATCATTTAATTAAATAAATCTTATTTATTTAATTATTCTTCGAATATCGAGTCTTGAATTAAATGAATTATTTAATTCATTAATTCTATGTTAACGCATTCCTCTATATTTTAGATAATTGTGTGAGTTATCTAAGTATTCACTTTTACTCGACTCGACATCTAATTCAAATTGCTCAGTTAATTCCTGATTTGATGTCTAAGTGGCGTCTTCGAGTAATCTCTTCGTCAAGTCAGTCAATTGTCCAGTTCTAACTCATTTGTGTGTACATGCGGATTAATTAAATACTCTTATTTAATTAATTAAACCTCGTGCATGCATTCGAACAAAGAGTCATTATAATCAATTTTCATCTTTGTCATGCAAAGATATTTCTTATGTTTTTGAATGTCAAACTGAAGATTAAATCATTTATTTAATCTTTAATTCTATTTTTAGTTTGTATCACTCATGTCACTACTAACAGTTATCAGAATGCATGTCTAATTAGTCGATCTCAACCGTCTATTGATCTTTCAATCTTGGCCTGTCATTCGAATAATCAATTTTCTATAAATTGATTTGTCATTCTTCTTTAGAAGCTCCCTCACGAAATCTTATGACTTTTGAGAGCACTTTGTCTTGAATCTTCGATATTTTGCTAATCACTATCTTAGGCTATACTTGCACGAATTTATGAAAAATCTAAGGGAAATTATACTACACAAGTGAAATGGAGAAGGGCAATCGAGTTGAATCATGGAAATACGTTCGAAATTGGTGAGATTGTTTCAGTTTGTTTACGTTTTTTACTTTCCTATGTTCTTTGTTGCTTAACATTTAGATTTGCATCTTAGATAATATTGTATTGCATGTTTGCTTCTAATCTTCTTTGTTTTCTATAGTGAAATTTTCTATGGTGTTACATTTGGTGAACCCGACGTGAAGAAACCATCTTCGTGTATCCCTAGGCAGTTATTTTGATTTTTGCAGGTTTTTCGTATGAAACGACACATATGACTAACGAAACGATGTAATTAAATTCCTGAACCACATCTGCATTTTCCTAAACCACAATTAACTTCTCGAGCCGCAATTGAAGAAGAAACGATGCATCTGACTGGTAATGCAGCAATGCAATTGACTCGTAAAATTTATTTCTGTTTTCAGAAATCTAAAATTTTCAATTGATTTTTGTGTTACTGATATTTGGTTTTCAGTGTGTGGCCATTTGGAGTTAACAATCTTTTACAGGATGATTGACAAAGACAATATTGAAAACTACTAATGAATCTTTCTGCAGAACGCATGTCGAAGACCCTAGTTAAAATTTTGAAATAGATTGTTTGGTAGCATAGAAAATCTTTCATTTGGTTAAAATTAATAAGTGTCTACTATGTTTGGTGTGAAAGCACAAGTTTGGTCACCCTTACAATTTGGTACATCAAAGTATCCTCTCCCCTTGCGCATTTGTGTGATCGTGGGTGTAAGAGAAACGGTTAGCAACTCTAGAACTTGGGCCTATTCTGGTGAGAAAAAGTACTCACCCCAGGATGACTCAAACTGGTAGCACCCTAAACCCGAGGGACTTCTAGCCGGTATATAAAAGTGGGTTCTTGGGGAAACCCCAAGAATCACGAGTGTGGTTCCGATGAGATGGATCTGAAAGGGGACTCGCGCCATATGGATCACACCGCACGAACGGAATGCCCGAATTAAATACCTTTTGTTTTAGAGACCAACCTATTTGTGGCCGTTGCTTGGTATAGTGTAGGGTATAGTATCATGCCCGAAGATACTCACTACTGATCCCCTTGAGTAGAGATAGTAGTTCTTGGGAGGTCATTGCCCAAAGAATTCGGAATTGGTGTGCTCGAAAGACATTAATGAGCCGTGGAGGGGAGCCAATGCCACCAAATTCCTAAGCTATCCACTCTCGAGAAGGAAAGGTGTTCATCACCAATCTGGGGTATTTCGGTGGGCTATACCAAGTATACAAACCCTAGGCCTTTGGCCTATTAGGATGTGCTTGTCTGTTATCACTTTAAACGTCCTTTGAGTCCAAAATCAAAACTGAAAACACTTTGTCTTATGATTGTCTTTGATTGTCAGAATTTGAACATAGAAAATAGAGTCAGTTTAAATTTCATGTCACTGAAAATTCATAGAGTCACAAATGTTCACTAGAAAGTCGCATCTGTCATCAGGAGTCGCATCTATTAAATTTTGAGTTGCATCTGTCATTATCAATCACATCTGTCAATATTAGAGTCACATCCTTCATATTAGCTCGCATTTTCTTAGGAAGAACCGCATGCGTTATATTTTGAGTTGCATCTGTTAGTTAGAGTCGCATCTGGTAAATTTTGAGTCGCATCTGTCAGTATAGACCACAACTATTAATTTTGAACCGCATCTGTGAAATCCTGAGACGCATCTGTCTGATTATCAGAAAACTAGAATTTACAGTCACTGTCCAATCAACACGATTATACCAGTTTCAGTTGTCTTCACACAAACAGTCCTTGAACAGAAACCTGAAACAATTTGCTCAATTTTGCATTCATTTAGTCATTACCATAGTTGTCTTAGTTAGGAGTTTAGTTGCACCTTAGGGTACATATTACCTTGTATTAGACTTCTAGAAAGGTCACTTTTACAAACTTTAGGAGTAGTCCACCATCTATACTCTAGAAAAGTCATAGTGTCAACAAAATTTGTCATTGAACCTAGTCCTATCATCTTATACTTTGTCCTACAAAGAGTTATCCTAGCTCATCAGTCTGGTTAGGAAACTCAACTTTTCTTTGATCCTCATCCTACATTGGTTCCTTGACTTAACTAAATTGACACCTTGGTTTGACTTTAGGCAGTTGGTCTCTTCGTCTTGGGTTTATAAATTGATCACTTTAGGGTCTTCCTTAGACTTTGCATCTTTAGAGTCTAGACTAGTGTCATCCTAGGACACCCCTTATTCTGCATACAAAAATCCCAAAAACATAGACTAGAGTCATACTGTTCATAGATATAGTCTTGCATATCCCGCATATTGAGCTTGTCTTACATGGTTGAAACTAGGTCTAAGAGAAGAGAGAGAGAAAACATGTCGAACCCAAACGAGTTCATCAATCCATTTTCTTCAAGACCTCATAAAACTCTGTTGGAAAAATTCACCACTAGAAACACTCAAGGACATATTGCAGTAGAGGACATAGAGGCTGCCGCACAGGACCCTGTGTTTGCCTCTTTTGTAGATGAGTACTTAGCAAATGATCGTCAATGATTTTTAGGTAAATTGCTAGCTGAAGGTGCTACTTTACCTCCAGGAATTGATATCAGCACCTTACAAACTCAACCTACACAAGGGACAAATACCACAACTGCTAGTACTACTATACCTCAGGTCAGCACGACTATGCCATCTAGCACGTCTACATAGAGTACGACAGTCTATACGTCCCCATTTGGTACATCTAGCATGACATCGGGATTTAATTTCACTATAGGGGCTTCATCATCTACTCCCTTCGGTCCTCTTGTTGGGAATAAAAGGTCTAAAACCTTAGCCTCTACACCTTATGTCGGTGCCACAAGTTCACAATCAACGACTATACCCAATGCTAGTATCACGAGTACCATACCACAGTCGATGGCCATACCTAGTGCTCAAGTCACTAGTACTATACCATGGATTACACAAATAGGGGTCATTCCCTCCTTCCAATATGGCAATCAAAATCCTTTTTCGCAGATGGGTAGTCAGAATCCGTCCACACAGATTCCAGGTCAAAACCCGTTTACATCGATTCTGAATCAAAATCCTTTGTCACAAATTGGTAGTCAAAATCCGTCTACACAGATTCCAAGTCAAAACCAATTTACATCAATTCTGAATCAGAATCCTTTTTTCCAAAGTGGTACTCAGAATCCGTTTACACAGAGCTCAGGTCAACACCAATTTATGTTGATTCTAGACCAGAACACATTTACCAACGTTCTGAATCCAAATCCACCTCAGATGCCAACATTTAATCAAAACCCATCACGAGACTTTGGATTTCAGAATACATACTCAGATCCACATAATCCTCCTAGCACATCTTTGACTCAAGTTGACATCTTACAAACAAAAATGCAGGCATTACAAATGCAAATGGATAACATGTCAATGTCAACTAAGAAATCATTTTCAACAAAGGACATATGCCCATTCCCTTTTGATAGATCATTGTACATGACACCTTTCCCTCATGGGTATGTCATACCGAATCTTCCTAAGTACAATGGCAAATGAAATCCAATCGAACATATCAAGGAATTTTCTACCATATGCATAGATGTCGCTTATGACCCCACGTATCTTATGAGACTATTTCCAAGAAGTCTTGTAGGAATTGCACTAGAATGGTTTTCGGGTCTGGATTCTGGCATTAGATCTTGAGGCAAACTAGTTGAGAAATTTGTGGAGAAATTCTCCTTCAACATTGACCACGAGATAAATATAGCAACCTTGTGTCACACAACGCAAGACGAATGGGAAACATTCATTGCTTTCTTCCAGAGATGGAGAACTATCGCTAGTAGGTGTCCTGTCGAGATACCTAAAAAACAAAAAGTTACTATGTTTCAAGAAAACCTTCATGCAAAACTAAGGAGTAACTTAAGGGTACATTGCTGCACATCTTTTTTGCAACTAGTGGAAAAAGGGGTGATAATAGAGAAGGATCTCATTGAAAAAGGTGAACTCAAGAGAACAACATCCAATTGAAACCCGATCGTACAAAACACCCCCACTGACAGAAATAGATTTTGGTCTCGCAACAAAAATGTCACCAATGATGGGGTGGTTGATGCTAAAACGTTACAAGCAGGACCCCTCCTCACGTTACAAGGACCTCATACTTTTTCCAACACGCTTAATGCTGCCAATCAACCTCCTAACATGGTCTCAAATACTCAACATCCACAACCAAGGAGATTTCAAAAATGAGAATTCACTCCCTTAGGGGAACCCATTGAGTCGGTGTTCAAACAACTGCTATAGCATAACCTCATATAGCTACAGGAACCAAGACAATATGATCCAGGACAGTTTAAACCAACTTGGTGGGATGACAATTCCTTTTGTGATTATCATAGGACTAAGGGACATAACCTACAAAACTGTCGACAACTGAAGAATATCATACAAGATCTTGTTGAAAGGAGAATTATTGAAGTTAGTGGACAAAAACAAAAGACATCGAACTCTGATCATCAAGTCTTTTCAAACCCACTACATGACCATGGGAAAGGAACTATCCCTAGTTTGAGTACTAAGACCAATATGTCAGCCAACTATGCGAGTATCAAACATGATTATGATAGTGGAAAAATCATTCATTACCTTCGTGCTGCTAATGAAAACATCAATACCATAACTATCAATGCTAATCCTGAGTGTGCAATCAATACTCGTCGTACTAAGTTCACTATCCAGGGTCCTCCATCGCAGCAAATGCCACAATCTTCCAAGTTACAATATAACCTACTTGACCAGTTGGGGAAGACCCCAGCCCAAATTTCAATCTTGGAATTGTTGCGTATTTCCCCTGAGCATCGATCTATCCTCGATAAGGCTTTACAGAACACCATGATCCCTAATGACCTTGATGTCAATCATTTCCAAGAAATGGTGAGCTACTTGACCAATAATCACCATGCCACATTTTCTGAACAAGACTATGCAACAGAAAAGATGAACCACAATGACCCTTTACATCTAGAAGCCCTTGTGGATGATACCAAAGTTAGACAAGTTTTGGTAGATGGAGGAGCAGGGTTAAATCTATGCACTTTAAAACTAATTAAGGCATTAGGTATCTCAGAAGCATGCGTAGACACGACCAAAAGTATTGTCATAAAAGCTTATGATGATGAGGAATGAAAATCCAAGGGGGTGGTAACACTTCCTATCAGAATTGGTCCTGCGGTGATGGAGACAAAATTCCAGGTCTTGGATCTCACCCTTCCTTATAACCTTCTGCTCGGTAGACCATGGATTCATGCCATGAAGGCAGTCCCTTTCACGTATCATCAGTGTCTTAAATTCCCTTACAATGGCACTGAAATAACTATAGATGGTGATCCTGATCCTTTCCAATACTGCACCAATCTAAAAGAGATCCCCCAATGTCAAGTACCAGTGAATCAAGAGGCTTCATCATCTAATCCATCTTCTTATGTTGACCCATCCACACTCACTCAAACATCTGTTTCTCCCTCACTTGCTGCCATGCCTAGGGTTGAGGTCCAAGACAAGGGTTGTGGAGAATATTACATGAAGACTTCTTATTGTGTTATCCATTTGGTTCCTCCTAAGTCATATGGTTTACCTCCAACAGGTAGGGTACAGTCTATGATCACCATCCATGTTCCCCCCACAACAACTTTCACTAAATGGGGTGAATTAAGCAAAGAGGCTGTAGATGCAGAAGATATCACTTCCTAGCTGTATAAGGAAGATAATCAGGAACCCCTTTTACTTGCTCATATTCCTAAAAGTCTATATGGAAAGGGCTTCAAAATCATGCAAAGCAAAGGATATGATGGACAAAGTGGTTTAGGCTTAAACCAAGATGGTAGGATTGAACCAATATTCGTTTCTCAGTGGCCAAAAGGAGTAGGGCTAGGGTTTCAACCGATTCAGATTGGTGTTCCTCATACCCCATTACCCTTACTTGAGGAAGTAAGTGCTTCATAAGATATTAAGAGATCTCACGAACCAATGGACCAATATCATCATGATTCCCCTGACTCTACCAATTATGAATGGGATTCCCTATCCTCTACTTCTTCCATGGACCTTGACAAGTTATTTGGAGAACTTGACTTGATGCTAAGTTCCTCACCCAATCCCTTGAATTCTTGTTCACCAAAGAAACTGACAAAAGAAGAGTGGTTTAAACACTACTATTGGGAATCACTTGATCCTACCTCTTGGCAACCTGAGCCACCTGTTTCTGATAGTCAAACCTTGGCATTAGGCCCACCTATCAATCCACCTAGACCCAAACCTAAGAGAAAAATGGACTTGGTACAAGACTTCTGTGATCACATGAATAATTCAATCTTTACCTTGACTCCATTAAACTTTGATACCTCTGACGATGACATGCCCTTAGTCTATCCCCAACTCATTGATTGGGACCAATAAGACGCACCTGTCTTAGACACTTTTGGGAATGACGAAGCAATTACTAAGTTCCTGGGATTATGAGAAGGCATACCTAATGGTGATCATAAGGCTAGTTTCACCATTGACTTGGAAAACAAAGCATATTTTGGGGAATATGTTCAACCCTCTAGTCGCAAAAATGAGAAAAAGAATGAACAAGATAAAAAGGATAAGTCTTTAGGTTAAAACCAAAAGGCACCTTTAGACAATGAAAAAGTAAAAAGAAAGGATGCATCCGAAGGTGAAAACCTCTCTGAGGCACCTAAAGATGGAGGTTTGAACATTTTCCCCGTTGCACAGGAAAAGTCACCCATGCTCGTGGAAGAATCAGTAGAAGTCAACATAGGTACCAAGGACAATCCTCGACTGGTTTATTTTGCAGCGTCATTGACAACAAAAGAGCAGCCCAAGTTTCATAACTTCTTTACACAAAGACAGATAAATTTTGCTTGGTCATATGTCGACATGCCGGGGTTAGATCCTAAACTTGTTCTACATCATTTTCCCTTACAACCAGGTGCCAAACCAGTAAAATAGAAGTTGAGAAAAATGCATCCACAAATTGCTCTAATAGTCAAGGCAGAACTCAAGAAATTGTTAGACGTTGGTTTCATCAGATCTATTGACTATGCAGATTGGATTTCCCATCTTGTACTAGTCACTAAACCAACTGGGGGCATCTGCATCTACACTAATTTCAGAGATATCAACAAAGCTTGTCCTAAGGATGACTTCCCTTTGCCTAATATAGACATGATAGTTGACATGACAGCAGGATATGAGATGTTGTCCCTTATGGACAGATTTTTAGGATATAACTAGATCAGAATTGCAATTGAAGACCAACCTAAGACAGCTTTCACTTGTCCTTGGGGAACGTATTGTTGGAATGTTATGCCCTTTGGACTCAAGAATGCAGGAGCAACCTATCAACGTGCCATGACTACTATCTTTCATGATCTGGTACACACTTGTATGGAGGATTATGTCGATGACCTTATTGTAAAATCCAAAACAAGGGTAGAACATCTACAGGTTTTAGACAAGATATTTCAGAGGCTAGAAAAGTATAAAATGAGACTTAATCCAAAGAAATGTGTGTTTGGAGTCAAGTTAGGAAAGCTGTTAGGTTTTATTATTTCTAGACGAGGCATTGAAGTAGATCTTGCTAAGGTGAAAGCAATCATGGACATGCCACCACACACCAATCTCAGTCAACTAAGAACATTATAAGGAAGGTTGCAATCTATCAGAAGATTTATAGTGCAATTAGCAGACAAGACACATCCATTTCAACATTTACTAAAGAAAGGAGTCCCCTTTGCATGGACAGCTAAATGTGAAGAAGCTTTTCAACTGATTAAAGAATATTTACTCACACCACCCGTCTTAATGCCACCTGTTGAAGGAAGACCATTGATTCTTTATATTACAGCAACCCATTCATCACTCAGAGCATTGCTTTCACAGAATGATGATGAAGGTCATGAAAGGGCAGTCTATTATATCAGTCGGACATTGGTAGGTTATGAGCTCAACTATAGTAACATTGAACATGCCTGTCTTGCAATAGTATTTGTTACCCAAAAATTGAGGCACTATATGCTAAACCATCAAACAATGTTGATTGCTAAAATAGACCCTCTAAAATATCTTCTCAGTAAGGCAGCATTAATAGGGCGACTGGCCAAATGGGTTATGATACTTAGTGAGTATGATATCCAGTATGTAGAAAGGAAAGCTATTAAAGGACAGGTCATTGCTGATCAGTTAGCTGACGCACCCATACAGGTATATCATCCATTGGTTGTAGAATTTCCTGATGATTTCATATTCACATTTGACACAAACGTAACATGGAAACTGTACTTTGATGGCTCACATACAAATCATGGTTCAGGGGCTGGTATACTGTTTATTACACCACAAGGTGATTCTATCCCTAAATCATTCAGGATTGTATTTCCATGCACCAATAACATGGTGGAATATGAAGCTCTAGTCACAGGGTTAAGCATGGCAGTCAAGTGGAAAATTAAGATTTTACAAGTATATGGGGATTCTCAACTAGTAATCAGAAAGGTAAATGATGATTATGAGACTAAGGATGAGAAGCTTGCTCCATACAAGCGCATGGATGATAGCTTTAAAGAGTACTTTGACAAAGTCGAATTTCATCAAATACCTCATATTTTAAATAGGGCAGCAGACACTATGGCTACAATTGCATCACTTCTTGACATTCCTAACAACGTGCCTAAGTTTGAGTTCTTGGTAGAATAGCTTTTGGTCCTAGCCTACGATATCCCAGATTCTGAAATGGTGTGTGATATTGTTGGTCCTGATTCCCCATGGTACAAAGAAATCTATGATTACCTTCATGCCGAAGTCATACCCATTGGCCTATCTAATAACCAATGTAGGACATTCCTCCACAAGTCAACCAAATACACCATCGTTGGAGACACCCTATATAGACGCGCCTTAGATAATACCCTATTGAGATGCCTTGATTCTACTGAAGCACAAGCAACCTTGCATGGGGTGCATGAGGGTATATGTGGTTCCCATTCTAGCGGTCCTACCTTAGCTAAAAAGATTATGAGACTGGGTTATTACTGGCCTACTATGGAAAAAGACTCATATGTCTTTGTAACGAAATGATGCCAATGTCAAGTTCATGGAGACTTAATACATGCACCAGCATAGGAGCTTCGTCCTATAACGTCACCATGGCCCTTTGCCCAATGGGGACTTGACCTCATAGGAAAGATCCACCCCACATCATCTAATGGACACAAGTTCATTATCACTGCCACTGAGTACTTTACAAAGTGGATTGAAGCCATTCCCATGACATACATTACCAGCACATAGATTTCTAGATTTATCCTAAACTATATCATCTGTCGATATGGTGTCCCTCAGTCCATAATCACTGATAACGGCTGCCCATTTAAGAACCAAGAAGTAACGGCCAAGCAGAGGCATCTAACAAGACCATCATTAGAATCCTCAAGAAGACTGTCAATGATGCTGGTCGTGATTGGCATTTACAGCTTAATCCTGCCTTATGGGCTTATCACACAAGTATCCGCACTCCCACTGGTGCTACCCCATATTCACTTGTATTTGGTTCTGAAGCTATTCTGCCTATTGAGGTCGAGATTCCTTCCCTAAGGGTATCCCTGAAAGGCCACATTGATGATGAAGAGTATCGAGTGTCAAGACTCCAAGAGCTAGAATTCCTGGATGAGGGAAGACAGAAGGCATTAGACCATCTCCAAGCATATCAGAATCGCTTTCGTCGTAGCTATAACAAAAAGGTTTTGAATAGAAACTTTGACATTGGTGATCTAGTTTTAATGGAGAATCCAAAGAATCAAGTAGAAAGAGAAAAACCAGGAAAGTTTGAACCTAACTGGTTAGGACCTTATGTTGTCACATACGCTTTTGGATCAGGAGCATACCAACTCTCTACTCCTGAAGGAGAACCATTGGCCTCACCAATCAACAGTATGCATCTGAAGAAGTTTTGCGCATAGCTTCTAGGAGCCTTTGTCTTAATTAGCAAAAATACAAAAAAAATAGAAAATCACAAAAATCGTTATCAAGGTGAAAACTTGGTAAACAGGCGTCTTGGTAACACCAAAAAAATTAGATAATCTGGAAAATAGTAAAGACAAATCATTCTTCCAATAGTGAAAACCACTTCGGTGGTGCTTTGGATAGGTACCGTGGTGAAAACCTGGCAAACAGGTGCCATGTGTAGTTAACTCTGCTCCTTTGTCTACTATTACTTTGTACATATCCCTTATCCCTGTACATAGTCCTTATTCCTGTACATACTACCTATCCCTGTACATATCCCTTATCTTTTGTGTCCATAGCTTGTATATATCATTCCTAATAAGTGGTAGTCTTTCCCATAACTTGGAACGATTGACATCGAGTGTATTTCATATCCTCCATTTTACTGTATTCATAATCAATTGGTCTTATATACTCGACTGGGGGCAAACACTTGACATGTGTCATATTGGTTCTTACATTGGCTATGTTGAAGACATAAAACCATGAAAATTTCAAAAACATCACAAAATGACCTGAGAAAACACAAAAACCACAAAAAACTTCAAAAAGACAAAAAAATCAAAACATTTCAAAAATCCAAAAAAAATAGAATCAGAGTCAGTCACACTTGTCAGTATTTTTCATTTGTCAAACTACGTTACCTTTGTGACTGGACGTAGGCAAGGTCATCTACCGATGTGCCCCTGAGGCATTAGGTCAATCCGTTTAGGTTTGTCTATATAAAGTTCTGAGTCAATCCACATGTCTATATGACAAGGTCATTATTTGTATCAAACTAAGAGGTCTTTGCGTGTATAACGTAGGCAAGGCCATCAATCGATGAGCCCCCGAGGCCACACTAGGTCAGTCCATTAGGGTTCGTCGCTTGCACTTTCACACACACGTCTTCTATTTGTAGTCAGTCTTGTCAGTCAAGTCAAGTCGAACTACGAGGTCTCTGCATGTACAATGTAGGCAAGGCCATCAATCGATGAGCCCCCGAGGCCACACTAGGTCAGTCTTTTAGGGTTTGTCATCACACACAGTCAATTGTCAATGCATCATATCAAGCCATGCATCAATCTGGTGAACAAGTCAGCAACGTCTCTAAGTCAAATCAAACACCTTGCCAAACAAAACAATCAAAATAGATCAACTACAGTCTGCTACAAGATGTGTCCTTCTTGGAAATAGACGTTATCAAAACAGTCAACCTATGTCTTATTCAGGATGAGTCCTTCCTGCATAATCGACAAGGTCAAACATAGCCTTACACAGGTTATCACATCAACGGCATCTGACTCAACGTCTTATACGATACATGTCTTTCTGAAACCAGGCTTTGTCATGTTTTATACAGATAGCCATAGCATCGAAACCAGACTCACAGTCTTATCCAGTATGTGTATCTCTTGACATCAGGCTCTATCAATCAATCCCTTTATCAATCAAAACAAATAAAACAAACAAGATCATGTTTTGGCAAATATTTTACTGGCTTTTTGACTTTATGGCTTATTTATCTTATCATTTATCTTGAATTGATGACTCGAATTCATTTTACTAGCTTTCTCAAGGACATCCCATGAAGGATTTAGAGAAGCAACGATGTATCAGAATTCTATTTTCTTTGACTGATGTTTGTCGACTGTCTTTTAACTTCAATTTTGAGTCATGTTACTAGTTTCCTCAAGGATGTCCCATGAAGGATTTAGAGGAGCGATGACGTTTCATGACCCGTCTTTTACTTTGTTTGATGTCTGTGGTTTGTCCTGACAAAAAGACTGGGGCAACTTGTGCCCTTAGTATGAGTTAATGACAATCCTTGTCTGCGACTATCTATTATTAGCAAGTGGATGACCTTGCACACCTTGATCTATGTCATATCATGGTGTTTTTCTCCATTTGTATTAGTCCCGCCCAATGATGATAAAGTGCAATACCTTTTGTGATATAGCGAAACATCGAAGATTGCTAATACTAACATCTATCTCCTGTCTTTCGTTCTTTCTCGATCTTTCTTTTTGCACTAACATTTCTTATTTTCTACATCTTCACCACCCTTATCTATTTTCTTCTATCCTTTTTTCTTTCATCTTCTAGTTCTCTCATCAATTTCGAGAGCACACTCATGTTCTTTGAACCTGCCTATCCTCCCAAGGGGGCATACCTTCACCTATTTTACACTGGGATCTGGGGCATATTTTTATCAATTTTCTTTGACACAACACTGAAATGACATTGTATCAAAGAGGGGAAAATGTAGACACTGAAATTTGGTTTAGGCCTGCGACTTCCATATCCTTCATAATTTGTATTCTTCATGGTCATTGATTAAATAATGTCAATTATTTAATTAATTCATCTTTACATTAATTCTTCTATTAATTAAATAATCTTAATTATTTAATTAATTCACTTTTCTTTATTCTATCTGATTAATTAAATAAATGCTTTTTATTTAATTATGTTACTAATTAACCTTATCCTTCTTGTCAAATTAAATAAATTCTTTATGTAATTATTCATTTAAAATCCCTTCATCATTTAATTAAATAAATCTTATTTATTTAATTATTCTTCGAATGTCGAGTCTTGAATTAAATGAATTATTTAATTCATTAATTCTATGTTAACACGTTCCTCTATATTTTAGATAATTGTGTGAGTTATCTAAGTATTCACTTTTACTCGACTCAACATCTAATTGAAATCGCTCAGTTAATTCCTGATTTGATGTCTGAGTGACGTCTTTGAGTAATCTCTTCGTCAAGTCAGTCAATTGTCCAGTTCTAACTCATTTGCGTGTACATGCAGATTAATTAAATACTCTTATTTAATTAATTAAACCTCGTGCATGCATTCAAACAGAGAGTCGTTATAATCAATCTTTATCTTTGTCATGCAAAGATATTTCTTATGTTTTCGAATGTCGAACTGAAGATTAAATCATTTATTTAATCTTTAATTCTATTTCTAGTTTGTATCACTCATGTCACTATTGACAATTATCAGAATGCATGTCTAATCAGTTGATCTTTCAATCTTGGCCTATCATTCGAATAATCAAATTTCTATAAATTGATTTGTCATTCTTCTTTCCAAGCTCCCTCGCAAAATCTTATGACTTTTGAGAGCACTTTGTCTTGAATCTTTGATATTTTGCTAATCACTATCTTAGGCTATACTTGCACGAATTTATGAAAAATCTGAGGGCAATTATACTACACAAGCGAAATGGAGAAGGGCAATCGATATGAATCATGGAAATACATTCAAAATTGGTGAGATGTGACTCAAAATTTACCATATGCGACTCTAACTAACAGATGCGACTCAGAATATAAAGCATTGCGGTTCTTCCTAAGAAAATGTGAGCTAATCTGACAGATGCGACTCTAATATTGACAGATGCGATTGATAATGACAGATGTGACTCCTGATGACAGATGCAACTTTCTAGTGAAGAGTTGCGACTCTCTGTGAATTTTTAGTGACATGAAATTTAAACTGACTCCGTTTTCTGTGTTCAAATTTTGACAATCAAAGACAATCATAAGACAAAGTGTTTTCAGTTTTAATTTTGGACTCAAAGAACATTTAAAGTGATAACAGACAAGCACATCCTAATAGGCCAAAGGCCTAGGGTTTGTATACTTGGTATAGCCCACCGAAATACCCCAGATTGGTGATGAACACCTTTCCTTCTCGAGAGCGGATAGCTTAGGAATTTGGTGGCATTGGCTCCCCTCCACGGCTCATTAACGTCTTTCAAGCACACCAATTCTGAATTCTTTGGGCAATGACCTCCCAAGAACTGCTATCTCTACTCAAGAGGATCAGTAGTGAGTATCTTTGGGCATGATACTGTACCCTACACTATACCAAGCAATGGCCACAAATAGGTTGGTCTCTAAAACAAAAGGTATTTAATTCAGTCATTCCGTTCGTGGGGTGTGATCCATATGGTGCGAGTCCCCTTTCGGATCCATCTCATCGGAACCACACTCGTGATTCTTGGGGTGTCCCCAAGAACCCACTTTTATATACTGGCTGGAAGTCCCTCGGGTTCAGGGTGCTACTGGTCTGAGTCATCCTAGGGTGAGTACTTTTTCCCACCAGAACAAGCCCAAGTTCTAGAGTTGGTAACCATTTCTCTTATACCTAGGATCGCATGAATGCACAAGGGGAGAGGATACTTCGATGTACCAAATCATAAGGGTGACCAAACTTGTGCTTTCACACCAAACACAGTAGACACTTATTAATTTTAACCAAATGAAAGATTTTCTATGCTACCAAACAATCTATTTCAAAATTTTAACTAGGGTCTTTGACATGCATTCTGCAGAAACATTCATTAGTAGTTTTCAATATTGTCTTTGTCAATCATCCTGCAAAAGCTTGTTAACTCCAAATGGCCACACACTAAAAACCAAATATCAGTAACACAAAAATCAATTGAAATTTTTAGATTTTCAAAAACAGAAATAAATTTTACCAGTCAATTACTAAAGACAAGCTTTGAATTAAGTAGTCATTTTGTTACTCAAAGATGCCACTCAGACATTAAATCAGGAATTAACTGAGCGATTTGAATTAGATGTCGAGTCGAGTAAAAGTGAATACTTAGATAACTCACACAATTATCTAAAATATAGAGGAACACGTTAACATAAAATTAATAAATTAAATAATTCATTTAATTCAAGACTCGATATTCGAAGAATAATTAAATAAATAAGATTTATTTAATTAATGATGAAGGGATTTTAAATGAATAATTAAATAAAAAAATTATTTAATTATAGTTGAAATATGATAAAGAGTAAATTAAATAAAAATTTATTTAATTTGACAAGAAGGATAAGGTTAATTAGTAACATAATTAAATAAAAAGTGTTTATTTAATTAATCAGATAGAATAAAGAAAAGTAAATTAATTAAATAATTAAGATTATTTAATTAATAGAAGAATTAATGTAAAGATGAATTAATTAAATAATTGACATTATTTAATCAATGACCATGAAGAATACAAATTATGAAGGATATGGAAGTCGCAGGCCTAAATCAAATTTCAGTGTCTACAATATTGAACTTGGTCTTTACTATCAAGTGTTTTGAAAGATTAGAGAAGAAAGTGATGGTTCTCAAAATGAACCTCCTAAATGAGTAATTCAATTCATAGCATCCATATTATGTGATAAATATGATGTAGATGTAGATGTTCTAATGAAATTTATAAAAGGACTTAATGAAATATGTGGAAATCTGGTTAAAATTCCTTTGAAAAATGAAGATACTGACATGACAAAGATGGTAAATTGCAAGAGATACAAGTACATAAAGTTTGAAACAAAATTTTGGAAAATAATCCACAAGGTTAGATTATGTAGAAAAGGAGGGACCTATTGGAACATTTATGGAAATGTTCATAAATTGATACAACCATACATACATCATGCATTTTATGCTAAGTGGCAAGAAAAAAAAAATCAGTTGTTAGGAGATACTTTCCCACTTGGAACAATTTTATCAATAGTTGACTTTGTAGGAAATCACTCTTTTACCCATTAAAAGGAGATTTAAACACAATATTACTATTTAGAGCAAGCCACTATTGTGGTGCATGTGTGTTATCAATATGCATAATTTGATTTGGATGGTTTTGACAGTACATAGGAAGAATAAGTCATTAAGAAAGAATATCACTTTTATATTAGTGATGATAAAGAGAATGACACATATTTTATCCAACATTAATTTAAGAATTTTTTTGAGGATTTGGCAAGAAGAGGTGTGAAATTGAAAAGAATTTTGTATGGCCTGATGGGTGTGCATCACAATTCAAATCATCAAGGTTATTTTATGCACTATGTAGATATCATTGACACAAAAATATACCACATGTTTGGAGTTTCTTTGAGAGTGGGCATGGAAAGGGTGAACACGATGGTGTAGGAACTTACATCAAACATGCTCTAAGAAAACATCAAATAAATTATGAGGGGGATCATATAAATGATGCACATGATGTTTTTGAATGATGTAAGAAACACTTTGCGCGTGATGTCAAAACATCTTCAAGGAGGAACCCATGTCCAAATAGAGTGTTTTGGGAGATATCAAATATGTAATTTATTATTTGAGTTTTGAAAAATTAAAGTTTAAGAACTCTATATTTATTTTATCTTGAATTATATATATAATCAGAAGGTGTGGATAGAATAATAACGCCTGGATGCAAGAGGGTACAAAAAATAAGATCTTTGCATTGTGTGATGAGTACATATAGTCACACATGAAAATTGTACACTAGGGATTACTCTTATTTTTGTTATGATTGTGTGAGAACCACCAATGATACTTGAAACTATGCTACTTTTATTATTTTGGATAGATAGTTTGATTTGCATATTAACTATTAGACATCATGTTTTGATACAGACTGATGATTTATGATGTTATTCATGTTATGATGTTTTGACATTAGACCTTGTATTTTATTTCATATTATGATGATGTGAGCTTTAGACCTCATATTGGATATTATTGATCATTATGGATGTTTATGTAGAATTAATGAAATTTTGAATTTTGAATTATTGTTACTATATGAAAGATTGAATAAATGTTATTAGGAGATTTCAATGATGATGAATTTATGAGACTGTTGTAACTATGAATTGGTTTTCTAATATGACTTAATTGTGATGGAAATTGTATGATGTGAATATATATGTTTCATTTGCTTTGACTATATATGATTTTATTGGACATATTAATGTGTGAAATTGAGTGTGCAGGTACAAATTCCATGGCCAATGGAATTGGAGGTCTTCAAGGAACCCAATATAATAAACCTTGTGAGTGCCAACTATAATCCATTTGGAGGGACTATAGTTTTAATGTAATGTAAATTTTGTAAAGTGGTTTGAGACTTGAATGCTATTTTTATTATATAGTTTTCTTTTAAGTGTTTAAGTTGTATTTAATTTGTAAAGTTATAATTGGAGGTATTTGAGATTTTTTATTTTTATTTTTTTAATTGACTCAAAAGGGTTGAAAAAAGGTTATTTTATGTTTTTTATATTTTTTTAAAGCCCCTAGGATGTTAACCCAAGGGTTAGGCACTTAATTCAAGTTGTATCTTGAACTAAAATCAAGATATGACCTCTCAAAAAGGCCTATCTTTAAGGGTGACGAATTTGGAATTGAAATGGGGTGTAAATGGATCAATTTCAATAAGATCATCATTTATCTTTAGTTTTTTAAAGAAAGATTTGTTTTAGGAAAAAAAAATAAGGACTTCTATTTATCTATTTCTTTTTGGATTGTTGAGAGGTTGGTTTTTTCTTTTGGATTTGGTAATTTTTGGTTTTGGTTTTTGGAAGAAATTCTTTTTTGGGGTGAAAAAGAGTCTAGAGGAAAAGCTTGGGCACTTCCATAGTTCTCTTCCTGGAAAGCATAAGAGGTTAGTTTCAATCCCTTTGTGCTTTTTTTTGGTTGAATCTGTTATTTTCTATAAAGACTGTGAGTATTCATTTGAAGTATTATTGTATCATTATGTGTTGGTTTTTTATTTGTGTTGGGTTGTATGGGGATGGATCTCTCAAGTTTTGAGAGCTTCCCAAGTATGGGGTTGAGAGAAGATGAACCTCCAATGGGGAAACCTCTAACCTTTGAGAAGGTGGAGATTTGGGTATGAGTACCCACATTATTGGAGTATGGGGTTTTTGGGTATAAGTACCTAGGTTATTTTGTGAAGTTGGATGGATTGGTAAATGGAGAGAAGTTGTGATTCTATACATGATATATATATATATATATGTTTCCCCATTAGGTAGTGATGTCTCCTAAGTCTCCCCCTTTCTTGAATCCTTGAGAAGATTCAATGTAAATGTGGTTCCCTTGGTTTTGGGTGTTATTGTATGTGTATGAGTGTTTTCAATGTTGTTGTGTGTTTGAGAATGTGTGTATCACAGTTCCTCTAATGGCCTTCAAGCTCAGGGGTGACTAGTTTTCTAGTCTAAGGTTGGGTGGTCAACACCCCATTGGCTTTAGATCTCTCAGTTTTGAAGAAGTTGCAAGAAGAGACTATATGTGTTCTATTGTAAAATTTATTGTAAACTACCTAGTAAAAAATATTGTAAAAATCATGCATGTCTACTATATAAGTTTTGTAAGAATTCTTTAAAAATTTATGTTAAAATTTTGTGGTAGTGTAGTTGTAATGGAAATGTCCCTTTTATCATTATGTTTAAAACAATGGATGTAATTATTGTTTTTACATTGTTTTAATTTCATTTTCTATAGATGATGAATTATTACATTGTTCATTTAAAGGGAAATGAATTTTTTTAGATAGAATTTGTATTTAATATAGGTTTGCATTTGTAAACATGTAATCTAGCATGCAAAAGTATAGTTCTGTCATAATGTTTTTAGTGAAAAATTATTCTATTTCTTCCTTGAATCTATTCAGATAAAATAATATGTATCATTTGTTGACCTGTAACAAAATCAAACACAAAGATAAAGTTAGTCTCAAAATATTAATTGGGCTCAAAATTTTGGTTTTCTTTCAATTATTTACATAGAAATTTGGATAGGTAAAAAAATAAATTTCGTTGTTTTTTTGTCCTATGTATAGATTTGGAGCATGACATTTAGTATCAAAGCCTAGTTTTCAAACATTGGGAGCTCTAGATATATGTGGATATCATGTTAATAGTGCATCTTGGAATTATCATGTAGGATGGCACCTAAGAGAGGAGTAGGTCACAGACACAACCATGGGCATGGTAGAGGATGTGGAACATAGGGAGAGAGAGCTGCAACACCACCAATACTACTGGATGTTCTTGAGGTACCACAAAATGAGCCACAACCAAATGTCAATTCACAAATCCTCCATGCACTAGAGGATTTGATTAGGGTGATACATGCCATATTTCCAAATGTAGGGAAGGATCCCCATCATGAGAAAATATATGATTCTACTGGAGCACACAAATTAAAGTGTAGAGAGCGTAGCAGGAGTCCCCCTTGTGTTCCTAATGAGTAGTATGGTGATGGAGAGAGGATCTATTCACATGGATCCTCCACCTTATGTACCCCAACCAGAGGTATGAGTTGAGCCTAGAGTAGCTCATGATGCAAGTGATGACATTAGGGATTTATTACACTTGTGTACACCAAAATTTGAAGGAACTACAGATGGTGTTGAGGCCAAATCTTGGCTTCTTAGTTTTGAGAGGTGTTTTGTGTTGTGTATGTATGCAAACAATCTCAAAGCATTTTTTTCTATAATATTACTTGGAGACACACCATTTAATAGAGGGGACTGATAGTAGCATAGTACGAGAGTCATTTCCTAGAGTTGTTGCATTATGTAGACTATCTCCATGATGAGAAGCTTCTCGTCAATAATTTTATCCAAGGTCTGAATGTTGGCATATCAGGACCTGTATGCATGGCTGATCCAAAGAACCTTCAGGCTACTATGGAAAAGGCCCTTGTTGCAGAGGGGATTCAGGGGAAAGCTCACAATGCAAAGAGAGTGGTTTCAAAACCATAATCGAGTTACACAAGTATAGGGATTCTGTCGACCTCCTCTTCCTTATAAGGGAGGATCTAGACCCCTTATAGGATCATCCAGGCCTCCCCAATAGTAGTAATTTAGTTAGAGGACCAAGCCTCAATAGGGTTTTCAAGGTGGTTAGTCTAGGCCATGGCAATCATAGGGTACCCATAGGGATCAATGTCCACAAGCATAGGGTGTTACTCTAGCATGTTCTCAGCAATCTTCCAGCGAAGGACATAGTGTATCTACTAGGACTGGTGGACAACAGTTTAGTAGGACACAGTCATCTTAGGGTCAGAATAGAGGTGCTTGCTTTATGTGTGGTGAAGTAGGACATTTAGCCAAGGAGTGTCCCTAGGGTTTTGTAGCTGGAGGGCAGCAAGCAATAGGATCTGAGGAGACAGTGGAAGATGTAGGGAAGTTTCATAGAGTATATGTGAAAATCAAGAACAGCTAAGCTAAGCATCAAGCCATGGTGATTAAGGCCCCAAGTATAATATGAAATACTCATGTATCTATTTTATTTGATTCTGGGGCAATAGATTCTTTTATATCCCCTTTATAGTGGAACGTAGCAGGCTAGTGGTATCTAGGAAAGATGATAGGTGGGAGGTTGAGCTAGCCTCAAGGACCAAGGTGTCCATAGATTCAATAGTCAAAACTTGTCCACTATGAGTTGGAGATTTGACTTCAGTTGACCTTCGTCTTACCTCTTTGGGATCTTATGGATTAGTTTTGGGTATGGAGTAGCTCGAGGCACACCAAGCTAAGTTGGATTTTTTTTTAAAGATGATTGAGTGTGTAGATGATCAAGGTACAATAGTGGTGATTTTAGGGGTACAGAGACCCATTTCCCTTTTCACTATATCCGTTATGCAGTTGAAGTGATGTATACGAAAGGGATGTTGGATGTTTTCCATCACCATCATTGATTTGGATGAGGAGAAGATAGAGACTTCATTGGATGACCATCCCATTCTTGGGGATTTTTCATATGTATTTCCTTCTAAGTTACCATGTATGCCACCATGACGAGAGATTAATTTTCATATAGATTTGATACTTGGAGCTCAACCAATATCGAGGGAACCTTACAAGATGACTACACATGAGCTCAGTGAGCTCAAGATTCAATTAGAAGATCTACTAGAGAAGGGTCATACTCATCTGAGTGTCTCAACTTGGAGCACTCATGTCTTCTTCATGAAGAAGAAGGATGTATCCCTTTGTCTTAGTATAGATTATAGACAGCTGAACATGGTGATGATCAAGAATTCTTCCCACTTCCAAGGATCGATGATTTGTTTCATCAATTGCAGGGAGCGAGAGTGTTCTCAAAAATTGACCTTAAGTCTGGTTATCATCAGTTACATATTTTAGAAGTAGATATTCATAAGACTGCTTTCTAGACTAGGTATGGACACTATGAGTTTATAGTGGTACCATTTGGATTAACAAATGCTCTTGTACTGTTCATGACCCTCATGAATGGAGTATTTAATTTCCTTGATTAGTTTGTAGTAATATTCCTAGATGGAATTTTTATATACTCACGGAATGAGGAGGAGCATGAGGAGCACTTGGAACAGGTTCTCTAGTGTTTGAGGGAGCATCAGTTATATGGTAACTTGTCAAAGTGTACATTATTTCATTCAAAGGTTCACTATCTTTGTCATATTATATTTGGTGATGGTATCTTAGTAGATCCATTGAAGATCAGTGCTATTATGGATTGGCTAACACCCACTTCAGTGACAAAGGTTAGGATTTTTATGGGCTTAGCAGGCTATTATCATCATTTTGTTGAGGTTTTTTCTAGGATTGCACATCCTATCACTTCTCTTCAGTAGAAAGGGAAGAATTTTGAGTGGACAGATCAATGTGAGAGGGCCTTCCAGGCCCTCAAGGAGCATCTTACTAGTGCTCCTATATTAGTAGTCTTAGATCCATCATGATATTTTATAGTATGCATTGATGCCTCTATTAATAGGTTAGGTGCAATACTTATGCAGGAGGGTAGAGTGATTGTGTATTAGTCGTGAAAACTCAAGACGCATGAGTTGAGCTACCCTACTCATGACTTGGACTTGGCAGTAGTAGTTCACGCCCTAGTTCTTTGGAGACATTTTCTTCTAGGTCATCACTTTGAGTTACATTCAGGCCACCAGAGCTTGCATTACTTATTCACTCAGCCAAATCTAAATGTTGGTTAATGGTGTTGGATGGAGTTTTTATGCAAGTACAATTTTGATGTGCATTACATCAAAAGAAGGGAGAATGATGTAGCAAATGCTTTGAGTAAGAGGTGACATGAGCTATCGTCCATGTCTTTGGGCACTGATTTGAGGAATCAGATATTGTAGCATTTACTAGAGGATAAGTGATACATGGAGGTCCAGCAAAAGATCCAGTCATAAACAGCCCTTAAGGGAAATTTTTTAGGATATACCTTAGAGTTTGATGGCTTATTATGTCATAGAGGTCACATCTACATACCTAGTGCAAGAAATCTCCATACAGTCATACTATCAGAGGCACATAGGCCACCTTATGTGGCATATCCTAGAGTAAAGAAGATGCATACCAACCTTAGAAAACTTTATCATTGGGTAGGGATGCAATGAGACATTGCATATTTTATGACTCCATGCATTGAGTGTTACAGAATCAAATTCAAGCATCAACATCTAGCAAGTCTTCTTTATCTGCACTATATTCTTGAGTGGGAATGGGATACCATTTCGATGGACTTCATTGTTGGTGTACCTTTGACTTCATGTCGCCATGATTCCATCATGGTTATTGTTGATAAATTGACCAAAGTATCCCATTTTTCACCCATGTGCATGATTTTTATAACTCTACTAGTTATGAGAGTATTCTTAGATGATGTGGTCAGACTTCACGGAGTCCCTCAGATGATCATTTATGATAGAGACCCACTCTTTACATCAACATTTTGGACATCATTGCAATAGGAATTGGGCACTCAACTCAACTTCAGTACAACTTATCATCCTAAGATAGAAGGTTAGATAGAGAGGGTGAATCAGGTTTTAGAGGATATGTTACATATGTATGTAATGGATCACTAGTCTCGTTGGGAGGAGTATTTGTACTTGGTTGAGTTTTCCTATAATAATGGGCACCGTAGTTCTTTGGGCATGCCACCTTTTCAAGCATGAATGGAAGCCCTTGTAGGACTCCTTTGAGTTGGGATCACATAGAGGACATAGTGATTATTGGAATAGATTTAGTGTAGGATATGGAGCAGTAGGTAGATCTGATTATGTAGCATCTGTGAGAGGCACATGACTGTCAAAAGAAGTATACCAATGCTAAGAGAATTGATCAAATTTTTTCAGTGGGTGATCAAGTATTCTTGAGAGTGATACCATATAAGAGTACAATCCATTATGGAATGGGCTCTAAACTTGCACCCTAATTCGTAGGACCATTTGGGATCCTAGAGTAGATAGGTATCGTATCTTATTATTTATCCTTTCCACCTAGCCTATCACACATCCATGATGTGTTTCATGTTTTAGTTTTATGATGTTATGTGCATGATGATTCTCATATACTAGACTAGGATTTCTTGCGTGTGGATTCAAACGGGATGCTACCATTGGAGCCCGTTTGCATTTTGGCTCATCAAACACTGGCCCTTTGAGGGTGGGATTTGAACCAGATCAGGGTCCAGTGGGACAAATATGATGAGGTTGCAACTACATGGGAGGATGGCTCCCAGTTGAGGCCACTATACCCTCACCTATTTGATGACTTCCAAGAGGAAGTTCATTCCTATAGGGGGAGGATGTGAGACCCACCAATGATACTTGATACTATGCTACTTTATTATTTTGGATAGATAGTTTGGTTTGTGTATTAACTATTAGACATTATGTTTTGATGCAAACTAATGTTTTATGATGCTATTCATGTTATGATGTTTTCACATTAGACCTTGTATTTTATTTAATATTATGATTATGTGAATGTTAAACCTCAAATTGGATATTGTTGATGGTTATGGATGCTTAAGTAGAATTAATGAAATTATGAATTTTGAATTATCGTTAATGTATGAAAGATTGAATAAATGTTATTAGGAGAATTCAATGATGATTAATTTATGAGACTATTGTAGCTATGAATTGGTTTCCTAATGTGACTTAATTGTGATGAAAATTGTATGATGTGAATATATATGTTTCATTTGCTTTGACTATATGATTTTATTAGACATATTAATGTGTGAAATTGAGTGTGCAGGTACAAATTCCATGGCCAATGGAATTGGAGGTCTTCAAGGAACCTGTTAGCTCTCAAAAATGTAGGAAAAATACCTCAAGAGGTTGCCAATCTCTTGGTACTTTTTAGGGTAATAGACAATGCCAAATGGTTTAGACCTTCTACTCTTCAGGTGCTGCTAGACCAAGGTAGGTGTACCTATATGAATAAAGAAGACTTAATTTGTTCTTATCCTTTTGAAGAGTTTTTCCCACAATGACATATGGGAGTGGACAAATAAGACTTGATTTGGTATAAACTGTATAGCAATATTCAAAACTAAAACCTAATATGTTCAGTTAATAGATGTAAAAAATGAATGAAACTAAATGGTAAAAATGTAGAGACTAGTGCCTTATTGGGTATGCGGAGTCAAATGAAATCTAAATGAACAACTTCTTTCTAGAAACCATTCAAATTGTTTGGCATATGTTTTAGTTTATAACTTATATAAACATGCAAGACTGTGACTACCAAGTTCTTCTTAATGATCCATATAAATTTCCCTGATTATTGTGATCAATTAAAAGGATTTAATCTTTTCTTGAAAGAACCAATCAATCAACCACACAGATACAACAAATGTGCACTGATAAATTGAATATAAACTTGTTACATCAATTTAAATAACCAAAAAGCATCAATCTTGGAGACAACTTTAGTAATACTTTCAATGAGCACAACAAACAATTGACACCAGAAATACGTCGCCATATCAACTGATTCTCATTAATATCTCCATATTTTTAAAACATGCATCATAGTCTCAAATCTGTAAAAATTGTATTCTATTGTATCTTTTCCTATCCTATCTTATATTCTACTATCCTATCTCATAATCGAAGATGAACATTTATACATCAGTATTTGAACAGACATGTTTCACATTCAAATGTCGGTAGTTAGTTGTATCTAAGCTTTTGCTATCATTCGCAAAACACCCTCTAAGACGTCCTATAGTCATATCGATCTTCAATGTCTCACCGATAGTCATTGCTTTAGTCTTATGTATCGCTATGACAATTCTAAGTTGGGGAGATGTTCCATAGATCATATTGTGTCTTACCGAGACATCCTTTCATTTTATGTGTTTTGCCGTGACTTTTGGAGTTGGGGAGATGTCTCATAGATTATTTTGTGTTTTCACTGAGATATGCCTGTGGTATTGTTTTTTTGGTCAATGAGATGTTAAATTTCTCACCAATGAAACCACATTCGGTGAGACATATAGGTCGACAAGACTGCATAACATCATCCCAATAGTCATTTGATAGAATTCCCTTACGTTTTGTCAGCAAGACCTGATGAATTCAGTAGGACTTCACTCCGATGATTTGACTCTTTCCGATGCATATCCTTATCGGTGTGACATATGGGTTGGCAAGACTATGTAACTTCATTTTGATGGAAACAATGGGACCCACCTTCAGCCTTATCGACGAGACCAAAAAAATGTTGCAAGACATTACACCAATGATTGTTATCTCAGTGACATAACTCTTTGCATTCCAATCAATATGACTTACAATGGCTCGCTATGACTCATCTTGATGAAAGGTTTCTCACCGATGTGATCCTTCTATCTCCGAGACAATAAATGTGTCATGCCGATAGGTGCTTGCATATGAATTCCGATCGGTGTGACATCTCTAAAGTCTTGTTGATAGACTGCAACAAGTATACATTAGTAAAAAATGCATTATGTATCAGGGAGACCCTGACCATCTCATGCCAATAGGAATTATAATGTGAAACATTCAGGACTAGATGGATTCTATGGGACCACATGGCAGAGTATGGGAAAAATGTTATGAAGAGAGGCTTTTGTGCTTATGGTAAAGATTCATTTGGAAACTCATGGGTATGAACAACTTGTAAAATTTTCATAATTTTATAGTTCTAATAGTGGCTCCGTCTGGGGATGAATGGTTGTGAAATCATTGCAAGGATCTAGATTTCTGGGTGAGAAAACCAGACTTTCAAAGTGATGGACCAGTGATCAAGATGGAATGAATGGAAATGGAGATGAACAAAACCTTAAACTACTATACATGGAAATATTTTATTCAAAGAAGGAATGTCAGGATTGTCCATGTGCCGGTAATTCCTGTTCCTTTTGTTTCCTAAACTACTGTGCATGGAAAAGAAGTTTTAAGAGGATTATCAAGAGTTGTCCATGCACTAGCAACCCTTAATCCTTTGTTTTTCAACTTCATCTATTTTGAACTGTTACAGTCTAAAATCCAAACCATAAATGATGGCTCAAGGCCATCCAAAAGAAAGGCCCATACTTTCCTCTGTCAAACACCCGATTTTGCTTCAAGTTCATCAGATTCTTCTTGAAGACATTCATGCAATCTTCCTTGTTACCATTATTAAAATCATCGTACTCAGCTTGGCCCAAATTCCCTTCACCATTTTGTAGTTCAAATTCTCCATCATCATGGGACAAATCTCTGTTATCTTCAACATAAAAAGTACATGCATATTCAATGCAAAATTTCTCATTATCTTTCTTACTATTATGTATTATAAAACACTCTCCCATCTGTACTAAAAATTTTCCATCAGAGTGCTTCTCTTGAGAATCAAAAAAAATTATCATATCAACATTGTTTGAGACCAACAAATCTGAAACCTTTCCATATCACCATTTGGAGATGACACAGGATTATGACTCATATCTTCAATATCATGCATATATGAACCAATCAATGTTGGAATTCTATCATCCTTGGTATGCAAATAAATGTCTTCTCCACATGAGTTAGAAATTTCAAAATCACATACCTCTTCTTGAATAGACATAGATTTTTGATCAACTTCAAAGGTTTCTCCATCATTTTGAGAAATGCATTAGGAGTCATATGAATCATTGCACAAAGAACTTTCACTATAAAAAAAATGTAAGTTGGACACAAAACTTTTGAATCATCCTTGTGTGCACATCTCTGGTATTCAAGAGTTAGAAAATCTAAATTTGCTCACTACTGAGTGAACATGTTTCTTCTTCCATATCTTCTATTATTTCTCCCTCTTCTTGATCTCCACAAGAGCTAGAAATATCTCCTTGTAAATCAAGATTTACATGATTTCCCTCAAACTCTTCCTCATTGTGACATGATACACAATTCCCTTCCATTTCATTTTCCAATTCATCAACATGGCAATTTTCAAGAACATTATAGTTATTCTCTTCACATGTTGATGTACTCTCCTCTTCATTTGAGCATGTTCCATCCTCATCATGGAGTGGATTCAAAAAGAAATCATTCTGTAGCACACCCTGGCCAAATGTCATTTGAGATTATTCTGCTATTTGATCATACAATAGTTTTGAAAAAAAATTAAAACTATTTTCAAGTGTGCAATCTTCTTGTTCATCAATCATGTCCTCATGGTTATGAGCTGCAGCCAAAGGGGTTATTTGTTCACTATCAAATGGATCCACATTTTCCATTGCTTCTTCTTCTTTATTACCACAAGAACTCCAAGAATCACCTTGTTGTAAATCAAAATCCATAGGTTCATCTTCACAATCAAAATATTCATTAGATCCCTCATAACATAAACTACTTTCCCTATCACAATCTGTTATGCAAGAGAAATATCTTGTATCTTCATCTTCCTCATGCAAGCTATCATATGAACCATTTCAACTTGCACTTGTCTCATCTTCTATTGGTTGCATTATCTGGTGAATGTCTCTATCTTCATTGATGATGTCACCATTGTCTTCATACCTTTTCTTATCTACAATATCAGTCCATTCATCTGCCATTCTGTGGAACAAAGAGTGCCCAGATTCTCCTTCACATCTCCTTATGTCAAGAAATGCATCTAATGAATAGATTCCACATTCTGATTCTGTGATGGAGTCTTGGCTTTGAGTATGCACATACTCAGCTTCTTCTTCTTTGAATTGTTGATTCTGGCATACATATTGCTACAAGTTTTGGTTATTTTGAATCTCTAATAACCAATGGGAAGCCCAATTTGGTGCAGACAGATTTCCATATTTCTCAAGAAATTGATCCTAAAATCCTTGGAGAGAATCAATAGAAGCTATTGGTAGGTTATTAAACCAATCCCTAGCTTCATGAATGAAAGCATTGAAATTCCTCAAATGAAAGCAATCCCTAGCTTCATGAATAGCCTCATATGTAAATCCTCATAAGGTATATCCAAATCTTGGATGAAAGCATTGAAATTCCTCAAATGATCTTCAACAGTAATTGTACTATTCCCTGTGAACTTTGGAACAAGACTTCTCCAACTGCCATCCATTGGGTAAGGGTATAATTGAAACCCTGCCAGGTCGAATTGTTTGATCATTGTTGTGTATTGATGGGGGGAGGGTTATGCTGATGCTGAAACTGGTATAACAGATTATTGTATTGTGTATGAGAATGTGGCACGTATTGTTGACCGTGAGGTGATTGTGGTGAATATATATTTTTTTGTGCATGATATGCATTGCCTCCATTGTTAAAATTTCCAATTGTATTATCAGGCGCTTGAGGGGTCCAATGCCTTCCTGCATTTATGTATTCATTCTTATTACAGAATTCTCTTAATTGTAATAGTTGTTGGTCCAATTGTAGTGTTTCTTTCTTAATTTGCAATGTGTCTTTCTTCACTTGTAGCTGTTGCTTTTTCAATTCTTTAATTCCTTTTATCAACTATTGCCTTTCAAAATATTCTTTTGTTCCATACACAAACTGTTTATCCATTCTTCATCAGGTTTTTACCAAATTTTCCACCTACTTTTCCGAAAGTAGGAAAATGTTTCCTTTTAAAATTATTTTTGATTTTCCCCAGCAGAATCTCCTCACTCCAAATATGAAATTTATATTGACTCTTTGAATGGAAAGGATGGAACCATATTTTCTGATGTTTGGAACCAGATTTTTTGATGTATGGAACCGGATTTTTTGATGTTTGTCCCTAGCGGAGTCACCAATTTGTTAGCTCTCAAAAATGCAGGAAAAATACCTCAAGAGGTTGCCAATCTCTTGGTATGTTTTAGGGTAACAGACAAGGCCAAATGGTTTAGACCTTCTACTCTTCAGGTGTTGCTAGACCTAGGTAGGTGTACCTTTATGAATAAAGAAGACTTAATTTGTGCTTATCCTTTTGAAGTGTTTTTCCCACAATGGCAGATGGGAGTGGACAAATAAGACTTGCTTTGGAATAAACTGTATAGCAATATTCAAAACTAAAACCTAATATGTTCAATTAACATATGTAAAAAATTAATGAAACTAAATGGTAAAAATGCAGAGACTAGTGCCTTATTGGGTATGCGAAGTCAAATGAAATCTAAATGAGCAACTTCTTTCTGGAAAACATTCAAATTGTTTGGCATATGTTTTAGTTTATAACTTCTATAAACCTGCAAGACTGTGACTACCAAGTTCTTAATGATCCAGATGAATTTCCCTGATTATTGTGATCAATTAAAAGGATTTAATCTTTTCTTGAAAGAACTGATCAATCAACCACATAGATACAACAAATGTGCACTGATAAACTGAATATAAACTTGTTACATCAATTTAAATAACCAGAAAGCATCAATCTTGGAGACAACTTTAGTAATACTTTCAATGAGCACAACAGACAATTAACACCAGAAATACACTACCACATCAATTGATTCTCATTAATATCTCCAAATTTTTAAAACACGCATCATACTCTCAGATCTGTAAAATTTGTATTCTACTATATCTTTTCCTATCCTATCTTCTATTCTACTATCTTATCTCATAATCAAAGATGGACATTTATACATCAGTATTTGAACAGACACGTCGTTTCACATTCAAATGTCGGCAGTCGGTTGTATTTAGGCTTTTTCTATCATTCGCAAAAACACTCGCTATGACGTCCTACAGTCATATCGATCTTCAATGTCTCACTGATAGTTATTGCTTTAGTCTTATGCATCACTGTGACAATTCTAAGTTGAGGAGATTTTCTGTAGATCATATTATGTCTTACCGAGACATCCTTTCATTTCATGTGTTTCGCCATGACTTTTGGAGTCAGGGAGATGTCTCATAGATTATTTTTTGTTTTCACTGAGATATGCCTGTGGTATTATTTTTTGGTTGATGAGACATGTTAACTTTCTCACTGATGAAACCACATTCGGCAAGACATATAGGTCGGCAAGACTGCATAACATCATCCCGATAGTCATTTGATAGAATTACCTTACACTTTGTCGGTAAGACCTAATGAATTTTGTAAGACTTCACTTTGATGATTTGACTCTTGTCGATGCATATCCTTATCAGTGTGACATATGGGTCAGAAATATTACATAATTGCATTCCGATGGCAACAGCAAGACCCACCTTCAGCCTTATCGACGAGACCAAAAAAATGCTACAAGACATTACACCAATGACTGTTATCTCAGTGACATAACTCTTTGCATTTTGATCGGCATGACTTACAATGGCTTGCTATGACTCATCCTGGTGAAAGGTTTCTCACTGATGTGATCCTTTTGTTGCCAAGACAATAAATGTGTCTTTCCGATAGGTGCTTGCATATGAATTCTGATCGGTGTGACATCTCTGAAGTCTTGCCAATAGACTGCAACAAGTATGTACATTAGTAAAAAATGCATTATGGATCAGGGAGACCCTAACCATCTCATGCCGATAGGAATTATAATGTGAAACATTCAGGACTAGATGGATTCTATGGGACCACATGGAAGAGTATGGGAAAAATGTTATGAAGAGAGGCTTTTGTGCTTATGGTAAAGATTCATTTGGAAACTCATGGGTATGAACAACTTGTAAAATTTTTAGAATTTTACAGTTCTAAGAGATCCCAATGTGATAAACCCTGTGAATGTAGACTATTTAATGTGATGTAAATTTTGTAAAGTGGTTTGAGACTTGAATGTTATTTTTATTATATAGTTTTATTTTAAGTGTTTAAGTTGTATTTAAACACTTAAAGTTATAATTGGAGGTATTTGAGATTTTTTATTTTTATTTTTTTAATTAACTCAAAAGGGTTGAAAGAGATTATTTTATGTTTTTTCTATTTTTTTAAAACCCCTAGGGTGTTAACCCAAGGGTTAGGTACTTAATTCAATTTGTATCTTGAACTAAAATCAAGATATGACCTCTCAAAAGGTCTAGCTTTAAGGGTGATGAATTTGGAATTCAAATGGGGTGCAAATGGATCAATTTCAATAAGATCCTCATTTATCTTCAATTCTTTAAAGCAAGAGTTGTTTTAGAAATAAATTTTGAGGACTTCTATTTATCTATTTCTTTCTGGATTGTTGAGAGGTTGGTTTTTTCTTTTGGATTTGGTAATTTTTGGTTTTGGTTTTTGGAAGAAGTTTTTTTTTTGGTGATAAAGAGTTTGGAGTAAAAGCTTGGGCGCTTCCACAATTTTCTTCTTGGAAAGCATAAGAGGTTGGTTTCAATCCCTTTGTGTTTGTTTTTTGTTGAATCTATTATTTTCTAAAAAGACTATAAGTATTCATTTGAAGTATTATTGTATCATTATGTGTTGGTTTTTTATTTGTTTTGGGTTGGATGGGGATGGCTCACTCAGTTTTTGAGAGAGGATGATCTCCAATGGGGAAGCCTCTAACCTTTGAGAAGGTGGAGATTTGGGTATGAGTACCCACATTATTGGAGTATGGGGTTTTTGGGTATGAGTACCTAGGTTATTTTATGGAGTTGGATTGATAAATGTAGAGAATTTATGATTCTATATGTGTGTGTGTATGTTTCCCCATTGAGTAGTGATGTCTCCTAAGTCTCCCCCTTTCTTGAATATTTGAGAAGATTCAATATAAATCTGAATCATTGGGTTTTGGGTGTTATTGTATGTGTATGAGTTTTTTCAATACTATTGTGTGTTTGAGAATGTGTGTATCCTGATTCCTCTAATGGCCTCCAAGCTCGGAGGTGACTGGTTTTCTAGTCTAAGGTCGGGTGGTGAGCACCCCATTGGATTCAGAAAAAACTTGTGCTATGTGTATGTTCTACAAATTTTTAAAGAGATCTCTCAATTTTGAAGAAGTTACAAGAAGAGACTATATGTTTTCTATTGTAAAAGTTATTGTAAACTAGCTAATAGGATAGATTGTAAAGATCATGGTTGTCTACTATATAAGTTTAGTAAGAATGCTATAAAAAATTATGTGAAAATTTTGTGGTAGTGGTGCTATTATGGAAATGTCCCTCTTATCATTATCTTTTAAATGATGGATGCAATTGTTTTGTTTTAAATTGTTTTAATTTCATTTTCTTTAGATGGTGAATTATTATGTTGTGCTTTTAAAGGGAAATGAGTTTTTTTAGATAGCATTTGTAAATATGTAATCTAGCATGCAAAAGTATAGTTCTGCCATAATGTTTTTAGTCAAAAATTATTCTATTTCTTCCTCAAATCTGTTCAAATAAAATAATATGTATCATTTTTTGACCTACAATAAAAGCAAACACAAAGATATAGTCTCAAAATATTAATTAGGCTTAGAAAATTGGTTTTTTTCAATTATTTAAATAGAAATTTGGATAGGGAAAAAAATTGTTAGTTGTGTTTTTGTCTTGTGTGTAGATTTGGGGCATGACAATAAGAACTATTGGATCATTGATAGTGGATGCTCTAACCATATGACAGTTGACAAGAGTAAGTCTATTAGACTTGAAAAGTATGATGGAGGACTTGTTAGATTTTGTGATAATTCAGGTGCTAATATATGTGTAATAGGTTCAATCAATTTTGATGGAAAGCATAATACTGATTATGTTTACTATGCTAAGGGCTGTAAGGCATAACATCTTAAGTGTTGTACAAATGTGCAACAAAGGATAAAATCTTATGTTTTAGAATAATGGATGTGAGATCAGAAAAGGGTTCAAAACTATGATTGTTGTTGGAAGGACGAATGGAAATGTTTATCATCTTGAGGGTGTTGATAGTCATTGCTTTATGACTTAGATTAATGATATTTGGCTATGGCACAAGAGGATTTGTCACATTGATGCAGGAGCATCCATGAGGACAAGCAATCGACATCAACCAAAAACAAGCTTCTGGTTTGGATTTCC
This sequence comes from Sequoia sempervirens, assembly GCA_007258455.2. Classification (NCBI taxonomy): domain Eukaryota; kingdom Viridiplantae; phylum Streptophyta; class Pinopsida; order Cupressales; family Cupressaceae; genus Sequoia; species Sequoia sempervirens. The sequence goes on from VDFB02169380.1 coordinate 171,094, forward strand.
ATTTTGGTGTGTTTTTGGGTTCATTCAACATCTCTCAACTTTGGAAAGCTCTTTTGTGTTCAAATTTGCATAAAATAGTTTTTATCAAATCATCATTTTAAGCTCTACATGCAGTTTTCAAAAATTATTTTTGAAAAACTCATAAGTATTGGAGTAGAATACTTTGGTAGGGGCATTCTTGGAGGTGGCATTTGAAATATGCAAAAAGAATTAAAGTCATCTTTTTCAGTTTGAGATATTTTAATGTTGAAAGTTTGTTAAAAATTGTCAGCAATTTATGAAAATTTTAATATCTCATGATTTTGGAGGGCTGGAGAAAAATCCTTTTGTAGGAGTCCATAGGGTAGCATTCTAAGCTTGCATGCCAATTGTCATGTAAATTAGAGAACTTTCATTTTTTTCGCCTATGAGCACCAGATTCTCCACTTCAAAGCACCATTTGATTAATTTTATTTTGCAAAGGTATTATAGAGGCCATGGAAGTCAAATATCAATTTATGTTTTGAATATTTAATCATTTATCTATTGCATAAATCATATGGGGGGAGTTTGGAGCATAAAAGAGGCTGAAAATAAAGGTTTTTAAATTGTTAAAATTCTCATAATAGAGAAAATCCCCCCTTGAGTAAAGATAGCATTTGGGTGAGTTTCTGGGAGTTTAAATGCCTCATTTAAGGCTAAATAAACATAGCATATGCAGAGCTATTCTTGGGGGAGAGTTGGGAGCCCATTTTGGGACAATAATTAATGATTTTCAATTCATTTTTGGGTGGTTTTTGAGGAAAAACGTGGAAAGAAGTTTAGGAGGAATGTGAAGGAGGAAAATACCTCTATAGAGGTATTCATTGGAGGTTTTTAGTGCAGGTTTGAGCAGCACTAGTGAAGGAAAGGTAATGCACTAGTGTGTGAGAGGTGAAAAGAAAGAAAAGAGCCATATGAAGGTTTGAATAGCAACAAAGAGATCTTTGGAGTAGCAAGAAAAAAAAACTACAAGGAGAAAATTTGTGTAGATTTGATTTCAAAAATCTATTGAATAAATTTGTACTTTTATAAATGTGAATGGAAGAAGTTATAAATTTGATTTGAAATGGTTACTCCTTTTGCTCAATCTCTGTTGTTTTGTGAGTTTGTGAGATGAGGTTGCTTTTGTTTGCATCACACATCAATTTTGATAATCTAGTAAGAACCAATTCAGTTCAAGTTGTGAGAGATTTTCCAAAGATTACAAAGCCTATCAATGTTGTCTACAAGGATTGTCAGATTGGAAAGAAAACAAGAAGTTTCAAAGGTAAAGAATAATCTACTACCAGATCGTTAGAATTGGTGTATACATATATTTGTGGTCCTACAATAGTAAGAAGTCTTCAAGGTGACAGGTATTTCATGCTTTTGGTTGATGATTATCCTAGAATGACATGGGTTACTTTTCTCAAAGAAAAATTTGAAGCTCTAGATAAGTTTAAAGCATTTAAAGTTATGGATGAGAATGAAATGGATATGAAAATCAAATGTTTGAGGTTTGACAAAGTTGGAGAGTTCACCTCCAATGAATTTAATATGTTTTGTGAGAATCATGGCATAAAGAGGCACTTGTCTTCCCCTAGAACTCCTCAACAAAATGGAGTGGTTGAAAGGAAAAACAAGACTATTCAAGAAATTGCAAGGACTATGATGAAAGAAGCAAACCTACCAGAAACTTACTAGAGAGAATCAATTCATACTATTCTTTACATACTTAACAAAGTTCAAGAAAAAGGAAATATCACAAAGACTCCCTATGAGCTATGGAATGGAATGATTCCTACGGTTAAATACTTTGGGGTATTTGGAAGAAAATGTTACATTAGAAGAGATGAAGAAACTTGGAAAAGTTTGATGCAAGGTCTAATGAAGGTATCTTCCCTGGCTACTCTACAAAATCAAAGCCTACAGATGTTGCAACAAGAGATTCAGAAATATTGTTGCGAGTGCAAGTGTCAAAGTTGATGAAGATTATTAGAATTTAGTAGTGATAGATGGTATGAATCAAATGATCCTACCTACATATAAGAAGAAAAGGCTAATGAAAAGGAAGCGTAGATTGAATATGAAACTCTAGAAAAGACCCCTAGAACCCCTAAGTATGTGCAAAAGAATCATTCTAAAGCATAGATCATTGGAGACAAAAGAAAAGGTGTATTGACATGAAGAAAATATGTTCAATAAGAGGTAAATATGTGTTTACTTTTTGGAATTGAACCTAAAACAATAATTGAGGCATGTAAAGAGTTGTAGAAACGTAAAATGTACTGATTGGCATTGCACATCTAATCCTGACCACTAACACCATTTCATCCTGAATCATCCCTCGGTCTAACCATTTAATCGAATAACCTTTATTTGATTAAATTCATCACATTTCATCTCTTAATAAAATAAATCAATTTTATCTTGTTAAGTCATTATCTCTCATTAATTAAATAAACCATGTTATTTAATTAATTCATAAATCCCTATTTTAATTAAATAATTCATGTTATTTAATTAAATCTCTATAGTTCCTCTATTAAATTAAATAAATTTATCTAATTTAGTCAAACATCATCCCCTTTGGTTAAATAAATTAAAATATTTATTTAACTAGGTCTTAATCATTTTCACCTCTTTTTGATTTATTTCAACCCACAAATCTAAATCAATTAGTAAAATCACCTAATCCCTTCATTAAATTAATTAACCTTGATTAATTTAATCTCTTTTCATGTCCCATCCTCCATCTTTTGCCACTTGGACATGAAAATAGAGTTATTTGATTTATTAAATCTCTATTTTCTTCAACAAGGTATCTTTTAAAGAATATTCCTCAAATTTGAATTCAAAATTCAAGTGGAATTTGTCCTTCCAACAAGGCATTTACTCCACCTACAAAGTCCTTTTTCCTTGAGCCAAGTGGCATTCAATGCACCTTCTTTCCCTCTTACATGTCATTTCAACAATTTCAAAATTCAAATGTATGCATTTATTGACACATTCTTCAAAACTTGCACATCCTCCATCCATTCACATTTGGACAAGTGGCACCTTGCCATTGAATGAAAGATAGTCCCACATTTCTCTATTTTTTGCATTCTTTCAAATTGAAATTCTATAAATAAGAGGCTAATCTCCTCATTTTAGCATCCACAATTTGAGTAAACTTACTATGCTCAAATATTTAGCAAATTTCATCCATGTCATTGAGTTTATAGCTAGGTTATGCAGATTTTCATCTTGGAACACTCATCACTCTTCATCAAAGTGGATCAACTTTCATCACCAAATCACCATTGCATCATTGGAGTTGGGAAAGGGCCAATTTTCATATCAAATTGGCACCAACTCCCTCAAGAGATCAATAATTTACATTGCTTTCATAGGATTTAATCTTTTCTATTGATTTCTCATTGTATTGCTTTCATTTTCCTATTTTGAGCATTGATAAATGGATGTCTTGAGGGATCTATATTCTAACTTGCATTAAAGCTTACTAATGTGTTGTTTGTTGTGTTATTGCAGGTTTGGTATCTAGGTTCACAAGATGAATATTGGATAAAATCCATGAAAGAAGAATTACTATAGATTGAGAAGAATTAGACTTGGAAACTTGTCCCAAGACCTGCAAACAAAAATATAATTCGAACTAAATGGATGTTCAAAAACAAACTAAATGAGAATGGAGAAGTGGTAAGAAACAAGGCAAGACTTGTGTATAAAGGCTACTCACAAGTTGAAGGAATAGATTTTGATGAGACATTTACTCCAATGGAAAGAATGGGGGCTATTATGATGTTTTTGGATTTGTAGCACATAAGGATTTCAAAGTTTATTAAATAGATGTGAATTCTACTTTCTTGAATGGAGAGTTGGAAGAAGAGGTATACATGGAATAACTAGAAGGATTTCAATTATCAGAAAAACCAGATATGGTTTGTAGATTGAAGAAGGCATTATATGGACTGAAGCAAGCTCCTAGAGCTTGGTATGCAAGGTTGGACATGTACTTGATATAACAAGGATTCAATAAAGGTATTGCAAATAGTAATCTTTACTTTAAAGTTGAAAAAGATCAAATTATGATTGTAGTTGTATATGTTGACATAATTTTTGGAGGCAATGAATCTATGTGCAAGAAGTTTACAAAAGAAATACAAAATGAGTTTGAGATGCCTATGTTTGGGAGATGAATTTATTCCTTGGTCTACAAATCAATCAAATAGATAAAGGAATTTTCATTTCACAATCAAAGTATGTCAAAGAAATGTTGAAGAAGTTTAGAATGGAAGATTCTAAATAGATATGCACTCCTATGGTTACTAGTTGCAAACTAAGTAAGAATGACAAAAATCCTAAGGCCGATCAAAGCAAGTACAGATAAATGATTGGTGGAATACTATATCTAACTGCTACTAGATAGAATATCATGCATACAGTTTGTCTTTTTGCTAGATTTCAAGAAGAACCTAGAGAATCACATGTTGCAACAGTAAAAAGGATATTCAAATACTTGAAGGGAGCTCTAAATCATGGCTTATGGTATCCAAAGGATATTGATTTTACTTTGAGTGCTTAAACAAATGTAGATTGAGTTGGTTGTGTAGATGAAAATAAAATTACAAGTGGTGGTGCATTCTTTCTTGGTTGTAGATTGGTATCATGGCTAAGCAAGAAATAAGATTCAGTTTTTTTATCTACTACAACAGTTGAGTACATTGCAACAACATCTTGTTGCACACAGGTGTTATGGATGAGACAAACATTGAAGGATATCATAATGGTGTATGATGAACCAATTTCTATCTTCTATGATAATACAAGTTCAATCAATATTTAAAAGAACCTAGTAATGCATTCAAGGATAAAGCATATCTCAATTTGGTATCACTTTCTAAGAGAGAAGGTTATGGAGAATGAAGTAAAGCTGGAATATGTGCCTATAAAGGATTGGATTGTTGATATATTCACTAAGGCTCTTCCTAAGGATACTTTTGAGTATCTCTGAGATAATTTGGGGCTATTTCCCCTCCTTTAAACTAGATACACAAGGATATGCATCAATGCAATGGATCTCAAGATTCATTCTTTGTTTAGGACTAATGTTGGTCGCTACCTCTCAAGGGGAGTGGGTAGTAACATTGTCAATTGTTGCAGTCAAAAGAGTAAGTGTTTTTACTATGCAGTGGTAGTTGATTTGGTGCAGTATGGTGTGTACTCCTAAGGGGGAGTGTATAGAGAAATAAAGGAAAGATTGTTGGAGAATATTTGTGAGAAGGTTGATTAATGTCAAAGGGGGAGAATAAGTGATGTAATTTTGTTGTCCTTTGCCATTCATGTCAAAGGGGGAGAGAGATTCATGTGAAAAAGAAGATAGTAAAGGAGAGAGAGAGAGAGAGAGAGAGAGAGAAATTTTCAATTGACAAAGGGGGAGTGAATAGTATAACAAGAGGGAAAATGAGTAAAGAGAAAAGAGAAAAGGAAATAGGTATGGAGTAGATATTTTGTGTATTTGATGGTTTTTCACATCATGTGTTGCCATCATTGACAAAGGGGGACATTGTTGAAAGTATGAGAAGATTGGTGTTGTCATTGATGTCAACAAGCTTATTTTTTTATTGGTGTCAACTGTATGAGAAGGAAGAAGATCATTATTGAGAGATATTTTTGCAAGAGTGTATTGTTGCTATCTATTCTTTGATTAGTTATATTATCTTATCATTAGTAAAGCTAATGATTTCAACCTCTACTTTCTATCTATGGTTGAGGAAGTGTTGAATATGATGAGGATGTGTCTTTGGTGCTTGGTTTCCTACTGCTTTTGATAGCATTTGATAAAAAGAAGGAATTGTGTATTGTAGAGGTGTTTGGGAGAAATGTCCTTGCTTTGCGTTTCTCTGCAATTATGTTTCAGATCTTGTGGATTTGAAGGTGTGTTGATTGGATTGGTATCTTTTTTCATTCAAAGTGGTTCAAGGTTTGGTACTTTGAAAGTTAGTTTTCTAAGTTACAGTGTATGGAAGAGTTGTTTGGATGTACTGAGTGTGTACATTCTTCAGGTGAAATTTGTTGTGAAGGAGTTTCTTGGATTTTAGGGTATTTATGGAATATTTGAGAGTATATTCAAGTGATATTTTTTGTCCATGAGTTATGGATAGATCAAAGGGAGTGTGTACTTAAAATATTAATGGTTTTTACATGGGTAATGACTAACCTTGGTGTTTACACTACTTGTGAAGGTACTTAGTTACTTGTGGAAGCATCACATGGCGTGTAAGGATTGATTTAGGTCCTAGCTAAAGAATTTTGTTGTCTACCTTCATTCCTTTGGAAAGTGTAGTGTGAGCTTTCATGTGTTAGATTACTAGATGCACTGAGAAGAAGGTGTTTACAATTCTTCAATCAGGCTATGAAGGTGTTGGAAACATTGTGATGGATTCTCTATTGCATTGAAATAGTTTTCTCTATGTAACATTTCTTCTCTATTTTCTTTTCTATTCTGGTAGTGAGCCTTTATAATCGATGTTGTTATTACATATAATGTGAGCTAATCCTCACCATGGTTTTTCCCTTCTTGGGTTTTCCACGTAAATCTAGTTTTCTCTTGTGTATAGTGTTGTTGTGCTTCAATTTTTGTTATTTGTTTTTCATGATAAATAATTATAATAGATTTAAGGGTTTAATGAATGAATGTGGATCTGAATATATATAAGGGTTTTCAAGTTTTAAGCCACAACTAACTCACCCCCCCTCTCAATTTCCTTGTGCATTCAACACATTGTCTCTAAATTTTTCCTAACCTAATTGCACATTGTTTCCATGTAGTCTACAAATTCATTTTCTTATTCACTCCTTTTATCTTCTACACTAATGTACCTGAATTTTTATATTCCCCTAGGATACAATCTAGTCACAATATCAAATGGTGTCCTTCTTCTACTCTGATTCACTAAATTATTTTAGGAAAATTCTACTTGCAATAGAGTTGTCTCAATTTCCTACCTTTTTCCCTACCATTCATCTCAACAAGTTACCCAAACTATTTTTTATACCTTTGTTTATCCATCATTATGTGGATGGAATGTTGAACCAAACTTTAGGTCTATCTTCATCTTCTTCCATGATTTCCTCCAAAAATATCGTGTGAACTCCATGTCCCTATTTGAAATGATACTCCTCGATAATCATGTAATATCACAATTTATCTAAACAATAATTCAACATGTGCATCATCATGTGTCTTCTCACAAGGAATGAAATGTGCCATTTTAGAAAATTGATCCATTACTATGAATATGGAATCATGTTCTCTATGTGTCTTTGGTAATCCCAATACAAAGTCCATGTTGATGTCCTCTCAAGGTCTTTTCAGTAATGTTAGAGGTTTTTACAATTCCATATTCTAACTACTCCCTTTTGCAACTTGATAGATTCTATATTCTTGAATAAATTTCTTGGCATCTTTATAGATTTAAGACAAAAATTAATGTTCACTCAACAAAGCTATTTTCTTGTCAATACCAAAGTTTCTTGATAATCCACGACTATGTTTCTCTTTGCTTCTATCTCTCACTACTAGTTCTCTACTTTCTTTCCAAGCTTCCATAAAATCCAAATCATCTTCATGCATGTGTTTCATCTCTTTAAATCTATTACAACTACCTTCATCTCCATAAAAAAGTGTCTTCTCTTACTCAATTCATCCACGACCTTATTTAACTTTCCACTTTTGAGTTTCAATACAAATGTATAAATTGGCATGAACTCTACCCACCCCATATGTATCTGGTTCAATTTACCTTGGACATTCAAATTTTATAGGTCTTGATGGTCAATATACAACATAAATTCCTTCAACAACAAATAATGTCTCCATTTCTTTAAATCTTCAAATATGGCATATAATTCCTAATCATAGACTAGATATCTCTTACTTGCATCAATCAACTTCTCACTAAAATACACTACTGATATTCCTTCTTGGCTCAACATTACCCCTATTATATTTCCACTAGAATAATTGTCAACCTAAAATACTTTATCATAATTAGGTAAACCTAACATTGGTTTGTCTATTACCTTTTGTTTCAAAAGTTTAAAAATATTTTGTACTTCTAATTTCCATTTGAATTCCTTTTGATCTCCCCTCATTTTTTTTGTCATCAATGTACAAATAGAATTGAAGATCCTAATGGAATTCTTCTAGAAACTTTCCAATCCATGAAATTATCTTACCTCCCCAATGCTTACTGGTGTTCGCCACTCCATAATCACCCTTACTTTCTCTGGATCCATCTTCAATCCTTCCACAAAAATAAAAAATCTAAAATAGACTAATTTTATTTTCAAAAAGCTACACTTCTTGATGTGTATCAACAAATTTTCTTATTTCAAATTATGAAATACTTGTCTAATATGTCACAAATGTTCCTCCTTTTTCTTACTAAAAACTAAAATATCATCCAAGTAAACAATGACAAACTTACCCAAGAATTCTTTCAGGACCTCGTTCATCAGTTGCATGAATGTACTTGGTGCATTGGTCAGTGTAAAAGGCATAAACAACCACTCATACAAACCTTCATTAGTATTGAATGTAGCCTTCCATTCATCTCCTTCTATAATTCTGATATGATGGTATCCAATTTTGAGATCTATTTTAGTGAAGTACTTTTCACCACTTAGACAATCCATCATATCATCCATCCTTGGCAGTGGGAATATATACTTAATAGTGAGATTTCTTATGTCTCTTGGGTCTATTCACATCCTCCATTATCTATCTTTCTTTAATTCTAATATTATTTGTATTGTAGTCCATTATTTTTGCAAAAATGGATATTATTTAAATGTTTCATTTAAATAATCACTTTTTTATATTAAGTTCGAAAAGGAGAAAATGCAAATAAAAGAGAAAGGTGTTGATCATTTTTACCTTTTAAAAGTTTGGGAAACAAAAATCTTTTTGATAAATCTTATCTCAATATTTCATGCCAAACTTAAAGAAAAGCATAAGTTGCATGCAAAGTGAGAAAGGCAACTCTATTTTGGGAACTAAAAATTGCATGGAAAAGGAAAGTATGGAAGAGAACATCATGTAAGGAAGCATATGCTTAGGGTTTCACATAGCAAAGAGTAGTTCCAAAGATATGCATGGTGGTTAGGATTATTTGAAGCACTATTTTAAGGGAGAGTGTGGAGTTTCAACCTTCTTCTACATGCTCATCTTTAGGATTTTTAGGTATGGACGTGGTTTTCTTTGATTTTCCAATTTATGAGCTTTAAAAGCATTATTATAAGGAAGATGCACGTGAAAATCTATTTGTTAAGAGGTTGAGTTATTGAGAAGGTAGTGTAGTCTTTGAAGACTACTTTTCCCACCCATGCAAATGCATGCAAAGGTAGTATGCTAGTTTGACTAGGAAGAGCATAGACGATCTCAATCAATTCCTTTCTACAACATCCCATTCCCAAACAAGTGCAGAGGTCATAAAAAAGTTTTAGTGCTATGTTTATAAGTCCTTTGGTCGTCTATGCTATATCGATATCATGGATAATCATACAAGAGAGGTTTCATGTTACAACTATGGCGAGAAATGTTTCATTGATGCATGAATATAAAATGACATGTTTTATCAAAAAGTGAACAAGGGTTTAGATGAAGATTTAAGTTTTGTAAGATCAAGAGATAGGTAATAACAAGTCATGATACTATGCAAGAAACCCTCTCTACTGCACAAAGTATTCCTTTGTTGTGCAAGATGATTCCTTTGTTCACTACTTAACAATTAAAATTGTACTATGCAAGGTTTATCAATAATTGAACAAAGATATGGAGGAGTTTGTTGTAGAAATTAAGACAACAATGTTCGCTAAAGAAGGAAATGAATATTTGAGATCTTTAAAATATAGAAGAGTTTGGAAAAGAATAAGGAATCATCAATGCACAAATGGTAAGAGAGCAGACGTGTTAAGAAAGCATAACATAGTCATGATTAGGCATGGTGAGATGCATGAGATGAAATAGGGCAATCATAATAAAAGGCAACCTTCAAGATTTGATCTGGGCCAGATCAAGAAGGAAGGATCAATCATAATGAATGTCATGAAGATAATCAAAAGCCAAAAAATTCACTATAGGAAGGACAATCCTAGTGGAAAGGGTATGATAAGACAATCATTATAGTCATTATTTGTTTCATGAAAGAATTTTCAAGCATCAAAGGGGTCATTGCAAAGTAAAAGACAATAGTGGGTTTTGTTAAAGATGACAATTCTGACCAACATTAAATATCACAATATCAAAGCTAGGCTCATGATAGTGATAAGCATCATTAAAGAGTACAATCATTGTAAGCCATTATACTCATTTGTGTTATAGGAGAAATGTCCTAAATGTGGAGTGAGTGATCCTTAGTACAATATTATGCATGAAAATCCAAAGAGTTAAAGAAATTGATAACTCCTAAAAAGATAATAGGACATTGTCATAGTGGGAAAGGATTATCACAGTGCTCTCAAAAGATGTGCAAAGATGTCATTCGCAAGAATAATGGTGGAAGTAATGAGAAAGATAGTTTATGCTATTAGGGTGACAATAAAAAAAGAGTAGTCATTAGCAATAAGGGGCAGTTTTTAATAGCAAGAGAATGCTTTGGAAAAAGGATTACATTGATGAAAGACCTTAGATATGCTTGTTATCTTCAAAGCACAGGCTATGGGTAGTAATGTAGAAGTTTTAAATAAAATGAACAATTTTGAATGCCTAATCACAATCATCAAACAAGGGGAACTTTGAGCATGAAAAGATAGTCAAACTGTGTAAGGAACCTATTGAGGAAAGTCAACAGGAAAAGGACAGTAATATCAAGTGTTTAAGGACATCAATATCAAGATGAGGACAGTCATGAGCATTTTGGACTGTGATATGGACCTAGAGACCACAATTGTTGATGCAAGGTAGAGTTAAATGATCTTGAATTTAAGCTTGAAGACAACAAATGGATAGCATTCATATGAAAATTTTGAATGGGAAGACCATGAGTGTTATGGAGAGGTGTTTTCAAAGCATTAAATAAATAACAAAAAGGAAAGTCCTTTATGACATGACAAAAGGTAACAGTGAGCAACGATATGAGATCAAAATAACAGTAAATAAGGAAGCTCATATATTGCAGCAATTAATGCTAATAAGTGCAACAAATAAAGATGAAAATAAGTGCAGCAAATAAAATGACAGTCAAAGAGAAAATAAAGATGAATATCAGTAGAAATATGGGTAACGAATGAGCAGCAAATATAGTCCCAAATGATGACAGCAAAAAGGGACTCAAAAGGTGCAAATTAATGTCCAAACAAGAGCAGCAATAAGAATAGAAAAAGAGCAAAAATAAGTGCTAAATAAAGAGTAGCAAATGATACCATCAAAGGTGCAGAAAATTAAGCTAATGAGGACAGTAAATTGTGCCATAAATGGGCAGAAAAATAAAAAAAATTGAAGTGTAAAGAGCAACAAGAAGTTTGAAAAAAGAGCAGCAAATGAATGGAAAACCCCATGCAATATTTGGAGATGTTAATCAATAGATTATCCACTATGTATAAGGCACAAATGGGTCAGATATATATATTTTTTATTGTAAACCTATGCAATGTTCCTTGAAGGCAATTTTTTTGTGGAGTTTTGCCAAAATCCTTCAAGTGTAATGGCAATGATCATTTACTATATACAGATTTCATCTTTTATGTGCATTGTAAATGGGAGTAACCTTGCTTAGGTTTGCACTTTCAAAAGCTTGAAGGCAGAGTGGAGGCTAATGGAATAGATCAAATCTTGATGTTTATGCATTGAGGCAGCATTATTATGGTGAAGGACATAGTGATTGAAATTAAGAGGTAGCAACCCTGCTAGACACTATTTTAAGCTGGATAGTTGAATAGAAGCTAGTGACATATGGTGATAGTGGAGGTATTTTAATGGCATTATTATGGAAACAGTTCAATCTAAGAAGTATGACAATCAAGGATACATGCTAAATGATAAGGAAAAATATGCACTAAGAATGATAATAGGGAAGCATTTATGACTATCATAGAGGTTCATGCAAGCAAAACCCAAACACTCCATTATCATGCTTGAGCTTTCTCTAGTTGAGAGGAATTAGTTGGCCCAAACACTTAGTTTTCAAGCACTTTGTGGTAATTTAGGTATGTTTAAGAAGCCCTCATAGATAGGGTTGAAGTTAACTGAAGTTTGAAGCCTTTTGTGTGTATTTTGGTGAAGTGTGGGTCCCATAAATTAAGTCTTTTTCTCCTTACACGCCCAACACTTTGAGCATCATGAAAAGTATCTTATCATGCAGTTGGAGGCCTAAAAAAGAAGAAATTAGGTAGTTCTAGTGGATTCTAGGACCCCACATGGGTGGAACATCTGTCAAGGTAGTTTTTCATCCTATTCACAACCAATTTGTAGCTATTCTAAGCCCCTTTTTGCAGGCTTTTCTCTTTTGCATGACCAAAAGAAGATTCATCATGAATGTTGGTGGATTTTTCAAGAGAAGAGGAGCTGGAGTTCACCATCAATTGTCACTTTTAGTTACAAGCTTCTCTTCTCTCCTATATCTTCTTATTTCTTTCCTTTTTTTAAGTTAGTTCTTTCTTGTTGCTAGCATATATAGCAAAGAAAAAGCATTGTAACTCAGTTTTATTAAAGTATTTTCAGGATTTAGAAACATTTTCAGTTGTAAACAACGAAGATTCCTTTCAAGTTCAATAATAGGCAGTAATTCTTTCTTAAAAAAATTATGTTTTGAGCACAACAAATGAATGATTTGATGATTCTATTGTGTTTTTCTTTTAAAAACCTTTAAATCTATCTTATTTATGCATTGTGGGAGCAAAAGAATTCATGTTAATATAGGTTATGAGTTTTGTTAGAACATTCAAGTAGCTAAGGTTATGAAACTTATTTTCCTTCTCTCATAGACTGAACAAAACCTACTCGTAAAACACTTATGTGTTGCATGATAATCTTTGAGTTGTGAAAAAATATTCCTTTTATGTGAATCTAATTGTGATTTTAGAGCAACTAGTATAGTTTAAAAATTGGTGCATCACCTCCTAGTATCAATATAATTTCATTTCCAATACTTTCTATCCCTTTTCCAAACAAACCAACAGTAGTTTTAGGGGGTTTTCAAAGGGAACCAACCCACAATCTAGAGGCTTATCCTCATTTTAGGCAACCCAGAGGCTTGAGGATGTTCCCATGTTGCACAAGATTTCTAAGCTTAAAAGCTTAGCATTCAGGGTACAATCCTTTGTGACAACAAGTACTGCACATGAGATTAAACTTGCTCAAATTAATCCTTTCATCATCAACTCTTGAACTTCTTTATTGAGCTCCACATTTTCTACTGGTGTAATCCTATGTGCCACTTTTTTTGAAAAATTGCTTGAGTTATGAGATCTATGTGATGATTGATACTCTAAATTGGTGGTAATCCTTATGGCACATTATTTGGTACAATATCTTAGTATTTTGTCAATAATCCAAAGACTTCTACGACAATTATTCTTCCTTTGTGGTGGTATTCTCTACATTTTGGTTCCTACACTCCCTTAGGATTAATGCAAAATAAATTTTCTCATGTCTCAGTCCATCAAAAAAATTCCTTCCATACACCAAATAGATTATGGTGTTACCACACACTTCGCTTTTATGCTCCTCCTCCAAAGGAATTGATATATGCTTCTTCCCATTCAAGGTCACAATGTAGGTATTCTTTCTTCCATCATGAATTTATTGCCTATCATATTCCTAGGGTCATTCCAACAACATATAACATAAATCTATTGCAAATACGGATATTGTTGCACCAAAATATTGACCTATGAATGCTCGATTCAACCACCAGAGTCAATGAATCCACTAGAGGTAGTTAATTCATGACACAAACTCGAGCGATGCATTGCACAACACAAGGAGACCAAAGGCACACACCTTGAAACAATCCCCCCAATGCAAGTGAGGGGTTCGAACACATGACCCAAACTCTGATACCAATTGTTGTAAAGGTTGTCATTGCACCAAAAGATTGACCCATTAATTCCCAATGCAATTGCCAGAGTTAACGAATCCATGAGAGGTAGTTAAGCCATGTCACAAACCTGAGTACTATGCTACACAACATAAGGAGACCAAGGGTGCACACCTTGCAATAGAGTCCATTGGCATAATATCACACAAATACGTCATCATTATATGATCCTATGTGAAATATCACCACATTATTCACTTACTAGTATCTAGTGATCATCTTGAATCCATGTGATCCTATAGGGGTTTGGATTTTTTATCCTCTTCAAATTCAACTTCCTCATCATCTCTTCATAAGCCAAATTATCTATACTACCACTATCAATGATAACCTTACAACACTTACCTTCATGTTGCATACTAATATGGGCACACTTTTCCTTTGTGTTGGTTCCTTATTTGTCTTAGTTTGGAACAAGGATCTCCTCATGACCAAGGATTTACCCTTCTCAAGTTTCCCCATAGATCTAGGTGATCCAATAGGTTCTTCCTCCACATATGTCGCTCTTGCACTATTCTCTCCTCTTTTAATAGCACTTCCTTGATGACATTCAAATTATCAGTGTCCTCATCCACATTTGAAATAGGTTCCTCTAAAAGGCTTCTTTTTGGATCCCTTATCACTCCTATGATATCCATCATTGTGTTAGGTACTATTACTTCCTCTATGATTGAGGTAAGACTTTAAAGATACTCTTCCCTTGGCAATTCTTACTCCTCTCATCTTTGTGGTTTGAGGTTCTATGTAGGATCACGAAGGGCCAAAAAGTGGTGATTCAACCAAAAAAATACGACATGAGGAAGTGAAAAGTGCAAAAATCCCGTTTGACATTTTGGTTGGGTTGGTAAAAAGCACATTTTGCTAAGGTAAAGACTGAAGCAAAACATCTATCCATTATTAATGGATATCCATTATGTATATCAGATATTTTTTATTGGGATCTCACTATTCCGAGTACATGTATACAATATAATAATATAATATATTTTTATATTATTATACATATTACATAATATTATATATTATATTATTAAAATTAATATATTATTAATATCATTAATATATATTAATATATTAATATTAAAAATATTGTCTTATGTTATAGTAATAATATTAACATATTAATATATATATATTAATATATCTCATATTTTAAAAAATTAAAAAGCTCTTAGAATCGAATACCCGTTTTTGAGAGTTGTGCATAGCTCTAAAAAATGGATATTCGTTTTAGAAACGAATATCTATTTTTTGTGTTATAAATAAAATGAAAAGAGGTCACGAACAATCATTTTCATAGTGATTGTTTGCAACAAGGAGCAAAAAATAGATATCAAAAATTAACTAATATATGTTCTCAAGCAATTTTCTTGCACTTCCTAGCAATTTCAACGATCTCCAAGTGTAAGGATGTGGAAATTCGAATCAAAAGGGGTAAAGATCAAGCAGCAAGAACTTTACTTCAAATCTAAACCAAAATCCAAATCCAAAGCAAGAAAGTACAAATGAAAGAGGAAATCAAACAAACATGCAAGAATAAGGCAAAAATACTCTATCAAAGTTGTTTTACCTTCCTTGCTTCTCGTCAAATCTGCTTTTGTAAACTTTCCCTTAGTTTTTTTTGCACAAATACTTGCAAGTGACAATGATATGGTAGAATGAATGTTGGAGAATGTGGTTGTAAAGCAAAAATGGAGGAGAAAGCCTTGTTTTATAGAAGAGCTTCTCAAATGAATGGACAAGATTAATCTTCTAGAAAATTCCAAGATCAACGAAAGAGGATTCATGCACCACAAAGTAGTGGGATAGGGATGGCTATGAATAGATGGTCAAGATTCTTTGAACCAGAGGAAATCAATGGTCTAGATTTCAACGAAGAGAGTGGAGGGAAAGTAGTGAAGGAATTAAATAGTTAATTTATGAGAGGAATCTTTGACCATATTATTTAATTTGGTAAAATATGCGGAGGAATAAATAATTAAAAATGATTATTTATTTATAAGAAAAAGGGAATATGAATATGAATATTTAAAATGATTGTACAACCATTAAATTAAATATAGAGGCAATAGAAAAAGGAATTAAATAATTAAATTGAATCAATTATTTAAAGAGTGGTATGAGAGAGTCAAATAATTTCAATAATTATTTAACCATAGAGGAACAAAAAATATTAATGAATAGATAAATAACTAAAAATAATTATTTAACTATAGATGAATGACAAAGAGAAAATAATTAAATAAATAATAATTTATTTAATTATAGAATGGGAATGTTAGCGACACAATTAAAAAAGTAATCTATTTAATCAATCAAAAGAAGAATAAAGCAAGGGAATGTGAATTAATTAAAAAACTAAAAATTACTTAGTTAATAGAGGAAAGTGGTAAAATAATTACATAAGTAAAATTACTTAATTATGCAAGGGAGACGAGAGGTTGAAGTGGAAAAATGTTGCTCGCAAACCTAGGACATTTTTTAGTGTCTACATTTGGCCCCTCTTTGAAATAATGTGATTTTGAGTGTTGTGCCAAAGAATAACTAGGAAAAAAAATTCAGACCATGCCCCAGTGTGCCCCAGAGAAAGCGGGATAACCCATGCCTCCTCAAAAAATTTAGAAATTTAGAAATTTTTGAAAAAATGTGAAATTTTTTCCCACACTAATTTAATGGCATTAACAACAAAAGAAATAAATTTGGGATCATCAAGACATTAGAAAATGGTATAGACCTCAACATTTTACATTGCCAGTTATGAAGGTTTTCAAAATCCCACTTTAGGAAGGTATAAATGGGCCCAAGGTTGCCAAAAATAGTCATTTGTGCATTTTGAGTTTGAGTGAATAGTGATTTCAGTGCAAACCCTACTGTAGAACTCTTGTCAGAAACATGTCAATTCCACACATAGCACATCATAGGTGCAAAGTTTAGACCTACAGATGGATAGAATGCTCGGGGAATGCAGTAAGTGCTCAATCCTTGCTTTGTAATTTTTTAAATTTTTGGTAGATTTAGGGCTTCAAAAGGGGGCAAACAAATGTGGTTAACCCGAATGACTACATCAGTTATCATGTGAGCCACAAGTGACTGTGGTTCACCACAAGTAACTCGGTTCGATGCAACTGATTTTTCATGCCTAAATTGAAAATTGTGACACAAGTGTAGGGTTAAGTGATACATGTGTGGTTTTGTCCCACATGTGAATTTTTTTGATGCCATTATGGTATGAAATGTCGCATTTGCTTGAAATCTCACATTTGGGTGATCCCACAATAGTGGTTTACACTTTTTGGCCAAACTTGACATTGAACTAAATTTTTTAACTAAATCTTCACTTTCGAACACCTATAGCTACTAAACCATGAGGAATTTGAAGATGATGCAAAACTAGAGATTTATGACATTTTGTCTATAGATTCTAAATATATATATTTTTTAATTTTGGAATCAAATTGCATTTCTTTATCCATCTCCTTTGAAAACTAGTTTTTAATAGTAAACACTATTTTTAAAGAGTGGCATGTACTTGCTAACACAAAAAAAAATTATGAAGGATAAAATTCTAATTTTTTCGAATTTAGATTTGTAACTACGATGTCTAGTGCATACAATTGGTTTCATATTGTTTTATTGAGTAGTTTTTTCTTAATTAAGTTTTGAAGTCAAACCAATTACAATTTAGACATAGGTTTACTTGCTAACACAACTTTTTTTGTATTTATCAATTATCTTTTTGTTGGATCAAGGACATCACTATCAAGTCCATATATATTTTTCAGATTTTGTTTTTGATAATCCAATATTTTTCCACATGTGCAGAATAGAGAGCTTGACTTTCGGTGAAAAACCTACATTCACAAAAAATAAAAAATAAATATAATAATCAAATTAAATATATTTAAAAGTATACTTTTGGGAAGCTTATAATAAGAAATACATACAAAAAAATTAAATTAAATGAATTCATTTGATCCCCCAAAAGGTAAATCAAAGTGTTTTTTATCAACATTTTGATAGGTGTAAAGAAGACACCATTATAGGTATGGTTTAAAACTAGTGGGGTTGTATCCAAGGGGGTTTAATCTAAGGTGGTTTGATCAAACCCTCTTCAATTGGAATCCTTTAAATGGAACTTTTCAATGCTTAAATCATTATATTTTCTAAAAATATGTGATTTCAACAAAAAATCAGGATGTCCCAAAAAGTGTAAATGACTATTGTGGGATCACCCATTTGCTAGGAATTTTGACAAATTGGACATCTTGAACAACATTTGTTGAAATTGCAATGAATTTGCATGTTAAGCAACATATGCTAGACAGTTCGATGTAATTTCCTGTCAAAAAAAATTTCCCCAATTTTGGATAAAATTTTCTCTGTTACCTAGGTCAAATAGGCTTGTGAAAGCTTTTGGATTGATGCACTACACTTGCTTGTGATCACAGGTGTCACTAGACCCAATTCTGACCCGAGAGAGCCATCTCTCAAGCTTCAAGATATACCAATAGTTAGATGAAAAATAGAGGGAGTGACTTTTTTCCCTGGGATTGTATTATGTTGCATTCACTCCCATGATTCGGGTGAACAGGAAACCATTGACTCCACTGGTCGAGCAGTGGCACTCGGGGATGAGCTCATTTCACTTGATGACAGAGGAGGCTACATTGACCCTGGAAGATGTATGATGCATCCTCAGGCTTCCCATTCATGGAGAGCATGTGTCATATGACCCAAAATGAGGATACAGTGCTATTACAGTGACCTTTGACCATGAGGATGAGGCAGAGCTTGGATTGGAGTAGTATGAGCTCCACTGGGATACACTCATAGAGAGATGTGATCTCTTCGTTGTGTAGCACTATTGGAGTAGTGATGTTTCTTGATCAAAAAGGGCATGGTTTTCCTATTGGATGGGGGGAGATGCTAGTCAGCATGCTTACTCGTGACACTGTGTATGCTTAGGGGACATGCATGTTGGTCATGTTGTACTTTCAGCTACATGATGTGGCATACAGGAGAGGTCAAAGCATCAACTATACTATTACACCCCTAATGGTTGGGGCCTAGGAGCATATTGTAGTATTCAAACCACCGGTGTAGAGGCAAATTAGGGAGGGATTCCCATATTTCTACATCTATGGAGGGACAGTCACCTAGACACATGTTGGTGACACTATCTACTATCCAGACATGCTATTGACCTACTAGATTCATTCACATGGATTCCCTATAGAGAATACACTTGCTTCTTTGATGATGATGAGCACTTACCTTATTGGAGACATCCTTGATACCTAATTGGTCAGACAGTACAAATCCAACATATCAGTGAGAGGTATCTACCAGAGAGGGTTCAATGGTAGTTCGGGGAGTAGTAGGGATTATCTATTGGTACAGTAGAGTTTGCTTAGTCTAGCTGAGAGATTCAATCCTGGGGCGTTATGATTCTTGTGGCCATAATAGAGTAGGATATAGATGCACTTCAACCAATACAGTGGGGGTGGGAAGATGGAAACACAAATTCAAGTACCATGCCTGACTATGATGCCTAGTGGGTATAGTATAGGCCTAATTTGTTGACTAATCCAAACCAACCAACACCTATGGATAGACAATAGTGAGGACCAAGGAGAGGATTTTAGGGTTGAGGATGAGGTCAAGGGGATGATGTAGGCCAAGGAGGAAAAGGAGATGATGACAAAAGAGATGGAGGAGGGAACAAAGGGAGAGGGGGCCTGGGAGACAAGAGAGGTTGAGATGGGAGAGGTAGGGATGGGAGACCATCCCATCCACCTCATCCACCAAGGAGAGATAGGGGTAGATAGGAAATAGAGCCCCCTCACCATGAGAGAGAGATCAAAGTAGAGGTTTTGGTGGGAGAGGTACAAGCAGATGCACCTCATCAAGAGGAGAGACAACTAGATGGAGAGAAACCAAAACTCGATGTCGATGTGGATGTTAGGGTAGGGGAGGTTGGTGGTGACAAGGAGATGCTTGACCAGGAGGAGGGGGAGAGGGATAGGTCCATCATGGAGGAGGGACTAGAGGATATCCCCATCTTGGAGAGGATGGATGTGGAGGAGGAGGATCAACCAGTCGATGGAAAAATCGCTCAGTTGCAGGAAACATCAATTGAGATCTTGCAGCTATAGGCCGAGAGGGATACAACTATTAGCAAGGCAATACGAGCAAATCAAATCTCTTCATACTTCATTAGTAGAGGTTGTAGCTTGAAAATGGACATCTTGCGAGAGCTCAAGAGGGCTATCTCAGCTGCACAGTATTAGAGGGATCTCTATGAGAGAGTAGTGCCCTCAAAGTGCAAAAAGTTGATCTTCTCACAGGTTGAGAGTATATCTCAAAGTAGAGCATCACAAAGCAGTGGTGGGGTGTCCCAGCAGTTATCCCCTTATCAAAGGCCATCAGGATCTACACACATGCCATTGGGATCCCATCAGCCTCACAACAATAGGCATCCATCTACAGGTCCCTCCTCATCAGGAGATAAGGGGAGCACAAGGTACTTCCATTTTATAATGCTTTTAGACATTGAGACATATATATATATATATGTGTGTGTGTATTTTCATTGATCCTATGAGCTCCATTTTTGGGATCGTTCTGATAGTGTACTATGACACTTATCATTTTTTTGCATATATATGTGAGATGCATGATTTTTGTAGAGATTATGTGATGCATTATTTAATATGCATGTTTTTATATGGTATGATTTATTATGATGCTAAGATGTTATGCACTTATGAGATGATTTTATATGATCATGCATTTCTATATGTTTTAATGTATTATGGGTGATGGTTTATGTTTTATGCTTATGTATGATTTTCTATTTTATGATGATGCACATTATATCATTTGTTATATGTATGATGATTCTATATGATTATTATGTGTATATGGATGCACATGTGACATATGGTTTATTATGTTATGGATGTTGGATGATGCAGTGCAATATGAATGATGTATGAAAATGCTATAATATGGATGTTTATATGATTAATGTAAATGCAATGATATGGAAATGTGATAATCATGTATGAGATATGAATTGAAGATGATATTATGTGATCATGACCTGATATGTGATGCTTATATTGATGTATATATGCATGTATGTATGATGATGTTGTCTATTTTTTTTGTATTTTTAGATGCAATATGAATGACCTAACATGCTTATGATGATGCCTATGATAATTTATGATGCCTATATGCTTCTAACATGATTATATATGTAGGGTATTTTTGTGTGTCACAAACACCATCAAGATGATTGTGGATAGAATAGGTGAGAAGATGAAGAAGGTGGATGTTAGCATAGAGAAGACAAATGTTAGTGTGGAGTTAGTCAAATGAAAAGGGATGGGAATTCTTGCTTAACAGATGTCAACTTGAATGTTTATCATCATTGGGCATAAAAATTATAGAAAATGGACCACAAACACCATGGTATGATATAGAAAAAGGTGTGCAATGTTACCACTTGCAAAAGACAGACAATCAAAAAGATAAGGAATACCATGACTCATACTAAGGACCCAATTGCCCCAATATTTTTTCCAAGACAAAAAACAAGAAAAAATCAAAAGAAAAGAGATAATGATCCATAATTTCCCCACTAAATCCTTCTTGGGACATCCTCGAGGTAGCTAGTAACATGACCAAAGACCAATAAAAAATATAAGATCGACTAGATCAACAAAGTCAATATCCATTTTGATCAGTTGCCAAAGTTTATTTGATGATGAGATTGATGTGATTGATTAACTAATTAATTGAAAAGTTTGATTGATTGACTGATGTTGATTGATTAATAGGTTTGATCGATTAATTGATTGATTGACCAAGATTGACTGAATGACCAGATTTTATCAACCAGATTGAGTGACCATTAGGATTGACCAATTGACAAGATTGATTGATTAATTGACCAAACTGGTTGATTGGTAGGTTTGACCAATTGACAAGACTGATTGACCATGCCTAGTTTCAGGAAATACATATTCTATATAAGACAAATGACCAATGCCCCAATTCAGGAAGGATGCATCCCAAATAGGAAAAAATGATAAGACCAATGACCTGACAAGCATTAATGATTAAGAAAGTGACCAATTTGGATTGAAGATCGGTTGGATAGTTGATCTATTGGTTCAAAATTTAGTTTAGGTGTTTGTTTTATTGTGTTTGAGGTGTTGACCTTAGCAAGGGATGACTTATTATAGGACCAAAGATAATAGACCAAGATAGACCTAAAAAACCCTAAAGGATTGACCTATCACCTTGGGGGTTCATCAAAAGATGGTCTTTCCTACATTATACACACAGAGACATTGTAGTTCGACCAACTTAGACCAAATGACTCAATACTGTGATTGATTTGAATCCACAAAACCCTAAAGGACTAACCTAGTGCCTCAGGGGCTCATCAAAAGATGGCCTTAACTACATAGCAATGCATAGAGGCAACGTAGTTTGATTGGACTTGGACTGACATAGACTAACTCTGACTCTAACTCTATTTTTTGGAATTTTGATGTTTTATGATTTTGTTGGATTTTGATGTTTTCTATTTTTTTTTGGATTTTGATGTTTTATGTTTTTTTTTGGATTTTTGTGTTTTTTATTTTTTTTGGATTTTGACAATTTCTGAATTTTTTTTTTTATTTTTTTAATTTTTAATTTTTTTTGGATTTTGATGTTTTAAAGGCTGATAACATGCATAGGATCCTATAAAGACATAATTTAAGGAATTTCCCCCAGTCAGGTATAGGACCAACTTATTAAGTGCGAAGAAATTGATGGATATAATTGATGGTCATGAAAGGCGAAGGATGCTAAATTTCAATGCTACTCATGCCATGAGAAGGATAACAAAGCCTTATTATGGATGGATGATATGTGTGAATGGATAGACAAAAAGCAGAAAACTAGATAGAGTGATAGTAGACGGGGGAGCATAGACCAACTACACATGGCGCTTGTTTTCTACGTTTTCAACATGGTACTTATCCAAAGCACCACCAAAGTGGTTTTCACTTTTGGAAGAATTATTTCTCTTTACTATTTTTGATTTTTTCCATTTTTTTTAATTTTCTTGTTGTCACCAAGATGCATGTTTTCTAGTTTTCATCAGGGTGATGATTTTTTTGTTTTTTTTTTTACTTTTTTTATTTTTTTGTATTTTTGAATTTTTTGTAAGGGATTCTCTAAAGGCTAGGTGTAA
The DNA here is from genome assembly GCA_007258455.2 of Sequoia sempervirens. NCBI lineage: Eukaryota > Viridiplantae > Streptophyta > Pinopsida > Cupressales > Cupressaceae > Sequoia > Sequoia sempervirens. Next base: position 194,455 of record VDFB02169380.1, read on the forward strand.
TATCTATGAAGATGCATTTTTTTGATGGGCTTAGGAAGTGGTTCACCTTAAGGAGTAGACAACTAATAAGAACTAGATCCATATTTTGTTGTGATGATACAAGGGCCCAACCAATTAGGTTAAAAAAAATTCAAGATTTTCTCAATCTAACTAATTCTTAGGATTTTCTTTTAGGACCAAGTCACCAATGTCAAAGTATCTAGGTCAAACTTTCTTATTGTAACTACGTCAAAGGTAGTTTTGATATACCTATAAATGGGATAAAGCATTCTATATTTTCTCATCCAATAACTCAAGCCCATGCAAATGGGCTATATTATACTTTTCTTCATCAATAAACTACTACATAGATACCCTTAAGGATGGTAACTTGACCTCAATGGGAAGAGTAGCTTCAAACCCAAAGACAAGGGAATATGGAGTGGCTCATGTGGGTGTATGGATGCTAGTGTGGTAGGCCCATAGTGCAAGATTGAGTTGGACATGCCAATCATGGCCAACATCATTGACAATCTTCTTTAAGATTTTTAGTCTTATTGGATGCCTCATCTTGACTATTACCTTGGGGATAATAGGGAGTGGAAAAATGGTGTTGGATATAAAAAATTTCACATGACTCTTGGAAATCTTGATTCTTAAAGGATTAGCCAATATCTATAATGATAGACTGAGGAACACCACACCAACATATGATGTAATTAAGGATGAACTTACATATTTTATTTCCAATAATATAGGTCATTGGAATACCTTCAATCCATTTGGTAAAGTATTCAGTAGTAACAAGGATAAACTTATGTTCATTGGCAGACATAGGGTGAATCTTTCCCACAAGGTAGAGTCCCCATTGAGAGAAGGTCCAAGGGGATGTAAGTGGTTGCAGCTCCTGAGTAGGTGTGAGTACAAGATATCTATGTATTTGACATTTGTGACACTTCTTCACAAAGTAATAAACATCATGTTCCATTGTAGGCCAATAATATCTTGTTCGCATAAGCTTCTTAGCTAGGGTAGGGCCAGTAGAGTGAGCTTCATATATACCATTTTGTACCTATTGTAAGGATTTTTGTGCTTCATATGAATCGAGACATCTAAGAATAGTGCTATCTAGGTTATGCTAGCAAAGGATATCACTGATGATGACCTATTTAGAGACTTGTCGAATAAAGGATTTACATTGGTTTGTGGACAAGTCAGGGGGGATCATCTGGTCATGCAAGTAGTTATAGAAATATTTTTACCAAGGAGATTCAATACCAACAAGTTCACACACCAGTTCAGATTCAAGGACCTTGAATGCAGGGATCAACAATTGTTCCACCAAGAACTCCTACTGCATGGTATTGTTAGGAATATCCAAGAGAGATCCAATTGTTTCTATTGCATTAGCTGCCTTGTTTTGAATTCTTGAAATTTTCTCAATAGAAATGTCATTAAAGTATAATTTATAACTATCCATCAGGCACTTGTAAGGGGTAAGCTTATCATCCTTTGTATCATAATCATCATTCACTTGACATATAACCAACTAGGAATCACCATACACTTGAATATTCTTAATTTTCCATTTCATTTCCATTTGCAGTCCTATCAATAATGCTCCATACTTATCCATATTGTTTGTGCATGGGAATACTATTCTATATGACTTAGGAATGGAATCCCCTTGAGGTGTGCAAAATAATTCTAGCCCCTGAACCATGATTTGTATAGGATCCATAAAAGTATAATTTCCATGTTGTGGGAGTTCTTTTGCAAAGATGGATTCATCAAGAAAGTCAGACACAAGAGGATGGTCTGCTATCATTGGTGCATCTGCAAGTTGATCAACTATTACTTATCTTTCTATTGCCTTATGATCAACATACTCTATGTCATATCACTCAGAATCATAAACCGCTTTGCTAATCAACATGTTAAAGTTTCTTTACTTAATAAATACTTCATAGGATCAATCTTGACTATAAATTTTGTTCTATGGTTCAACATATAATGTCTCAAGTTTCGTGTGATGAAAACAACTTAAGGCACGCTCTTTCAATGGGACTATAATTAAGCTCATATCCTACCAAATTTTTACTGATATAGTAGATAGCTCTCTCTTTTCCATCATTGTCATTTTGTGCTAGCAATGCCCCCAGTGTTGATGTAGTGGTTGATATGTATAAGATTAAGAATATTTTCTCAATAGGAGGCATGAGAACTGAAGGAGATAATAGGTAACATTTTATTTGTTGAAATTCCTCTTAACAATGTTCATTCCATATGAAGGGAACTTCTTTGCGTAATAAGTGTTGAAATGCATGGATCTTGACTTCTAGCTAGGCAATGAACCTTCATATCACCTGCAATCTTCCTTGTAGAGTCATCAACTGATTAATTTTTGTAGGTAGTGGCATATCTATGATTTCTTTTACTTTTTCAAGATCAACCTCGATTCCTTTGTGAGAAACTATGTATCCCAATAATTTTCCTGATTGGACCCCAAACACACTCTTCTTCACATTTAATCTAGCTTGTATTCCTCTAGTCTTTTGCAAATATTTTTTAACACTCTAAGATGACCACCTCTTGTCAAATATTTTTTCAATAAGTCATCCACATAGTATTCCATAAGCACATGCATATAGTCATGAAAAAGGGTTGTCATAGCCTTCTGATATGTTGCTCCAGTATTCTTGATTCCAAAAGGCATTGCATTCCAACAAAAGGTACCCCAAGCACATGTGAAGGTTGTTTTGTTTTGATCTTCAATGGCAATTCTAATTTGGTTGTATCCTAAAAATCCATCCATAAGTGATAAAATCTCATATCCTGTTGTAAGTTCTACTATGATATCAATATTAGGCAACAAGAAATCATCTTTAGGACAAGTCTTGTTTAGATCTCTAAAATTTGTTCTTATTTTGATATCACCAGTTGGCTTAGTGATAGGAACAATACTTGAGATCCATTCTACATAATCTATGGGCTAAATAAAACTAACATATTGAAGTTTCTTCAACTCAACCTTTGCCAAAAGTGTGATCTATGGATGCATTTTTCTTAATTTATGCTTGATAGGTTTAGCATTTTGAAGTAGTGGTAAATGATGTAGAACCTATTCAAGGTCCAACCTAGGCATATTAGCATATTGCCATGCAAAATTAACTTTTCTTTCCAAAAAGAATGTAGTGAACTATGGTTTTTCTTCTCTAGTCAAAGATGTTGCAAACTAAACAATTCTAGGATTATCCTTTGTCCCAAGATTGAATTCTTTTGAATCTTTTATTAGAAATGGTGATCTCTCTTGATCAAGAAGGGATTGTCTAACCCTCCATCCTTAGGCTCCTCAAAGAGGTTTTCACCTTCTGATACATCCTTTATTTTTACTTTTTCATGGTCTAAAGGATCCTTTCAGTCTTCACCTAGAAGCCTATTCTTTTTATTTTTATTTTTATAATTTTTATCACTTTTGCGACTAGAGGGAGGAATAGATTCTCTAAAATATGTTGCATTATCAAGCCCAATGATGAAGCCAACTTTATGATACCCACTTAGTATACCTTCACAAAGTCCCATGAACTCAACAATTGCTTCATCATTTTTGAATGTGTCTAAACTCAGCAGTCCTTTCTAGTCCTAGTCTATGAGTTGTGGCTAAAAAAGGGGTAAGCCATCATTAGTATTTTCAAGGGTCAATGTATAGGTAGATATGGTAAATATGGAGGTAGATTCATCTAGTTCTCAAAAGATATCTATCCAAATATTAATATCTATAATATTGGTTGATGATGAGGATAGTGTTGGTATGTGGCGACTGATCATTCTATACTGTATAGCCCATGGTATATTGTACACCCTAGCCCCTATCCTTTCCGGGGTCCAGGGTTGGGCTAGGCCCTAGGTGAGGGTTCAGGGGCAGCAACCCCCGAGAAAAATTTTCTTCATACTTTTTCATGTGATCACCGAAAAAGGGAAAAATCAATGAAAAAGGAAAAATCCAATTTTGTATAACCCTAAAATCTGGAAGCTTCTAAGCTTGTTAAAAAGGGGTTTGGATGGGTATTATAGTATGATGACAAACACATTATTTACAAGATTGTAATAAGTTTTATACTGGATAATAAAAGTATTGGATGGCTACGGTTTGGTGGATGTAGCCCGGATTGGGTGAACCACATTAAATTCTCCGTGTTAAGATTTATTCTATGTGTGTTTTAGTTTCTCTATTTATTATTTAAATTTTCATTTAATTGTTAGATATCTGCCATATTCCAACCTTAACAATTGGTATCAGAGTGGGTTGTGTTTCGATTATCGTCTATAGGAAGGTCTCACGACTGAGTGGGAGTCTCACAGTTGAGTGGGAGCAATGGTAGACGAGGGTAAGAAGGTTGAGAAGTTTAATGGGTAGAACTATTAGTTATGGAAGATGTAGATGGAGGACTATCTCTATCAGAAGGATTTATGGCAGCCATTGGAAGGGAAAACTAAGAAACCCACAGCAATGTCTGATGAGGACTGGGAGATCTTGGATAGAAAAGCTCTTGGCAGTATTCGTTTGTGCCTAGCACAATCAGCGGCATTCAATATTACAACAGCAAAGACAACTCAAGATTTGATGGAAACCTTGGCGAAGTTATATGAAAAACCTTCCACTTCGAATAAGGTATTTCTTACAAAGCGTTTATTTAATATGAAAATGGTAGAAGGTGGGTCAGTTACTGATCATTTAAATGAGTTTAATATGGTCACCAGTCAATTAACTTTTGTAAAAGTAAACTTTGATGAATAAGTTAGGGCTCTTTTGATTCTGTGTTCTTTGCCTGAAAGCTGGAATAGCTTGGTAATGGTTGTTAGCAATTCTATTTCTGGTTCGAATACATTGAAGTTTGATGATGTTGTTGGTTTTATTTTGAGTGAGGAAATTTGTAGGAAAAGCTCAGGTGGAACATCCACATCAAGTAGTGTTTTGAATGCAGAAAGCAGGGGCAGAACAAAGGAGAGAGGAAATAATTCTGGAAATCGTGGGAAGTCACGAGGAAAATCAAAGGACAAAAAGTCCCAATCTAGAGACAAGAGGGATTGTTGGTACTGTGGTAAGCTAGGTCATTTAAAGAAAGATTGTTAGTCTCAGAAAAATAAAGGAGACAAAAATGAAGGAAGTAAAGAGGCAAATGTGGTAAGTAATAAATCTGATGAGGATGCTTTGATTCTTTCCCTTGATAATGCTGATGATTCTTGGGTGTTAGATTCAGGGGCTTCATTTCATGCTACCCCCCATAGAATTTATTTTCTTGATTATGTCCAAGGGGATTTTGGGCTGGTTTATTTAGGAGATAACGAACCCTATCAGATTGTTGGAAAGGGAAGAATCAAGATTAAGTTGCAGAATGGGAATCATTGGCTACTACTTGAGGTAAGGCATGTTCCAAAGTTAAGCAAAAATTTAATTTCCACAGGGCAACTAGATGATGAAGGTTGTGTTGTTACTTTTAGTGATAAAAATTGGAGGGTCACAAAGGGTGCCTTAGTGGTAGCAAAAGGTGTGAAAGTACGCACCTTATATCTTTGTACAGGTCATACTATTCCTTCTACTTTAATTGTTACAGAAAAAAGTCAATGTTCAAGAACAGTTGTTGCAGTTCAGTAGGTAGAAGATCATACAGTTACTGTGGACTCTAAATCAGCACTGTGGCATAATAGACTTGGGCATATGAGTGCAAAAGGTATGAAAGTACTTCATTCAAATAATGTTTTTCCAGGTCTAAAATATGTTAATATGGATTTTTGTGAAAGTTGTGTGTATAGAAAATAAAAGAGAGTTAGTTTTCTTAAGGATGGGAAGCAAAAGAAAGATGAGAAATTGGAGCTTGTGCATATGGATGTATGGGGATCAGCTCAGGTATCTTCTCTCGGTGGCTCTCTGTATTATGCTACATTCATTGATGATGCAACTAGGAAGGTATGGATTTATTTCCTTAGGCAGAAATCTGATGTATTTGAAACCTTTAAAAAATGGAGAAGCTTGGTTGAGAATGAGATGGGTAAAAGGTTAAAATGTCTCAGATCTGATAATGGTGGTGAGTATTGCAGTAAAGAGTTTGAAGATTATTGTTCCTCAAATGGTATTCGTAGGCATAAAATGGTTCCAAGGACTCCACAGGAAAATGGAGTGGTTGAGCACATGAATAGAACAATAATGGAGCGTGCACAGACTATGAGATTGCATGCTAGGCTACCTTTAAAAATGTGGGCAGAGATTGTAAACACTACTATTTATTTAATTAATAGAGGTCCCTCTAATCCTTTGGGTTGTGGTATTTTAGAGGAAGCATGGAAAGGTAAGAAGGTGAGTTATTCTTTTCTCAAAACCTTCGGTTGTAAAGAATTTTCACATGTAGATTCTGAAAATAGAACCAAGCTTGATGCAAAATCAAAGAAATGTGTATTTGTTGGATATGGCATTGATGAATTTGGTTATAGGCTTTGGGATTTTGAAAATCAGAAAATTGTGAGAAGCAAGGATGTCATATTCAATGAGAAAGTGTTGTACAAAGATCTGTTGTTGCATCACGAGAAGAAAGAAAATGATTATGTTGTGTTGGATGATATTCCAAACAATGATGTTTCAGTAGTTCCTCATGCTAGGCAACAACAATAGCAACAAATACCACAAACTCCTGTTAGACGATCTTCAAGGATAAGTAGACCTCCAAAAAGATTCTCTCCCTCTTTGTATACTATTTTGTTAACTGATGCTGGTGAACCAGAATATTATGATGAAGCTATGCAGGTGGATACCAAGGTTCAGTGGGAGTATGGAATGGAAGAAGAAATGGACTCCTTGCTGAAAAACTAGACTTGGGAATTATGCAAGTTGCCTGCAGGTAAAAAGGCTTTACCAAACAAATGGGTTTATAAGCTGAAAGAGGAGGATGGAGGTAAGAAAATATTTTAAGCCAGATTAGTTGTAAAGGAATTTGCATAGAAAAAGGGTATTGATTTTGATGAGATTTTCTCTCCTATTGTTAAAATGACTTCTATTCATATTGTTTTAAGTATTGTGGCTGCTGAAAATTTGCATTTAGAACAGCTTGATGTTAAAATAGCCTTACTCCATGGTGATTTGGAAGAGAAAATATATATGGAATAGCCACAAGGATTTGAGGTCAAAGGTAAGGAGAAACTAGTGTGCAGATTGAAGAAAAGTTTATATGGCTTGAAGCAAGCACCTCGGCAATGGTACTTGAAATTTGATAGTTTTATGGCTGAGCAATGCTACAACAGGTGTAATTCTGACCATTGTGTTTATTTTAAGAGGTTGGATAACGACAGCTACATTATTTTGTATTTATATGTTGATGACATGCTTGTAGCTGGGTCTAACATGGATCACATAAGAGAGTTGAAAAAATAGTTAGCAAAGTCTTTTGCTATGAAGGATTTAGGGGCAGCAAAACAAATCCTTGGTATGAAAATTTCTAGAGATAGGAAAAATAGACAATTGTTTTTATCTCAGGCTAATTATGTTGAAAAGGTGTTGCAGAGATTTCATATGGAGAATGCAAAAGTTGTCAGCACACCTTTTCCTAGTCATGCCAAATTGACTAAGGATATGTGTCCAAGGACACAAGAGGTAGAGGAAAAAATGTCCAAGGTACCATATGCTTCAGCTGTAAGCAGTTTGATGTATGCCATGGTATGCACGAGACCGGATATTGCACATGATGTAGGAGTTGTTAGCAGGTATTTGAGTCATCCCAGAGTTGAGCATTGGAATGTGGTAAAATGGATTCTCAAGTATTTGAGAGGTACATCCAATAATTGTTTATGTTTTGGGGGCTCTAATACTGATTTAAAAGGCTATGATGACTCAGATTTAGCAAGGGATATAGATACCAGGTGGAGTACCATAGATTATGTATTTACAATTGATGGGATAACAGTGAGTTGAATTTCTTGCTTGCAGAAGGTGGTTGCTTTATCCACCACAAAGGAAGAGTATGTTGCTGCAACAAAGGTGGCAAAGGAGATGATATGGCTGCAACTTTACATGGAGGAGTTGGGAAAACAAAAAGCTGGAAATTACTTGTTTACAGACAGTCAGAGTGCTATACATCTTGCAAAGAATTCTACTTTGCATTCTAAAACAAAACATGTACAGTTGAGATATCATTTCATTCGGTCAGTGTTGGAGGATGGACAGGTCAAGTTGGACAAGATACATACAAATGTCAATCCAATGGATATGTTTACGAAGGCGGTGACAAGGGAGACGCTGAGCTCCTCTTCAGCTTTGGTTGGTCTTCAAGGTTGAATTAAAGTATAACAGAGCGGCAAGGTCCAAGGTACTTATTTCTAGTGGGAACTGTAATTGCAGTAGTGTCATCCAGAGTCAGTCTCCAAGTTGGAGATTGTGTTGGTGTGGAGCCTGATCAGTCTCCAAGTGGGAGATTGTTGGTATGTGGTGACTAATCATTCTATACTATATTTCCCATGGTATATTGTACACCCTAGCCCCTATCCTTGTCGGGGTCTAGGGCCGGGTTGGGCCCCAGGCGAGGGTTCGGGGGTGGCAACCCCTGAGAAAAAATTTCTTCCTACTTTTTCGCATGATCACCGAAAAAGGGAAAAATCAATGAAAAAGGAAAAATCTGATTTTGTAGAACCCTAAAATCTGGAAGCTTCTAAGCTTGTTAAAAAGGGGTTCAGATGGGTATTACAGTATGATGACAAACACAATTATTCGCAAGATTGTAATAGGTTTTATATTGGATAATAAAAGTATTGGATGGCTGCAGTTTGGTGGATGTAGCCTAGATTGGGTGAACCACGTTAAATTCTATGTGTTAAGATTTATTCTGTGTGTGTTTTATTTTCTCTGTTTATTATTTAAATCTGCATTTAATTGTTAGATATCTACCATATTCTAACCCTAACAGATAGGTCAAGTTCTTGGAAGACATTATCTAGTTCATAATCACTGGTTGTGTAGGAATCCTATTCATACTCATTCGAATCAATTTCCTCATAGTATCAATCCTCCTCCTTAGATGTCTTGAGTTCATCTAAAACCTTCACATCCTCACTCAAGGTCAACTTAGTAATAGGAATACTCACTTTTGAAGGCATGTACCCTAGGCCAATGTACTTTGGTTGGCAAGGAGGTAGTATTATCTCTATCATTCGATCCTTGTTTAGGCCAAGACCACTATTTCCATCATATCCTTTTTTTCATAAGCTCAAACCCTTTTGGATATTTCTCAATAGGTAATTGCTTAGGTTCAATTTCTTTTAAATCTCTGTAAATCCATGTGGAAATGTCCTCATCGATGGGCTCTTTACTTAATTCCCCCATGTAATGAAGGTGGTAGGAGGATTCTAGATAATAATTTTAGGTGAGAAAGGATTAGGTTTTCCATAAGATTTTGGTGATTTAGGTAACTTTCCCACACAAAATAATCTCTCCATGTTGTATTCCCCACATCCCTTATCATGGATCTGGAATTTGGGTTTGGATAGTGTAATGAATGGAGTGGATGATTTGACAAGGGAAGATGGATCAATGTAGTTGGATGAGGTGGAAGATGAAGCTTCTTGATTGACAAGAACTTGACATTCAATGGTTCCTCTTAGATTGTTGCAGTATTGGAAAGGATCAGGATGGCCTGGTATGATAATTTCAAGGCCATTATAGGGAAACTTTAGGCATTGATGGAAAGTGGAAGGCACAACTCTCATGGCATGAATCCATGGGTGGCCTAGGAGGAGATTTTAGGGTAAGTCCAAATCCAAGACATGGAATATTGTGTTCTGAATAGTGAGTTGAAACCTTATGGGAAGTGTGATTACTCCTTCAAACGAACATTCAACATCATCATAAGCCTTGATAAAAATTGTTTTAGATTGATCTATGCAAGCCTCAAAGAATCCCAATGTTGTAACCAATTTTAGGGTACATATGTTTAGGTCTACTCCACCTTCTACTAAGACTCGTTTGATTTTATGTTTTATCAATGTAGACTTCAAGTTGTAGGGGATCATTATTATTTGGATTTTGTGTGGAAAGATCTTGTTTGGAAAAGGTGACATGATGAGGTGTAGCTAGGTATCCAACCATGGCCTAAAATTGATTGACTTTTAGGTCAAAAGGTATAGATGTTTCTTGTAAGGCCTTGTCTAGAATGGCTTTGTGCTCTGGGGAAATGTAGAGCATCTCAAGAATGGATATTTGTGTGGGTGTCTTTCCTAGATGATCAAGGGGGTTGTACTGACTCTTCAGTATTGGATTAGAGGTAGCCCCTTGCAAGGTCACCTTAGCTCTACAGGTAGTGATGGCACATTTTGAACATTTGTTAATGGTAGCAACATGATCATAAAGGGCTCGAATGTGATGTATGGTATAGTCATGGTGAACACGGGTATAATTAGCATTGTTATTATTCCCTAAACTACAGGTCTTCCCTTTTCCATGGTCTTGCAAGGGAATTTTGAGTGTGGCATGATCAACATTAGTTTTAGGTTGTGAGTTATCTATTGAAATGTCACCGTGTTCAATAAGGTCCTAAATGAGATTCTTGAGTGTCCAACATGATGATGTCTTGTGTCCTTTTCCATGATGATAATCAAAAAATTCATTTTTGATCAACCAATTGGGTTTGACCAAATTCGGTTCATATGTCTTAATGTTTGGAAGTTGAATGATGTTTGATCACAAAAATTTCTTCAAAACCAAATAAATGGGTTCCCCTAAGGGTGTATATGTTCTCTTAGTGTGTGGAGGTCCTTTGTATTGTTGTTGATTATTTTGGACAAAATTAAATGTTTTATCATGAATAGTGTTTGTGTTTGATGTAGAAGGACCTTTAAGATGAAGGGTAGGGATGCCTTGATTTACCAGCATCCACAACCCCATCATTAGTGACAATCTTTTTTCAAGACCAATTTTTTCTTTTGTCATTATTAGCTTTTGGAGTTCCCTTTTGCACTTTAACTAGTCCCTTTGTCATAAGATCCTTTTCAATAAAGAAATTTTTCAATGATGTCCTCAAAATTTGTCCAGCATTGTATTTGGAGTTGATTCATTAATTATGTGTTAATTTTTTCCACAAACATGGGGAATAACTGTTTCTCAGGTGTTTGGAAAGGATACTTACTAGCCATACTTTGCCATCATTGATAGAATGATGTGAGTGAATCTCCCTTATCTTGTTTAGTTATACATAGTTTTGCGAGGGTCATATCACTTTCTATATTGTAGGAAAAGTGATTAATGAATCTGTCAGCCAAGTCACCCCATGTTTGAATCCCCGAAGGAAGGTGTGCAAACCACTCTAGATCTTGTCTTGCAAGACTTCATGGAAATATTATCATCAAATATGTAGGCTCAAAAGTGATTTCCATACATGGGCCATGTTAAATTCTCATATGTGTTCTACTGCATCCCCTTTCTCTTTATACTTGGTAAAATTTGGTGTGGTAAAATGTGGAGGGAAAGGTGGCATGTATAGATTTTTGTCAAATGGATAAGGACACTATTCCTCCATAGAATAGGTTTATTTGTTGTTCCCCAAATGCATGTTTTCCATTTGTTGTATTAAGATGTATGCGAGAGATGGTGTTGTGTTAAGTTGATTTTTCATGATGGAATTGGTGTCAAATGTTTGATTTGGTGTGGCAATTTTTTGTATGGGACCTTGATTACCTTGTTGATATTGATGTGTAAATGTTACATTGGTGTTGGCCTGATTTGGAATGAAATTGGTATTTTTATTTATCTCAAATGTCACTTGTCTTTGGGGTAACATTTTGAAATTAAGGAGATGAACCTTGATTAGCACTTTGAAGTTGAAATGTTGGACCTTGATTTGTCTTTAGAGGCATGGACGTTGATTGGTATTTTGAAATTGAGGGGTAGGGCCTTGATTTGTGTTTTGAAATTGATTTGGCACTTTACGTGGAACAAAATGAATCCTCCTTGATTTATTGGGTTGATTTTGAGGCGTGAGACCTTGATTTGTCTTTTGGAATAGAGGATTTGTGAATGTCATACCCATGGAGCTTGATGATGAGGCACCAAATGTAAAAAAAATTCCTTGTGTTGTGGTATGAGTTCTCTTATTTCCAAATGTTGGTGGATTAGGAATGTGTACATTTGTTGCCATGTGTGTTGTTCTCCAAGTTGTAGGTTAGTGAACATTTGTTGTGAAGATGGCATTCCTAGTGAGAATGTGTTTTGGGTGAAACTTTAGTTTAGTCCTTATGTAGCTCCCTCCATAAGTGTAGAAACATCATAGCCTTGAGGAAGTTTGGCACCTTTCTTAGCTAGTGCATAAAATATATTTTTTGGATCAACACTAACAAGCTCATCTAGAATGTGTATAATCCTTAGATCTTGGGAGGCTCTTTCAATCTCTTTTGGAGTTAGACATTTGTTGAAGTTTGTTAAGCCAAGATTATCAAATGTGTTTGGTGATTTTCTTTGTGGTGTTTCTCTTTTTAATGGTGAAGATTGATTTGAATTTGATCCAAGGTTTGTGCCATGAGGGGGACTAGAAAATAAGTCACTTGAAGAATCCATGTCCTTTCTTTTTGCTCATGATCTTGTTTCAACCATGTAAGACTTGCAAGGTGGATGCGATAATGCAAGAGCTAGTAAATGCCAAGTGGGATATGAGACTAAGCTATTTTTTTTATATTTTTTAGATTTTTGAGGATATGAGGATGAAAAATGCTAATGCACCTAAGACTAAGGTTTGAGATGCAATAATGATAATGACCTTATAACCAAGGGATATGATATGAAAATGCAGCTAAATGATATGACTAAGGGATGTAAAATGATACTAATGATATGGAATTTAAGATATAAGAAAAATGATGCTAACCAAGATATGTTGATCCAAGATTACAAACCAAATTGTCAATGACCTTTATGAGAAGCAATATTCAGAGAATTTGATAAGGTGGGTCTAAACTAAGACATAAGTTTTAGACCCAATTTTTACAATGACACTAACAATGATGGTGATTGATAAGTTGAAAGATAATGGTCAATGACAATCTGAATAAGTAATCGTGAATTGTCCAAAGGCTTGATAAGCTTTCTATGTCTAAAATCTAAAAGGTATATGCAACCTAAGCCAAACCAAATATTAATTATGCTAGGAAAGAGTGGGTAATGCAACCTAAATGAAAATGATAGAATGGACTGATCAAGATATGCAAGTTTAATGTTCAGATGATAAGATCACTTTCAAGATGATTAATTTCAAGATTGGACAAGTATTCTCTAAAATTTTGATAATCAGGAAATTGTGGCTCATTGTTTTTGCAAGTGTGGTTTTTTGGTAGATGTAGGTAACTAGTTAATAAATGCGATGAATTATAGTAGATGCAGAATTTTAGTTGTGGTTTTTTGATTAATAAATGTGACTTAGTTTGTAGTTACGGGTTTTTTTTCATAAAATATGGTTAATAGTGAGATGAGTTGCAATTTTATGGTTCCAAATAGTTTTTGTTTTGGTAAATGTTTGAAATGTGATTGAAGATGTTCTAAAAACATAGAAGACACTCTAAAAATAGCTTTTTTTAGTTTTTGACTTGTGAAATTTTGAAATGCACATGTGTATTTTTAGAGGTTATTCACCCCAATTTCCACTGGTATAAACACATATCAAAAAAATCAAGCACTGCCTATCCCTAAGGTCAATGTCCAATAGCATGATGCTTAGTCCCACAACTTGGAATCTCCTTCAAAAAAAGTGTAGGCACCCCCCACACTTTGTCTTTGTGAGAGAGGATGTATAGGGGCCTCCTGGAATGGAAGGATAACCCAAATCACCCTCTCCTTGAAAAGCTACAAGTAAAAAAAGTAACTTATGCTACATCAAGGATTTTTGTCTCAACCCAAGGGAGCCCTATGGTGAGTAAATTTTAGGGTGTGGTGCTACACCCTTGCATTGAGAGTGACACCAATATAAGTTAATCAATAAGGGTGGCTACTAAACTAATGTCTAGTCACAACTGAGGGACTTCCCATTGCATGAGCATCCAACAAGCCACTTAAGGCTTTAACCACTCCTACTAATGATACTAAATATACCACATGTAAATGATGTGGGTAGCTTGCACTTTTAGAATGGCAATGTATGGTGACAACTAATGGTAGTTTTCCCTTGGCTTTCACCTAAGACTTTTATATTCCAGCTCGAGAGAAAAATCAGTTTGGGTCACCTTCAAGTTCTCTGTTAGAATGTGTCTCTTAGGAAGGCCCAACTAAAAAAGAAAAAAATAAGATGCAATGGTTTTTCTTCACCCAAGATAACACAAAGCGCAAGGGTAGAGGATACTCTCACTACACCTTATGGGATCTACTACAAATAGTTGTGCAAGTGCACCAAACACGGTAGACAATCATTCATTAATTAACCCAAATTGAAATATGCCTACTTAAAAAACAACAAAATGCAGGTTGTGGTTTGTTTTAGGCCCAATGAGTGTAGAAATGCAATTTTTTGTTCATTTTAAAACTGAATGAGTGAAGGATGCAAGTTATGTTATTTTTAAGCCCATGAATGTAAATGTAGTTTATTGTTCATTTTAAATCCCATGAGTGTAGAAATGTAGTTTGTTGTTCATTTTAAGCCCATGAATGTAAATGTGGGTTGTGTTCTTTTTAAATCCCAATGACGTGTGTTAAAAACCAAAATGCTTCCTATTTTAAACAAAGATAAACAAAACCCTACAAAACCACAAGTCAAATCTCCCCAAAATGAAAGCCACATGCTGGAAACAAGAGATTAGTAAACCAAAAACCCTAATCTAAAGCAAACCAAAAAGGAAAAACTGAAATAAAACCCAAAATTAAAAATTTATACCTTATCAGTTGATTGCGATGTTCTACTAAGTAGTTGTGGCTCATGGATGTAATTTAAGAAATAGCAAATGTAGACTATGGTACAACAAATGTGGCTCAAATTTTAATAGTTGTGTCACTCTAGCTTTTATTAGTTGTTGCTCAAAACCCTTAAAATGTGGAGTTATTTGGATTTTTGTCACACCACCCATAGTTGCATCATTTTTTTCATCAATGTGGCTCATGAACCTACAAAAAAACAAAAACAAAAACAAACAAATAGATTTCTCTGCAAATTTCATAAGTTTCATGTCACCCGTTCACCAATATAAGGATGTGGAAATTCAAATCAAAAGGGGTAAAGATCAAGTAGCAACCACTCTACTTCAAATTTAAACCAAAATCCAAATTCAAAGCAAGAAAGTACAAATGAAAGAGGAAATCAAACAAATATGAAAGCATAAAGCAAAATTCCTCTATCAAAGTTGTTTCATCTTCCTAAGCTTCTCCTCAAATATGCTTTTGTAAACTTTCCCTTAGTTTTTGTTACACAAATACTTGCAAGTGATAATGATATGGTAGCATGAATGTTGGAGAATGTGATTGTAAAGAAAAAATGGAGGAGAATTCCTTCTTTTATAGAGGAGCTTCTCAAATGGACAGATGAGATTAATCTTCTAGAAAATGCTAAGATCAATGGTGGAGGATTCATGCACCACAAAGTAGTGGGCTAGGGATGGCTATGAATAGACAGTCAAGATTATTTGAAGACCAGAGGTAATCAACAGTCTAGATTTGAAAGAAGAGAGTGGAGGAATCTTTGACCATATTATTTAAATTGGTAAAATATGTGGAGGAATGAATAACTAGAAATGATTATTTATTTATAAGAGAAAGGGAATATGATTCATGAGAGGAATCTTTGACCATATTATTTAAATTTGTAAAAGATGTGGAGGAATAAATAACTAAAAATGATTATTTATTTATATGAGAAAGGGAATATGAATATTTAATTTAAAATAATTGTGCAACCATTAAATTAAATATAGAGGTGATGAAAAAAGGAATTAAATAATTAAATCGGATTAATTATTTCATAGTGGAAGAGTAGTAAGAGAGAGTCAAATAATTTCAATAAGTATTTAACCATAGAAGAACGAAAAGATTAATGAATATATAAATAATAAAAAATAGTTATTTAGCTATAGATGAATGACAAAGAGAAAATAATTAAATAAATAATAATTTATTTAATTATAGAAGGTAGGGGAATGTTAGCGACGCAATTAAGAAAGTAATTTATTTAATTGATAAAAAAGAAGAATAAAGCAAGGGAATGTGAATTAATTAAATAATTAAAAATTATTTAATTAATAGAGGAAGGTGGTAAAATAATTACATAATTATGTAAGGGAGATAAGAGGTTGAAGTAGGAAAAATGTTGTTCGCAGACCCAGGACATTTTTTAGTGTCTACACCAAGCATTTCCTATCGATTTTTCATCAAAAAGATATGTTAAAATGCATATTTTTGGATTATTTTGATATTTTTATATATTTTTTAACAAAATATTAGGTTTTTTTGTTGAAATTTTAGGAATTAGTTGAAAACTATGTTAATTTATAAATTTTTAATTTACAACAGGATTTAAATGGCATAAGATTTAGCAAACCCTCCTTCAATTCAAGACCTAATTGAAATAAATATTACTAGATTGAGAAACATTGTTGAGAGATACTGTACCCACTAGAATTTACGATCAGTCACACTAAATATAGAGGCCATAATGAATCATGTTAGGGACATCACTAGGCAACATGCTTCATTTAAGGAATGGAGAGATCAGAAGAGGTTAGAATATGCAAATGGTTTAGGCTATGATGAAATTAAAAAATTAGAAATATCTAAAGCCAATTTAGCCCAACATTTTATGCATCAAAGAGCATGAAAAAATGTCGATTTACGCAAACCAAAATTTTTCATAAAATGGTGCACCCATCATGGCATAATTGCAAACTTTTGGGATTGTTGGTGGATGGTTTTTGATAAACTACCCAACAACAATTTTGATGTACCTCTATACTTTCTTTGCAAATTATATGTGGAATTTGGTATAGAAAGATATGTCAACTATTTTTATTTTAGGCATTTTCAAGGACTAGGTATGGGTATGCCCCAACATAGACCTAGCATAATGTGTATTATGCAAGGTCCCTATGTTCTCCCTTTTCGTATTCCTCTACCACCTCCAGCACCCCATCCAAACCTTGTTTTCGATACAACCCATCATAGTCTCTTGGCCATACACTCTTTGACCATCCATTTGATTACACACTCATCACAATTTGTTCAACTTCCAGAGGGTGGTACTCCTTGTGCTTCAATTAATACTAGTGCAGAATCATCATTCAGACATGTTTGTGTGCCTCATCAGTATACTACATGTAGGCATACATGTCTAGATCCTACGAGAGATACGAATGAGCCTCCCCTAAACACATCTAAGTATGAGGTGCATGACACATCACTTGGAGGAGATGAGGCACTAGTGCATACTACAAGTGAAATGGAGACATGTGAGGGAGGAATAAGTGTAGTTCCCCCCATTGATGTAGATGAGGAGAAAAAACATCAACCTTTTGTATAGATAAAACTTAAACTTATCTCATAATGCATTTCATTTAAAATTATTATAATAAATAGTACATGTTTTTGATAAAGTAAGCAACATTTATAAGGTGTTGTACCCTTTACACAAACAGCCCTCGAGGCCAAAAAAAGCTAGTTCAAAATAGGACATGGATAGTTGACAAACCGCATGTTGAACGAAGGACTAGGACTAGACAACCACAAAATCTGAGGGATAGATCTGACTCCCAAAACCCAAGGCCATAGTTTGGGGAGTCCCTTCTTTTTTCTCTACACAACAGACTAGGAAGGCTCAGAAATGAAGTCCACCAAGTAAGGCAAGATGGGTCGTTCCTTAACAACCACCATGGACAAAGAGTCACCATGTAGCAAAGTTAGCAACATAGAAGAGTAGTCAAGAGAATTTGGAGGATTAGCAACAATGTTCATCTAGGGATAGACAGGCTCTACCAACACAATGATAGCAGTATGGGGCAACAATGGTTCCATAGAAGGGATAGCCAGAGGAGAATCCTAGGGAGACACAACCTCCAAGGATGAATCAAAAAAGGAAGGGATGTCCTCCCTAGAGGGACCATTCGAAGAGGGAGAGCCAACCATGAGATGTTCTATGAGAGCATCCTTCCACCAGGTAGCAATTCCCTTGTGATGAGCAAGAGGGTAGCCATAGGCAAAATTACCAATAGAGAAACATCTCCTACACTAAAAAGGGAGCCCCTCATAGTCCAAAAGCTACTTCCAAGGTTTGTCCTCCACCATCAAGACCACATCACCATGGAGAGGTTTGGAGATGTCCAAATCGATTAAAATACAAGCCACCATAGTGTGCCCAAGATCCCTAGATGTAGATTCCACTTTTAGAAAGCAACCAATGGCATTTCCAATAGCATCAAAACAAGAATCCTCCCCGAACTAGAGAGGGAGGTTCAGCAATTGGACCCAAACTGGTCTAATATTTAGTGGCTTTGTAAGAGGATTGAAGGAGCAAAACCAAGGCCAAAGGAACAATGAATGAATACCCCACATCCACCCCCTATCCAACACCCTATCTCACTCCTTAGAGGAAACAAAGGTTGCAAAGAAAAAGCCTCTAGCACTGGGATAAAGATCAATCTTCTGAGAAATAATAGGTTTCCAAGAAAGAGAAACCCACTCATGGAGATCAAGAAGGGAGGTCCACAAGTTGTTAAACCTGTAGACCACATCCTGACACATAAAAGTCCTCATTTTTAGTAACCTCAGGTCCACAGAGCACAACAGGGGATGCACGAGTGTAGGTCAAAAGCCGAATCCTAGCCGAAGCAAGAGGAATCTAGGAACAAGTATTTACAACATCTGAGAAGGATTTTCGATGGTAGCTAGAAGTGTCAGGAGGAGATGAATCCCACACAACAATGTTATCCTATAGCAAACCAAAAGATCCCCATCCAAACTAGCCCGTAACACGTCCTTCAGAGGATTCAAAGGAATCTCATTCAATGAACCAACCTTCCCCTGCAAAGCCCCGTCCAAACAAAACCATGCAGCATCATTTTTCTAGTTTTTTGCCCATTGAACGTCACCAAAATAGCTCCCACCCAATGCCATATAGAAAGGATGTTAATGATGAAGTAACAAATAGAACATGTTACTAATGTATATTTAAGTGGGTTTGAACAGTTGATAATGGAGGAACAGATTAGATATGTGCAACATGGCACTCTTTCGGCCATTGAGTTTGGCCTAAACACATTGGTACTATTTTCTTACATGTAATTTTTTTTTATTGTACGCATATCCTTTAAATCATGAATAATTAAATACATACTAATTTATATCTTGATCTTATTTTTAATTTTGCAGTGTACTCCAAAAGTGATTGACACCACATCTTTTACCATGATGAGTTCCTCCAATCAATTATCTCAATTGCATCACCTATTTGAGTATATGATTTTTTTATATCTAGTAGATCTATATAAGTTTGTAGATATATGTTAGTTTATATTTTTTTGTCAGAAATTATATATTAATTTTGTCATTTTTATTTTTCTTCTTGTAGAGTATGTCACTATCCACGTTCATGGATCCAGGACCAAGACAATATGGTATGAATCCTAAGAATCCTAAGTGACCATCATTTTCTCAATGTATGGTAGCCAAAGAAAAATGCTTGAGGTAATGAATAATTGAATTACACTTTAATTTATAGTTTAATATAGTGATTAGATGTTATTTTGAAAGTTATAAAAATAGTAGATAACTTTGATCTATTTAGTAGTTTAATTTATATACCATTGAGAGATAATTAATCTAATTTGTGGTTCAAATTGTTTTTATGTAGACATATTCTCATCCATCAGCTAGCTTGAAGAGGCTACGCTTTGGTGATCCAACAAAAGATTAGGATTTTGTTGACATGACAACCATTTGACATATACATTGTATATATATAGACTATGAGATGGAATATGCCACATTTTGTAAATATTGTTTTGAGTTGGCATATATGCCAAATTTCTATATGTAGATATACAATTACTTTACACTTTTATATATAAATA
Organism: Sequoia sempervirens; assembly: GCA_007258455.2. Classification (NCBI taxonomy): domain Eukaryota; kingdom Viridiplantae; phylum Streptophyta; class Pinopsida; order Cupressales; family Cupressaceae; genus Sequoia; species Sequoia sempervirens. The sequence goes on from VDFB02169380.1 coordinate 214,492, forward strand.
TCGATATTTGACATATTTTGTTCATTGTCTGCATGGTTTCCTATTTTTGAAACTTAAAATCTGAATGTATAATACCTTTATAATGGTTGAGCTATGATGGATAACATGTTATATGGATATTCATTTCTTGCAATCTTGCACTTTAATAGTTTATAAATTACATAGATCATTTTTACTCATGTTATAGTACGGTTAAATTTGGTTTCCTTGGGAAAATTCACCAAATTTGATCCCTTTATCATTAGTCTCTATAGTTGCAACCATAGTAGCAAAATTGAAATGCATTTCCATAGCATAGAGATATAGAGAAAAAAATAAAATAAAGAGTTCAACCAATGATTTGTAGAAAATATATTTTTTTAGTTTAAATTCATATCATTGATTACATTGCATTGCACATCTTTCAAACTCAAAGAATTACTTCACATTGCATAACTAATAACTAGATGGTAATAGATGAGAAGTTTTCAATTATGCTATAGTATTTACAAAGTCAACCTAAGCAGATATGCAATTACTTCACATTACATAGCTAATAACTAGGAACAGTTGTCAATTGCATTTGTTTTTCATGGCATTCCATGAGACAGCATTTCTTTTCAAGGAATTTTTTCAAATAGTTCACTACCTTTTATATGCTACCACATTTTTCATACATGTCTACCAAATTATTTTATCAAACAATTTACTTCCTTGCTGCTATGGCTAATATCCTAAAATAGGTGCCTTAAAACAAGCTATGGATTCCTGGAAAAAATCTATCAAAGCATTAGTAAGCAATATTACATTGCATTGCCTTAAAAAATTAGTAAGAAATTTTTGTAGTTTATATTCATTTCACTGATTGCATTGCATTGCACATCTTTCAAACTCAAAGTATTACTTCATATTTGATAATTAATAACTAGATGGTGATGGATGACAAAATTTCAATTACAATATAGTTTTTACAAAGTCAACCTAAGCAGATATTTAATTACTTCACATTGCATATCTAATAACTAGGAGCAGTTGCCAATTGCATTTGCTTGTTATGGCATTCCATGAGACCACATTTCTTTGAGGAATTTTTCAAACAACTCACTACCCGTTCTATGGCTATGGCTAAAATCCTAAAATAGGTGCTTTCAAACATTCTATGATGCTTGGAAAAAATCTATCAAAGCATATTAGTAAGCAATATTACATTGCATTTCCTTAAAAAATTAGTAAGATTTTTTTTGTAGTTTATATTCTTATTATTCACATTACATTGCACATCTTTCAAACTCAAAGAATACTTCACATTGTATAACTAATAACTAGATGGTGATAGATGACAAATTTTTAAACATGGCATTGCATCACCATGGGACCATATTTCTTTTAGGCATTTTTTCAAATAGTTCACTTCCTTGTCTATGCTACCACATTTTCAAACTTGTCTACCAAATCATTTTATCAAATAGTTCACTGCCTTGCTGCTATGCCTAAAAGCTTAAAACTCTATCCAAGAAAATGGATTTTTTTTCCTAAGGGATAATGAAGGAGAAGTTGCTACAAAGATTAAAGTAAAAGATATGAAAAAGTAGTCAGAAAATCATGAAAAGAAATAAAAGATTGCTGCTATCCTAAGGGTTGGTGAGAGTGCATTTTATCTAAAAGACAAGTGAAAAATATTCACCATTGCTTCACTATTAAGTAGGTGCCAACATGAACCAATGTATGAATGTGTGAGCAATTTTGATGTTAAAATATATACACGTGACATTCATGATTACACAAACATGTGACATTTTTCAACATAACATGATATTCATAATCATCATAACACAACATACATTCTACCATCAATATAACCAATAATGCTCATATATTATATTTTTCATGTCCTCATGTACAAATCCATCACATATAATTTTTAACCAGCATAATCATCAATACAAATAATAATGCCCTGTAATTATTACTAATGTTCTCATGTAAAAATGCATTGATGCATCTTGCTATCAAGCTATCATAGATACACAAATAATATGTTCCCCTAATATGCTCACTCCATTACGCACATCTCAAATCATTGCTACTCTCACAAACACCTGCATTGCAATATTACAAAAACTATTAAAAAACAAAAAAAACATTGTGTAAAGATAATTGAACAATGAAAGCAACATGAACTCCAATGTTGGATGCATTGCAATTTAACCTCATGTCCTACTCAAAGCTTGTTTTGCAAAATTCCTACATATAAATATTAGAAAATTATGGGTTATAAACATCGTGAAAAAAAAAGTAATATGTTCATTCTTTCAAATCAAATGAAAAATTATAAATGAAGAGATTAAAGTATATGAATAAGATACATCCTTATGAATTACATTGGATGTGTCAATGTTGAAGCAAATTTTTTTAACTTTTTTTTTTAATCGCTTTTTGATGCAATAGTATTTTCCACCAAACTGACTTACATTTGTTAAGAATTTTTAAGAAACATAATCTTGAATCTACTATTGACTTAACAATGGTGAAGATTAAACATGAATATGGGAAAATGCAAAAATTGTAATATTTTTAGTAATTTTGACAAAGGGGCAGCATGGACATGTTGATGTACATAGGTAAATACTAGGGAAGGCCTATGTTTGTTGCCCAAGTTAGCCAATTCTTCTAAGGTTCTCTTTTTGAGGTAGTCCCTTGAGAGATCTAAAATCCAAAAAAATTCAAAATTTTATAGTCATTCTGAGAGCTCGTGGCACATAGAAATTCTTCGTCTACACCTACAGGTAGATATTGAATTCCTTCAAACCTACCTCTCTCTATTTGGGTAAACTCAATATTGTTTGTGTGTTCCAATGTCAAATGCATTCTTGTAAAAATTATCAATGGAAAGTAGTGCAAAAAATGAAAATCATTTTTTTTTGTGCATAATGGAGAAAAACCAATTGTACTAGCACATCAAGGTGAGAATTCCAACTGTATGAAAGGCCTCCTTTTGTCACCCAAGTCTCCCCGTGATTCTAGAGTGCACTAATTTGGGGTAGTCTTGAAAGTGTCATAAGAGCAAAAAATCCAAAATTGTTAAGTTTTTAATATTTTTGACTAATGGGAAGTGTGGACATGTCGAGGTAGGTAGGTAAATACTATGGAAGGTCTCTTTTCATTTCCCATGTCACCTGATCGTTCTGAGGTGCTCTTTCCAGGGTAGTCTCTAAAGTGCCTTAAGAGCAAAAAGTGCATAGTTAATTTTTTAGTAATTTTGACGAATGGGAAGCATGGGAACATCAAGGTAGGTAGGTAAATACTATGGAAGGTATTTTTTTTTCCCAAGTCACCTGATCATTCTAGGTTTCTCTTTCTGGGTGGTCTCTTAAGTGCCTTAAGAGAAAAAAATGCAAACAATGGTAATTTTTTAGTAATTTTGATGAGTGGGTAGTGTGGGAACATCAAGGTAGGTAGGTAAATACTAGGTAAGGTCTCTTTTTGTTTCCCAAGTCACCCAATTATTTTGAGGCGCTCTTTCTAAGATGGTCTCTCAAGAGGCCTAAAAGCAAAAAATTGTCAAAACTTTGACAAAGTTGTTATGAGAGCCCATGACACATAGGAATGATTTATTTGGACCTAAAAGTGTATATTGAATCCCTTCAAACCAAACTCTCTCGGATTGGGTCAACTCAATATTGTTTGTGTGTTCCAGTGTTAAATGCATTCTTGCAAAAAAAATTAGTGGAAAGTAGTGCAAAAAATGGAAAGAATCATTTTTTTTGTTTTGTGCATAATGGAGAAAAACCAATTGTATTAACACATCAAGGTGGGAGTTCCAACACTAAAAAATTCCTCCTTTAATTTCCCAAGTCCCCCTGTTATTTTGGAGTGCACTAATCTGGGGTAGTCTTGAAATGTTGTAAGAGAAAAAAATGCAAAATTGTTAATTTTTCAATATTTTTGACTAATGGGAAGTGTGGAATCGTCAAATTTGGAAGGTAAATACTAGGGAAGATCTGTTTTCATTTCCCATGTCACCCAATCATTTTGGGGTGTTATTTTCAAGGTAATCTCTAAAGTGCCTTAAGAGTAAAAAATGCAAAAAGAGTTATTTTTTTAGTAATTTTGATGAATAGGAAGTGTGGGAATGTCGAGGTAGGTAGGTAAATACTATGTAAGGTATAAGTTTGTTGCTGAAGTCACCCGATCATTCTAGGGTTCTCTTTTTGGTGTAGTCTCTTAAGTGCCTTAAGAGCAAAAAATGCCAAAATTATTAATTTTTTTGTAATTTTTATGAATGGGAAGCATGGGCACATTGAGTTAGGTAGGTAAATACTATGGAAGGTCTCTTTTTTTTTCCCAAGTCACCTCATTATTCTAAGGTGCTCTTTCTGAGGTAGTCTCTTAAGAGCCCTAAAAGCCAAAAATTGTCAAACTTTGATGAAGTTGTTATGAGAGCTTGTGGCACTTAGGAATGCTTTGTATGGACCTACAAGTGGATATTGAATCCCTTCAAACCAACCTCTCTCATTTTAGGTCAACTCAAGACCGTTTATGTGTTCCACTATCAAATGCATTCTTGCAAAAATTGTTAGTGGAAAGTAGTGCAAAACATGGAAAGAAGCATTTTTTTGTTATTTGCATAATGGAGTAAAACCAATTTTACTAAAACATCAAGGTGGGCAGTCCAAAACTATGATGGCCTCCTTTTGTCTCCCAATTCCCCTTGTGATTTCAAAGTGCACTAATCTGGGGTAGTCTTGAAAGTGTCGCAAGAGAAAAAATGCAAAATTGTTAAGTTTTTAGTATTTTTGACTAATGGGAAGTGTGGACACATCAAGGTAGGTAGCTAAATATTAGGGAAGGCCTCCTTTTTACTTCCCATGTCACCCGATCATTTTGGGGTGCTCTTTCTAAGATAGTCTCTAAAGTGCCTTAATAGCAAAAAATACAAAAAGAGTTAATTTTTTAGTAATTTTGACGAATGGGTAGCATGGGCACATCGAGGTAGGAAATTAAATTCTATGGAAGGTATGAATTCATTGCCCAAGTCACTTGATTATTCTGATGTTCTCTTTTTAGGGTAGTCTATTAATAGCCCTAAAAGCATAAAATTATCAAACATTAATGAAGTCATTTTGAGAGTTTGTGGCACATAGGAATGCTTTGTCTAGACCTATAGGTGGATATTGAATCCCTTCAAACCAACCTCTCTCATATTGGGTCAAATAAACATCGTTTGTGTGTTCTAGTGTCAAATGTATTCTTGCAAAAATTATCAATGGAAAGCAGTGCAAAAAGTGGAAAGAAGTATTTTTTTATTTTTTGCATAATGGGGAAAAACTAATTGTACTAACACGTCAAGGTGGGTATTCCAATGCTACGAAAGGCCTCGTTTTGTCACCCAATTCTCCTTATGATTTCAGAGTACGCTAATTTGATGTAGTCTTGACGAATGGGAAACATGGGCACGTCGAGGTAGGCACTTAAATACTATGGAATTCAACTAATCTAGGGTAGGAAACATGGACACATTGAGGTAGATAGGTAAATACTAGGTAGGTAGGATACTAATCTTGGGTAGAAAACATGGACATGTCAAGGCAGGTAGGAAAATACTAGGGAAGCTATATCTTGAATAGAGAAGACTTCTTCCAATGCATATCTATTGAGATGGAAATCAACCACAATTTACCCCAAGGACAAAGCAAAGAGAAAAAAAAGAGAACTTTGTAGTAAAGATGCACCATCACAAAAACATATTAGTATTAAACTCAAATGTATGGTGCAACATAATTTAACAATATACCTTTGTTCTCCAAAAAACCTACATTTTTTCATATTAGTTAATTTGTATGCAAACTTTTATTGTACTTTTAATCCAACCCATACAAATAACATAAATCAAAATAAGATGAAAAATATCATACATGTCCCATAGACTAAATGATCCGCTAGTCAAGTGTTCCTGGAGGTACATCTCTTACCTTCAAAGTATCGAGTAATGCTTCATGATTAACACTATTAATTGTCTAGAGTTCCTTTGTTATTGGTTTAACATGATTTCTCAATAACTTAAAATTTGTTGCTATAACAAGGTACAAATACATGAGAATGGTTTTTTGTTTCTTATAGTCTTCAAATGTAGGTATGCCATTATTTCTAATCATATATGTTTGCAACCAAGTTATGACAACAACTGAACCTATAGGATACATGAACCCATCATCATCTATCATTGGTTGTCTTACCTTCTTCTTTCCCTATGCACATTGTTCCAATCAATATTTTGATCCTCTTCATTCCCCTATGGTGTTGCAACTATATAGATATGTCCTAGCTATACAAGATATGAAAGATGGTCATAGTCAAGTGAACTTTACATTTCATATTCTAAAGAGGATTGTGCTAAAGATAAAGGGGCTAGGTACTTTGGAATCCATGTATCTACCCACTATTGGGATTGTGCCTCAACTTACTAGGGTAACTATTGTCAGCATTGTGGAATATTCCTCTTTTCTTCATCAGCCAAACTTTGCTCCATTAGTGGGACCTTATTCATAGTCCCAATGATGGTCCAATGTTAGTTCACCATTGTGTTCTATCGGTGGGTGTTGGCACTATCAGAAAAACCATGAGGCATGTCTCAATGATAGGATGATAATTCTTCCTTTGATGTAACACCATACTATGGGTGGGAACCTAATGGGAGTCTAAATGATGGAACAATATGACTCCATTGGTATGACTAAGGGAATTTGGTGGAACTCTTCACTGTGTTCCAATGATGAACTAATGATCCATGGTGGAGTTTGAGCTGACAGGTGGAGAGTGGTGACATGGTGTTGAGCTAGAGGTAGTGGGGACCACTTGAAGCATTGTCAGAGGAACTTGCTTCCATAAGTGGGAGTCATTTTGGAGTCTCCCAGATAGGGAGATGAACAACTAATGAGTAATGATATTGTGGGACCCAACAACTACTTAGTTGGAAAGTGATAATTGGTTGGTCGACCAGTGTGACCTTTATTGGTGTGACAATGTGTGATTGGTGAGACATGGTATTTTGTCTCATTGATACTCCGATGACTATTTTATCTAGTGGAAATTTCACTCGTCAGTAGGACTCGAACAAATCGGCAAAAGGATGGATGTTGGTCCAACGATGGACCAATAAGTAAACTCCTAAGTGAAGGTTAGTCTATTGTAATGACTGGAAATTGAATTGGTATCTTTCCAACATGGTTTTGGTGATGCAGATGATTGAGGAATTCTCTCAGAAGAAAATTGTTGTATGTGTAATACATTGTAATAGTGACTGAGAGAGTTGAGTTTTTTGAGAGGGAACGAGATTGATCAAGAATTGCAATGCTACCTATATTGAGTGATTCAATTGACATCTAAGAGGGAGAAATTGTAACTCTATATGTGGAACTTTTGTTCACTGTAATACAAAGTGTTTTTCCTTGGTGTGGTGGGTTTTTTCTCAAAAGGGTTTTCTCACGTTAAATACTAGTGTCTATTATGTGTTGTGTAGAATTGTCTATTTTTTTCCTGGTAATGTGCATCTTTAATGAATTGTAATTTGAAATTTTAACCTTAAATATGAATTCTCTTCTTATAATTGTCATTATGAAAGTGTTTCTGAACCTTTGCTTTCCTTACAAGTGGTATCAGAGCCTAGCTAGTTGTTTTATCCTTGTGGGTTGGGCGGGTTTTTTGTGCCAATTCTAGAGTGGGAGTCTTGTAGAGGAGTTTGGTAATTTCATTTGCAGATTAAGATGGCAAGCACGTCGGGAAAGATTGAAATTGAGAAGTTCAATGGTGAAAATTTTGAATTGTGGAAACTCAAAATGGAAGATCTGCTAGTTGATAGAGATCTCTAGATTGTTGTTATGGAAACTAAACCATCAGGTATGAAGTAATAATATTGGAACCTCACTGATAGAAAATCAAAAGGGTTGATAAGACTCTGTTTAGCAGACTTTATTCTCTTGAATGTTCATGAAGAGAAGTTTACATCTTCTTTGTGGAAGAAGCTTGGAGACATTTATCAGGGCAAGTCCTTGGTGAATAAGTTGTTCCTAAGGAATAAGTTGTACTCTTTGAAGATGGAGGAAGGGGTGTCTATGGTTGATCATTTGAATATGTCCAATATGCTCATTGCCTAGTTGACATCTGTGGGTGTAAAGATAGATGATGAGGATCATTGTATGCTCTTGTTTTGTTCTTTTCCCAACTCTTGGGATCATGTAGTGATGGCAATTCGGAGCACAACAACCACTTTCAAGATGGAAGATGTTGTTGCTTCATTGCTATCAGAAGAGATGCGAAGGAAATATTCTAAGATGGAAAAGGAGGCTCTTGTTGTTTGAAGTAGATCAAAGGAGAAAGGCAAGAAGAAGGACAAGAATTCTAAATCAAAATCTAAAGGGAGATCAAGTTCTCTTGGCAAGAAGTCCAAGGTGAAATGCTAGAATTGTGGGCAGCCTAGTCATGTACGTAAGGATTGCAAAGAGGAGAAAAATAAGAAGAAAAATAACTCATCAGATAATGATTCTTCTCAAAGTGATGCAGATGCCTTCATTGTAGCCTTGGTGATTCAAGCATCAAATGATTCCTTGCTAATTAACTTAGGTGCATCTTTTCACATGACATCTCATAGAGATTGATTTATGAAATACAAAAATTATGTTGGTGGAAAGGTGTATTTGGCAAGTGACTCATCTCTAGAAATTGTTGGCCATGGAAGAGTCAGAATTCAATTTCCTAATAGAAGGATTAAAGAGATTGATGGTGTAATGCATATACTAGGTCTAGCTCAAAATTTACTATATGTAAGCTAGCTGAAAGATGTTGGCATAAAAGTTTTTTTTTCAAATGGTGGCTACAAAACGACAAGAGGCTCGATGGTGTTGGCTAGGGGTGCTCAAATTGGTACTTTGTACAAGCTGGATGCATATGCAGTTCAATGCAACAGTGTCTCTGAAAAGTCAAGCAAGGTTACTCGAGTAGAAAAGAAGATTGAAGTTCCTCTTGGGGAAAATTATTTGGAGGTGAAACTTTCAAAAGACCATGCTCTGGCATCAAAGGCTCAGCCACATTGGTGAGAAAGGCTTAAAATCTTCGAAAAAAAAATTGGTTGAAGGGCTTAATTATTGTAACCTTTAGTTTGATTTTTGCGAACATTGTATATATGGAAAAGAACATCGTGTTTCATTTTATTCTAGTCCTCAATAATCTTCTATTGTTCTAGATTATATTCGCTTTGATATTTTTGGTCTAGTAAATGTTCCTTCATTTTTGAAATCAAGATATTATGTTTCTTTTATTGATGATTATTCGAGAAGGAAATTTTTATACTTTCTAAAAAGTAAATCAGAAGTGTTCAGTCGGTTTAAAGAGTTTAAAAATTTGGTAGAAAATTAGATTGGTAGAAAAATTAAATGCCTGAGGATAGATAACGGTGGTGAGTTTTGTTCTTCATATTTTGAAAGGTAATATTAAGAGCATAGAATAAAAAGGTATAAAATGACACCTTACACTCTACAACAAAATGGATTTGCTGAAAGGTTGAATAGGACGCAAATGGAAAAGGTGAGAAGCATGTTGAGAAATGCTAGTCTGCAGCAAAAGTTTTGGGTTGAGGCTATGGCTACAACATGTTATTTAACAAATCAATCTCCCTCTTTGGAACTTGTTGACAAAACACCTATGGAAGCTTGGTCAAGTAAGAAGCCCTCTTTAAGACATTTAAGATTCTTTGGCTGCAAAGCATATGTTCATGTGCCAAATGAAAAAAGATCTAAATTGGAAAATAAAGTTGTAAAATGTATCTTCATTGCCTACAACATTAGTGTGAAAGGATACAAGCTTTGGAATCCCATGACTGAAAAAGGTTGTATATAGAAATAGTGTAATCTTTCGTGAGCTGAAATCTTCTTCAGTGGATCTACAGTCAGAGGTGAAAGAAGAAAACAAAGAAAAGGTAGTTGAAATTCCTTGAACTCCAAGTAAAGAGGAACTATGAAGTGTACTTGAAACTGAGAGTTCTAGCAGCTCTGAGAGTTCTAAAGAAGAAGAACCACAACCATAGCCTTAGCCTTTAAGGAGATCTACATGTGAAAGGTGGAAACCTGAAAGGTGTGGTTTTTCCATGTTGGATGTAAATTGTGCCCATGCTTTGATTACAAGCACTGATGAGACTAGGACTGTGAAAGAGGTTATAGAAATGTTTGATTTGAATTCTTGGTTGGAGGCCATGAATGAGGAAATGGCGTCATTAAAAATAATGCAACTTGGGATTTGGTGCCCTTGCCTGAAGGTAGAAAGCATGTTGGTTGTAAATGGGTGTTTAAGAAGAAAATCGGTTTGGATGGTAGGGTTGAAAAGTATAAAGCTAGGTTGGTTGCGAAAGGCTATTCCTAGGTAGAGGGATTTGATTATGGGGAAATATTTTCTTCTGTAGCTAAGCTAACATCTATCAGATTTATTTTGTCACTTGCAATAGTGTATGACTTAGAGATTGAACAGATGGATGTGAAGACAACATTTCTTCGTGGAGTTCTTGAAGAAGAAATTTATATGTCCCAGCCTAAGCACTTTGTGGAAAAAGGTAAAGAAAATATGGTTTGCAAGTTAAAGAAATCTTTGTATGGTTTAAAACAATTTCCTAGAATGTGGTACCAGAAGTTTGACACTATTGTTTTGTCATTGGGATTTGTAAGATCAAAATTTGATCATTGTGTGTACCTCAAAACTGAAAATGATTGAGTGCTTATTATTTCCCTATATGTTGATGATATGTTGTTCATAGGAAATAGTAAGACTGTGATTTTTGATCTAAAATCTCAATTGTCTGCAAAGTTTGAAATGAAAGATCTTGGTGTAGCTTTGGGGATGGAAATAAAATGGAATGGATCTAGTAGAAAGCTTTGGCTCAACCATAGTAAGTATATAAATATTGTCCTGGAGATATTTTGTATGACTGATTGCAAGTAGCTAGTTGTTCTAGTGTTGCAAGAAACAAAGCTATCTATTGAGGATTTTCCAAAATATCCTACTCAGATGGAGGACATGAACAAAATTCCTTATGCAATTGTAGTGGGTAGATTAATGTATGCAATGGTCTATACAAGGCCAGACATTTCCCAAGCAATGGGAGTACTTAGCCAATTTATGGAAAATCTAGGAAGACCGCATTAGGATGTTGTGAAAAGAGTTTTTAGATATCTTAAAGTTACCTCTCAATATGCTTTGTGCTATCATGGTAACTTAGTTGGGTCAGAGATATCCATTAGCATTTGAGGTTATGTGGATTCTAATTGGGTAGGGGACATTAATAGTAGAAGATCCACCAGTGGATACATCTTCACATTGAATGGTGGTGCAGTTAGTTGGATGAGCAAGTGGTAGGATGTAGTCGCTTTATCTACTATAGAAGAAGAACATATGGCAGCAACACATGCCTATAAAGAAGCTATTTGGCTTAGACATTTGTGTTTTGGTATTGGGTTCAATTCAGGGTAAATTACCATTTGCAGTGACAATCATAGTTCTATTTTTTTAGCAAAAAATCCAACTTTCCATGCCAAGACAAAATATATTGATGTGTAGTATCATTTTGTATGGGATATGGTGGAGGATGAAAAGGTTAGTCTTGAGAAGGTGGATACTCTAAAAAATTTTGCAGATGCATTAATGAAACCAGTAAGCACAGACAAGTTTAGGTGGTGTGCTAGTTCAATGGGCCTTGAGGCCTATGGCATTCAATAATCACAATTTTGGAGAAGCCAGTAAGCCTTTGTCAAGTGGGAGCATGTTGGAATTGTGCCTCAGCTTACTGGTATAACTATTGGTATGATTGTGGACTTTTCTTCTTTCCTTCATCGGCCATACTTTTCTCAATCGATGGGACCTTGTTCATAGTCTGAATGATGGTTCGATGTTAATTCACCATTGTGTTCTATCAGTGAGTGTTGGCACTATCAGAAAAACCATGAGGCATGTCTGAGCCATAGGATGATAGTTCTTTTGTCAATGTAACACTCTACTATTAGTGGGACCCTAATGGGAGTCTGAACGATAGAACGATAAGACTCCATCCATATGACTAAGGGACTTTGGTGGAACTCTTCACCATGTTCCAATGATAAAATGATGATCCATGGTGGAGCCTGAGATGATAGGTGGAGAGTGGTGATGTGGTATTGAGTTGGAGGTAGTGGGGACCACTAGAAGCATTTTCGAAGGAACTTGCTTCCATTGGTGGGAGTCATTTTGGAGTCTCTCTAATAGGGAAATGAACAACTAATGAGTAACGACATTGTGGGACTCGACTACTACTCAGTTGGAAAGTGATAACTGGTTGGTTGACCAGTGTGACCCTTATTGGTGTGACGATGTGTGATCAATGAGACATGGTCTTTTGTCTCATTGAAACTCTAATGACTATTTGATCTAGCAGGAATTTCACTCATCAGCGAGACTTAAACAAATCAGCAAAATGATGGATGTTGTTCTAGCAATGGCCCGATAAGGAAACTGTTGAGGGATAGTTAGTATGTTTTAATCATTGGAAACCAAATTGGTATCTTTCCAACATGTGTCTGGTGATGTAGATGATTGAGGAATTCTCTCAGGAGGAAATTGTTGTATGTGTAATACATTGTAACAGTGATCGAGAGAGTTGAGTTGAGTCTGTTGAGAGGGAATGAGATTGATCAAGAATTGTAATGCTACCTATATTAAGTGACTGAATTGAGATCTGAGAGGGAGAAATTGTAACTCTATATGTGGAACTTTTTTTTCACTATAATACAAAGTGTTTTTCCTTGGTGTGGTGGGTGTTTTCTCAAAATGGTTTTCCCACATTAAATATTGGTGTCTATTCTGTGTTGTGTGGAATTGTCTATTTGTTTCTTGGTAATGTGCATCTTTAATGAACTATAATTTGAAATTTGAACCTTAAAACAACATTCTCTTCTTAGAATTATCATTATGAAAGTGTTTCTACACCTTTGCTTTCCTTACACCCACTCACTTGACTCATATTGGTCCCAATCATAGTGAATACAATTCTGACAAAAACAATTCAACTCTTGTGTTCATATGGTCCATGCACCTACATTTGAGCTTTGAAATGAATGTATCTTTGAATATTCTTGATTGTTTGACATTATAATTTTCCTCCCATTGTGCCCTCATCAACCAACCAAAAGAACTTGCACACTTGTGAATCAAGTGTCCCTCCTCATGATAATGCATAAGTACACCAATCAACAATAGAATGTGCATCACTAAATGTTGCACCACCTCTGATATTAATTTATTCCATAACCAGAGCTCTGTTTACACATGCACCTATGCCATCATGCTCGCCTTTTCCATGCCTAGCTTCAAAAAACTCCAAATATGTGGTACACCCCTGTCTACATGCATCTTGCTCAACCAATTAAACATATGAGCATTCTTGAATGTCCTTATGCAATTATTTGACCAAATGAGATTTTGACCCATTGCAATACCTTTTTCCTGTAAGAACTCAATTTTTTTTTAAACAATGTTGCACAAACTCAGATGAATGATATCTATCATCACTCATGTAAAATGGTACTCCTTGATTATTGACTTCCTATCCTCGTATGTACTATCAAGGCCATGTCTATATGTTATGTGGACAAAAATAACTATTTGAATAGAATTGTAATATTGTGATTGTACCTCATTTTGTAGTTTCAATGTGTAATTTTCAGTAAAATCAACCATGGATATAATAGTTCCAATTGGGAAAGAGTCCTTATACATCCTGAATTGTTAACCCAACCACTGGGACATGTGGCTATGCCTTGCATACTTTTAGAAAATATTTTTCTTAAAATCATAAATAAAATCAGCAATACTTACCTCTCTTGTAACCAACTCACATCTAAAACCTTCACCTCCACTCTTCAAACTATATTCAACTATCTTTAACCTTTTTTCTCAACAATCTTGTTAGCAAAATCATGTTCATTTCCCTCATGAAAATATGTAACAAAATTTGATAAACCACCGCATTGCATACACGTTTCATTTAAAAATTAATTTCTATAAAAAAAGCAACCATCACCTCTAACACATAAAAATGAATCTACCAAGTCCCTAGATGACTTGGGAAGTTGCATTGCATGACATTCCTGCAACATTTCGTTAGTATGCACAGTAGAATGAATATAACATAATAATTCATGATACATCGAAAACTCAACGTGGTATTTACAACAATATGTATTACAAATATTAATAGGTACACAATAAAATGGCTTGCAAGACTCAAAATCCCTTTGTGAGATTTGCAAATTTGGATGTGCTTCACAAAATTGTTTGTACAATATTATTTGGCTACATTCCATGAAATGTTTAGGATATGGTGTGTACTCTCGATTACCAATTCTTAACTTTAAAACATCCTTTACAGTTGGTGATACTCTAGAATGAGAGTTCCAAAAAAAATTAATTTCCTTCTTTGTGTTATCGGTTAGCTTCTTATCAACACATGGAAGCCTCCCATTAAAATTCCATGTATCATTTTGAAGAGGACTATCAAATTTTCCTCTTCTTTAGAGTATTCTACACACTGTTTTATGATTTAGATTTAAATAAAACACAAGTTTGTCTCATTAAATGAGTCTTTCTCAAATGATGGCTTACTAGTGAGGTTGTGATGACTCTATGAGCAAATATTTTATCTTTTTCCTTACTAGTCTTTCTAATAGAAGTTAGAGCAAAAATATTTTTTTTTACAATAATACTATTCTTTTCTAAATTTTTGGTGACACGAATCTTCAATTTTTTAATAATGATCTCATTTTGTAAGACTTTAGAAATTGCACAAAAATTTGGCATTGTTCAATTAATGTCTTATCAGAAAAGTATTGATTGAACATATTGGTAGCCCACAACCAAACCATTCGTGGTGACCTTTTCCCATCAAGATTATCTATTATGTTCTCATCTATTTCAAGTAACAATTTAGGGGTTCTTGAATGTTGAGCATTTTCATTGGATTCATTAAAAATAGATGGATTTAGGAATTAATTTTCTTTGCGAATATCCTCTCTTCTTGCATAATTATGAGATATATTGGCATTCATTGTTTCATTTTCACCTATTTCATGTTCAACATTAATATTTTCAACAAAGTGTTGAAAATTTTGAATTTCATTTTCATGCTCAACATTTGGAATTTCATATTCAATTTCTTCTTTAATATTTTCAACCAAGTGTTCAACATTTTGAATTTCCTTTCCATGTTCAACATTTTCAATTTCTTCTTCATTATTTTCAACTGAATGTTCAAAATTGTGAATTTCATTTTCATGCTCAACATTTTCAATTTTATTTTCATGTTCAACATTTTCAATTTATTCTTTACTATTTTCAAATTCAATATGATAGTCATTTTTAATTTCACTTAAAGGTAAAGAGGAGCCTACTCCTTCAAGAGAATTTGGCATACCTCTTCTTTCCAACCTCTTCCTTTCTCTTTCTCTCTACTTGCCTCAATTTCCTCTGCTTGAAACTTCCTCTTCATTTTTGCTTTGTGACAATTTTTGCTTCCCACTATCCCAACCCAAACAAATACCAAATGATTGAAAGAATAAACTTTTTGTGAAAAGGAGTGCTCCAAAAGTGAATTCTTGTCTGTAATGCATAGAAATCGTGAGATTCCCAACAAAGCAGAGAATGTGGGGGCTCTTGGAATGGTAAAATTTGACTTTTATCCATTTTTTTCACTCTCAATAAATGGATATCAGTTTTTCTTTACAAAATAGATATATCTATTTTGTTCAAACAAATGGATACTTTCCAAACAAGAGTTTTGGGTTGTCTGAAAAAATGGATATTTGTTATTTTAAGCATGTTGTATTAATATAAAAATTATAGTATAATTTTTTCATATAACATATTAATATGGTAGTTATTATAATATTAATGTACATAATATTAAAATATTATATTATATTATATATATTAATATATATTAATTTTAATATAAAGCAATAACGGATATATGATATGTGAGTTATCAATAACAAATATCCATTTTCTAACAAATCAAATATTTTTTGTGAGTAGAACAAACCAAAATTTATGTTTCAAAATGTGGGAAGTTGTATTGTCCAAAATGGATATTTGTTATATCAATCTTAAAAATTATATTCTATATTAAATACTATATTATATTATAAAGTATAACTTATATATTATATTATATAAAATGTATTGTAAGATATATTGTATATATATTATATATTATTATTTTTTAATATATATTATCTATTATATTTATCTATTATTTTATTTTAAAATTTATATATATTAACATATTTTAATATATATTATGCCTTATACCAAAAAAACATATTCTAAACCCTAAACCCAATATCATACACCCTAGTACCTATACCCTAAACACAATCTTATACAGTCAACCCTAAACATTACCCTTCAAATGTAAACTCTAAACCCTCAACCTTATACCCTATACCCTCAACCCTATACTTAAACCCTACACCCTCAACCCTCAACGCTCAACCTTATACCTTAAACAATAAATCCTACTGTTGGTTGTTTTATAAGAACTAAACTTAATCTTAGTCCTTACCTATGAATCTGCCATAACTCAATGATTAGCAAGGTTGAGGATTGGCCAACACTTAAGTGAATCATTTACAACCTCACTTCTTCTCTTCAGGCTCTGAGACCCAGGAAGGTAATCCTATTTATGCTCATAATGTCTCTACTTGATCAAGATCATTTCCATACACAGATGTATTCCTCAAGAAACCAACATCGTTTAAGGCTTGGCAGACCTCTTATGAAATTGCTATTTGTTTCAAGGAATACGCTAATATTGAAAGTTGGTGCATTGTAATTTAAAGTATGTTATGAATTCATTCCCATTCTAAATCTCTGGCCAGGTTCATTACTAGCTTAGTCAACCACAAGATAAAACAATAGAAAAACTAGTTCCTAATCAGAGGGAACAATGGAGTCATATTTTGTAATCAATTAGTAATACAACTATAATTGAACATCAGTAATCAAGGGACTATTAGCATGCTACTTTGTGGCATCCAACTCTCTACATTTTTAAACATTGCTTCCTTACCAAATCCTATATCCTTTTCCCACAAACCAGTGGCCTCATTTCAGCATTAAATCAACTCATTGAATTGAAGCACGAATAGACCCACTTCATTCAATGCCAATGAAAAAAGACAAATAAAATTACGATCAACAATTCCACTCATAATTTGTAAGAAAATACATAGGAGAGCAATATTATAGAATGGATATTTTCTTTCATTACTGATATTGCTTTGTAAAACTATTTTAAGATCATCATATAGTATGAATTATTCCCTAGACTGGCTTCTGATATATTCACTAACTTATTTATTTACATTATATTTTCTCTCTAAGCATAGCTTTCACCTAGACCTTTCTTAGACTCAAAATTTTTTGAACTTTGTAACTTTAGCCATGAAATCCCCTTTATAGACAGGGGAGCAACAAGCATCTAGCTAAGTTACAATTTCATTTCATTTCATTCCAAAACCTAATTTTAACCAATTTTTTGAAAAACTCCCTAGGTGGTTTTATGCAATCATTTAAGAATAGGGGAGGACAAAAGACAAAACACATGCACATGATACCATTAGTCGTTGTTGCCATGTCCATGTTGAAAAAAAAAAATTGTATCATATTAGCCGGAGGACCTCCACATTAGCATAGAAGAGTAAAAGACAAAAAACATGAACATATTGAAACAAATACCTCCTATGCAAAGACCATGGTGTCATCGAAAACAAAAAGAAGGGGAAGACTCTATTCTAAGTCATTAGCATCACAGAATGCTCGACCACTCCTTGTTTGCAATGAAATTAGAGGAACGATTACCATGTCATCATCAGAGCTCCCATATGGCACCAAAGAGAGAAGATATTGGCCATATCCTGAGTCAGTGTCACCTTCAGCATCAAAAAGACTATTAGAGAGCACAATGGGAGAATTATGTTTTCCTAGGCAGACCCTATGACTCTTTTCTTTTCACCTGGCCTTCTTAGCTGGCTGAGCCATCTCCTTTCCCTTAAACTTGACCATTTCTTCTAGAATGGTCCTATTTCTCATGTTGTCTGTACTCTAAACAATTGTTCTCTTCTTGTGACCTTGAGCCCTCCTCTTACCCGTTGAAATCTCAGGGGATGCCTAGATTTCTTGCTCAGCTACAAACATATCCTCACAACACTCAAACACATTAAGTCGACTAGACATCCTAATGGGATAGATTGGCACACTAGTCTTTCCCATCTCTAAAATGAGCAAAAATTGACAATTCAAAAGACTTTGAATCAAAGCTGTAGGGAAACACACCTACAAACCCATACAATTGCAACCAATTATAGAAAAGGATTTCCTAAATAGACTAGAGCATGGATGATAAAGAAATCAATTGAAAAAAATTCTTCACTAACCCACACCTCACTTTCACTGCAAACTGGAAAGATGGTGAAAACAATCAGTAAACAATCTACATTAAATAGACAATTTGAAGCATGAAAAAATTAATGATTCAAGAACTCCTCATGGGAGTGAGTTGATAACTTAGTAGCTCAACTTTGAATCTAGGTTGTCAATCTTAAAGCATTTAAAACTTCATCTATGGTGATCATGAGCATTGTTTTTTGGCCTTTAGCAACTTTTTCCTAGAAAAAAACAATGCCACCTCAAATGTTATCATGTTTTCCCTTAATCTTGATTAATCATACGTGATCTGACAATTAACATGCATCACCAACTCAATCTATGCTCCTTCATTAATATATGTGAAGTACATAAGACCATCGTTTTGAAGAGAATAGTTCCTCATACACTTCATTGCTCATCGCTGGCCTCGCCCAAATTTTAGGGTGCAGTCAACGATGAGAGTATTGTTGTGATGAGGTTTAGTTCATTGGATCATCTTGTTTTAAAGCCACATCAACAGTTCTCCATTCGCCTTGCTACTTTCCTTTTTTCTTTATACGATGTCCTCAGGATTCTACCACGTCACCTTTTCTAGCAATAGCCATTACCTATCGCTAATGCATCTCATCCTCCATCAGCTCTATCAGCAATGTAAGCATCCATGTGATGAAACCTCAACCTTTGGATCTGTGGTCCATCTTTGATCACATTCATTTTCCCATCACACATTGCTAATTTAAACTTCGTACCTTGGATCCAATTAGTGACGGGAGATACATCAAAGATGCTAGGTTAAGACACGTACACTTGTATGAAAATCAATAGTACAAAAGACATCACATAAGATATTTTTAAATTAGCGAAATAAACTTTGAACAGAAAATTTCATCACTCATCACTGTTTTGAAACTTAAGCCTTAGAATGAATTTGCAATGAGCAATAAAATACAAAAGCAACAGGCCATTGCTCATCGCTAATCCTCATACAGTTTGCAAGAAATTAGCGATGAGAGATTCTTGTAGCAACCTTGAACACTTGTATCGCGGATCACTAATATAGAACTTAGCACTCAAAACACATTTGCAATACATGATGCATAGGAGATTCATCATATCGCTCATCGCTATTGGAAATTTATTGTTTCATAACCATTCGCAATGAGCGATGTAGATAAGAACATAAGACTAGAGGCCATCGCTTATCACTATTACAATAGTCAAGGCTCAAAATCCATTAATAATAGGTGATCCTTCACAATACAAGGAACGTCGCTCAATGTGCATTGATATCAAGAGCTCCAAAAGCTATCTGTGATGAGTGAAACCAAAGAAAAACTGCTCATCAGTTGTCACCAGTTCAAAACATACACTCAAGAAGTAATCCACGATGAGTGATAAAGAGAGATTGCTGAAGGGACTTAAGTGAAAACTTTTAAGCACGTGCTCATAAGTTGTTCTAATGAAGGGGACTTTCTAGGATGATACGATAGAAAGGGCTCAAAAACTCCTAAGTCATAAAGTTTAAAGGATATAAAGGCCAAAAAGGCTCTTTCCCTAACCTTATCAAAACTAAGATACTCAAACCTAGGCATGGGGGACCAGTTTCCCAACAACAGTGAATGACATAAGATGTTTTAAAGTGACCGACAAGCAACAAGAAGTCAACAAAATAGACCATTCTTCAAGCATTCAGAGCCAAGGGTTTCATAAGAAAGGATTCCAAGCCAATACAATAGCTCTTCAATAGTGATGACAAGTAGAACACTAAGCCCTCAGATATCAGCCCAACATTCAAATGTAACAAGGAATTGAGATGGAACCAAAAAAAATTGTAGGTTCCATCAATGGCTCCAGTTGGGGACGTTTGTTCCTCAATGAATAGAGTGAAAATCTAGAATCTCAGGTGAAGCAAACCAAGAACAGAAAACAAAAACCAAGGGAAAAGAAAGAGAACCAAAACCAAACAACATATGTATAGTATTTACATAAGATACAAGGCTAGACCAATCTTAAAACTAGTGTTTACCTCTGTCAAAAACCTTGTTTTCCACCGTTTGCACCATGCGCAAGCTAAAAACATTACCATGAAGGGTCCACCAACTGATCATGTTGCGATTGTTGTGTTCAACCATTATAGACATGTTCCTGATCTTGCACTTATCTCTCTCATTTATGTCCCTTTGTGTGTTGTAACTAGGTGTTAATTGGAATATATGATTAGTGTAGCACTCCACCTGATTTAACTTATCATTATATTTCATCAAATGCTCACTTAATTGGTTTGGAAAAGTGAAAATTTCATATTCCTCTTGAATGATATCAAATTCATTAGGATCAACACCATACCAATCATGTGCAATAAACAAAAAACACTGATACAAAGGATCCTTTTCAAGCTGGTGTTCATAGGCATCAGAACAATATAAAACAATTATGTTTCCCAATGCTTCATTTTCTTGAAAAATCAATTTCTCATGATCTAGGGCACTTTCACTTTTACTTAAAGAAAAATACTTCATATAAAAGGAATCATTTATATCATTCCAGATATCAAAAATGATTTATGTTTCAAGACCAATACCATAATTTGATTCTTCTTCCCAGTCATCATCTTTCAAATGGAAACAAAATGTTTCAAAATATGGATCAATTAACTCATAATTGATATGATTAGAAGTAGGATTTTGAACTATGTTTTCAAATGATATGTCTACTGATTCATGATGACAATTTGAACATATCTTTTGTTCTTCTGAGTATACTTTTTCATCTCCTTCCTCAGTAGAAATTTTTCAAGCACAACCATGTCTATCTCTAACTCTAGATCTACATATCCTACTTCTACTTGCTATAAAAATTTAGAAACCCAACCTTGTTGACTGTCAATACCCATCTCATCATTAAAATTAGGTTCCAGAGTTTGGAAATAGGCATTCTTGTCTTCAGATTTAACACCAATCAGATCATCAGGATATTCTGATTTTGAGGTAGTTAGAATATTTCGCAAGAGTCTATCATATGCAACATGTTTATCTTTTGGTAAAGATGGAATTTCATGAATATTGGCACACTTAAATTCCTCAAGTAATAAAGGTGCTTTCAAGTTTTCCTCACATAGAGAGTTGTATTGCTTATGAGAGTAATTAAAATTTTCACCTTCATTACCCTGGTTGTTAGCCTTTAATAATAATACACTAACAGTATCTGCAAATATGAAAACATCATCATTTGTACTGTTATGCATACATTCACTTCTAAACACATCCTTATCCACCTTTTGAGTGAATTCTTGATCTTTGTTATTAAGGGTAGCATTCTTTCCATTTTGAAACTTCACTGTTTGTTCATGATCATGCTTTGCTTGCTCATCAATTCTGATTCAATCAAATATTTGATCAAAATCATGAGGTTTTAATTCCCTAGGCAAGCTACTAAGCCCTGGCTCATAGATTTCATAGAATAAGTCAATCCAAATTGAATCTTTAGGTCTTAACCTTTTAGGGATTTCTAACAAGGAATCCAAAAACCTTGCTAATAATTTGTATATATGGTTATTCCTCTTCATACCTCTTCATGCTAGACAATCTTTGAATTATCAATTCCTGATCATTATTACCTGAACATGATTGAAAATTGTCCTGACTTTTCTCAAGATCAATATTTTGTGAGAATGAACAAAATGAGATGTCAAGATTTCCATCACATTGGCCATCGTTTTCTTCCTTATTTATTTCATTTGTATAATGTGTATTCAGAGAGCAAACACTTGCAGCCATATAGCCTTTCATCATTGAGTATTTAATAGTATTTTCAATGTCCATAGCAATATAATATGCTTTTTGCAATGTTGTAGGTTCCTTATCCCTTATCAAATAACTCATCTTATTGTCAAAAGCACCTAGATATGTAATTAAACACTCTGCATCACTAGGTCTCAAATACTTAAGAATATCATTTACTGCTTTCATAAATTTGACATTAAAGGAAGGAACTAATTCATCTTCCTCTTGGTGGATTTCCCTAAATATTATTCTTATCTCATTAGGACTAATTGTTTCACCAAATTGTTCTATAAATGCTATCATAAAAGCATCCCATGAAACTATAAAACATTCTGGTAAATATGAGTACCATTCTTGGGCATCCTCTTTTAACGACTAGGCAAACAACTTCATGATAACATCCTCATGATTTATTTAAAAATCACCCATCAAATATATGAAGGCATTTTAGTGCTTGGAAGCTTAATCATATTTTTTCCCTATAAATATTGTTAATTTTTTCATAATATCATCAGGAATCTTGTTAGGAAAACCTATGATACCTCCAAAACATAGAGACTTATATCTCTCAATAGAGAACTTCCTTTGAGAGTATTTTGGGAATTGCCTACCCATCATATTTGTATTTGATATTTTACCAAAGAATATAGGGGAATTGTACATTTCTCTTGTATCTGTATTCATTATTCAAATACTAACCCTATGGTAAATGCCCAGCTCATATATTTTACACCTTAACACCTTTAAAAGGCATATTATAAAAATAAGCATACTTCTTCCATTGCATTTAGATATTACAAATTTCAACTTAGATGTATGCAAAATAACTATCACTATTACATTCCTTAGTGCTTTAACTCACTTAATTAGGAATAAAGTATTCCTTCCATATTTCTAAAATGGATTTTACACAAAATTATTTCTTCTTTCAAGTCAAAATAGGGAAAAGTACTTGGATATATTGGCTAATATCACATTGTATTAGGTTCTTTGTATAGATTCACCACCACCTTTGTAGAGGATAAAAATTCGACCATATGAAGTAATTTTCACTATTTGATTGTACTTTAACATTCCTTGTCCTTCAATATTTTCACTAGTATAGAGTTCTTCAGAGTTGCCACTCACTATCAATGACAACTTTGTATTAAGAACCTATATGACTCTATCAAGGAAAACTGATGTACTATAAATATTTCCCCAAGTAAATCCACGAAAAAGTCACCATTTCTATTGGTGATTTTTTAAGAACCAAACTTAATCTTAATCCTTATCTATGAATCTTCCATAACTCAATGATCAGCAAGGTTGAGGATTGTCCAACACTTAAGTGAAGCATTTAGAACCTCACTTCTTCTCTTCGAGTTCTATGAGACCCAGAAGGGTAATCCTATTTATTCTCATAATGTCTCTACTTGATCAAGAGCATTTCCATACATGGATGTATTCCTCAAGAAACCAACATCAACTAAGGCTTCACAGACCTCTTATGAAATTGCTACTTTTTCAGGGAATACGATAATACTGAAAATTGGTGCAATGTAATTTAAAGTATGTTATGAATTCATTCCCATTCTAAATCTTCAACCAAATTCATTACTATCTTAGTCAACCATGAGATAAACTAATAGAAAAACCAGTGCCTAATCAGAGGGAACAATGGAGTCATATTTTGTAATCAATCAGTAATAAAACTATAATTGAATGTCAGTAATCAAGGGACTATTAGCATGCTACTTTGTGGCATCGAACTCTCTTCGTTCTTAAACATTGCTTCCTTACCAAATCCTATATCCTTTTCCCACAATCCAATGGCCTCATTTCAACACTAAATCAACTCACTGAATTGAAGCACAAACAAACCCATTCATTCAGTGCAAATGACATAAGACAAATGAATTTATAATTAACAATTCCACTCATAATTTGTAAGAAAATACACATGAGAGAAATATTATAGAATGAATATTTTCTTTCATTATTGATATTTCTTTGTAAAACTATTTTAAGATCATCATATAGTATGACTTATGCCCTAGAATGGCTTCTGATATATTCACTAACTTATCTATTTACATTCTATTTTCTCTCTGAGCATAGCTTTCACCTAGACCTTTCTTAGACTCATTTTTTCTGAACTCTGTAACTTCATCCATGAAATCCCCTTTATAAACAAGGGAGAAACAAGCATCTTACTGAGTTACAATTTCATTTCATTTCATTTTGAAACCTAATTTCAACTAATTTTTTGAAAAACTCCCCAAGTGGTTTTCTGTAATCATTTGAGAACAAGGGAGGAAAAAAGGAAAAACACATGTGCAAGATACCATTAGTTGTTGCCACGTCCATGTTGAACAAAAAAATTCTATATCATATTAGCCAGAGGACCTCCACATCAACATAGAATAGTAAAAGACCAAAACCACAAACATATTGAAACAAATACCTCCTATGCAAAGACCATTGTGTCATCAAAAACAAAAAAAAGGGGAAGACTCTATTTTGAGTTGTCAGCATCAAAAAATGCTCGACCAATCCTTCTTCATGATGAAATTGGAGGAACAATTACCATGTCATAATCGTAGCTCCCATATGGCACTAGAGAGAGAAGATACTGGCCATATCTCAAGTTAGTGTCACCTTTAGCATCTGAAGGACTATTAGAGAGCACAATGGGACAATTATGTTTTCCTAGGTAGACCCTATGACTCTTGTATTTTCTCTTGGACTTCTTCATTGGCTAATCTAGCTCCTTACCCTTCAACTTTACCATTTCTTTTGGAATGGTCTTGTTTCTCAAGTTGTATGTACTCTGAATAATTACTTTCTTCTTGTGACCTTGAGCCCTCCTCTTACCCTTTGAAACCTCAGGGGATGCCTGGATTTCTTCCTTAGATACAAACATATCCTCACAACACTCAAACACATTAAGCCGGCTAGACCTCCTAATGGGTTGAATTGGCACACCAGTCTTTCCCATCTCTAAAATGAGTAGAAATTGACAATTCAAAAGACTTTGAATCAAAGCTAAAATGAAACACACCTACAAACGCAAACAATTACAACCAGTTCCTAAAAATACTAGAGCATGGATGATAAAGAACTCGATTGAAAAACCTTCTTCACTAACCCACACCTCACATTCACTACAAATTGGAAAGCTGGTGAAAACAATCAGTGAGCAATCTGCATTAAATAGATAATTTGGAGCATGCAGAAATTAATGATTCAAGAACTCCTCACACAAGCAAGATGATAACTTAGTAGCTCATCTTTGAATCTAGGCCATTGATCTTAAAGCATTTAAAACTTCATCTATGGTGATCATGAGCATTGTTTCTTGGCCTTTAGCAACTTGTTACTAGAAAAAAGCGATCCCACCTCAAATTCTACCACATTTTCCCTTATCTTGATTAATCATACATGATTTGACAGTTAACATGCACTGGCAACTCAATCTATACTCCATTAATATCGGCGAAATACATAAGACCATCATTTTGAAGGGAATAGTTCCAAATATACTTCATCACTCATTGCTGGCCTTGCCCAAATTTTAGGGTGCAATGAATGATGAGAGTATTGCCACAATGAGGTTTATTTCATTGGATCATCTTGTTTTAAAGCTACGTCAACGGTTCTCCATTCACCTCACTACTTTCCTTTTTTCTTTATATGATGTCCTCAAGATTCTACCACATCACCTTTTCCAGCATTAGCCATTACCTATTGCTAATGCATCTCATCATCCATTGCTCTATTAGCTATGTAAGCATCCATGCAATGAAACCTCAACCATTGGATTTGTGGTCCATCTTTGATCACATTCATTTTCCCACTGCACATTGCTAATTTAAACTTTGTACGTTGGAGATACATCAAAGATGCCAGGTTAAGACATGTACACTTGCATGAAAATAAATGGTACAAAATACATCACACATAAGATCTTTTAAAATTAGTGAAAGAAACTTTGAACAAAAAATTTCATCGCTCATCGTTGTTCTGAAACTTAAGCCTTGGAATCAATCGACGATGAGCTATAAAATACAAAAGCAACAGGCCATCGCTTATCACTAATTCTCCTCATACAGTTTTCAATAAATTAATGATGATAGATAACCATAGTGACCTTGAACACTTGTATTGCAGATCGCTAATATAAAAATTAGCACTCAAAACACATCCATGATATGCAATGCACAGGAGATCATCATACCACTCATCGCTATTAGAAATTTACCATTTCATAACCATCTATGATGAGTGATGCAAATAAGAACATAAGACCAAAGGCCATCGCTTATCGCTATTACAATATTCAAGGCTCAAAAACCATTAGTGATAGGTGATCCTTCAGGATACAAGGAACATTGCTCATCGTGCATTGATATAAAGAGCTCCAGAAGCTATCTACAATGAGAAAAACCAAAGAAAAACTGCTCATCACTTGTCACCAATTCAAAACATACACTCTAGAGGTAATCTACAATGATTGATAAAGAGAAATGGCCGATAGGACTTAATTAAAAACTTTTAAGCAAATGCTCATAAGTTGTTCTAATGAAGGGGGCCCTTTAGGATGATACAATAAAAAGGGCTCAAAAACTCCTAAGTCATAAAATGAAAAGGATGTGAAGGCCAAAAAGGCTATTTACCTAACCTTATAAAAATTAAGAAACTTAGACCTAGGCATGGGGGACCGGTTACCCGATGGCAGTGAATGACATAAGATGTTTTAAAGTGACCAGCAACAAGAAACAAGAATTCAACAAAATAGACCATTCTTCAAGCATTCAGAGCCAAGGGTTTCATAAGAAAGGATTCCAAGCCAATACAATAACCCTTTAATAGTGATGATAAGAAGAATGCTAAGCCCTCAGATATTAGCCCAACATTCAAATGTAACAAGGACTTGAGATGGAACAAAAACAAAATGTAGGTTCCATCACTAACACCATCAACCCTCATCCCTATATCATATACCCTCGACCTTATACACTAAACTCTCAACATTTTCCCTCAACACTATCCTTAAGCATGCTATATTACATTCTCAACCCTTCACCCTATGACTTATACCCTCTATCCCTATACCCTAGATACACTTAACCTTATACCCTCATCCCTAAACACTATCCCTCAACCCTCAACCCTATACCTTAAACCCTAAACCCTACACACTCAACCCCCATCCCTATACCCTATACCATACCAATATGTATCTCCTTATCTCTCTCCCTCCCACCCTACCAATCCCTATCTATTTCTCTCTCTCCCTCCCACTCTACCAATCCATATCTCCTTCTCTCTCTCTGCCTCCTACCCTACCACTCCCTAATCCCTCAACCCTTAAACACTTAATCCCTCAACCCTCTACCCTAATCCCTAAACCCTCAAACCTTAAACCCTCAACCCCTTAATCCCTCAACCCTCAACCCTATACATTAGACCCTCAACCCTAATCCCTCAACCATATACCCTTAACCAATACCCTCAATCCCTCAACCCTATACCATCAACCCTGAACTCTAATCCCTCAACCCTTAAACCCTTAATCCATAAACCCTATACCTAATCCATCAAGCCTCAAACCTTAAACCCTCAACCTATTAATCCCTCAACCTTCAACCCTATACATTGGACCCTGAACCCTATATTCTCAACTCTTAAACCCTTAAACCCTTAATACCTCAAACCTTAAACCCTTAATCCCTCAACCCTCTACCCTAATCCCTCAACCTTCAAACCTTAAACCCTCAACCCCTTAATCCCTCAACCCTCAACCCTATACATTGGACCCTCAACCCTATACACTCAACACTTAAACCCTCAATCCCTCAACCCTATACCCTCAACCCTCAATCCTAATCCATAAACTCTTAAACCCTTAATCCCTC
The DNA here is from genome assembly GCA_007258455.2 of Sequoia sempervirens. Taxonomy (NCBI): domain Eukaryota; kingdom Viridiplantae; phylum Streptophyta; class Pinopsida; order Cupressales; family Cupressaceae; genus Sequoia; species Sequoia sempervirens. The sequence continues at coordinate 242,648 of VDFB02169380.1, forward strand.
AACCTTTAATCCCTCAACCCTTAAACCCTTAATCCCTCAACCCTCTACCCTAATCTCTCAACCCTTAAACCCTTAATCCATCAACCCTTAAGCCTTTAATCCCTCAAACCTCAAACCTTGAACCCTTAGCCCCTAAATACCTCAACCCTCAACCCTATACATTGGACCCTCAACCATTAAACCCTTAATCCCTCAACCCCCTACCCTATACATTAAATCATCAACCCTTAATTCTCAAACCTATACCATATACATTGGACACTCAACCCTATACCCTCAACCTTCAACCTTTAAACCCTCAACCCCTTAATCCCTCAACCCTCTACCCTATACATTAAACCCTCAACCCTCAATTATCAACCCTCTACCCTATGCATTGGACCCTAAAACCTAATCCCTCAACATTATACCCTCAACCCTTAAACCCTCAACCCCTTAATCACTCAACCCTATACCCTATACATTAAACCCCAAACCCTCAATTATCAACCCTCTACCCTATAAATTGGACCCTAAAACATAATCCCTCAACCCTATACCCTCAACCCTATACCCTCAACCCTAATCCCTCAACCCTTAAACCCTTAATCCCTCAACCCTCAACCCTAATCCCTCAACCCTCAACCCTAATCCCTCAACCCTTAAACCCTTAATCCCTCAACCATTAAACCCTAATACCTCAACCCTTAAACTCCTAATACCTCTACCCCAATCCCTCAACCCTTAACCCTTAAACCATCAACCCCCTAATCCCTCATCCCTATACCCTCAACCATATACCCTCTACCCTCAACCCTTAAACCATCAACCCCTTAATCCCTCAACCCTCTACCCTATACATTAAACACTCAACCCTCAATTATCAACCCTCTACCCTATACATTAGATCCTAAACCCTAATCCCTCAACCCTATACCCTCAACCCTTAATCCCTCAACCCTCAACCCTATACATTGGACCCTCTACCCTAATCCCTCAACACTAATCCCTCAACCCTAGTTCCTCAACCCTAATCCCTCAGCCCCTTAATCCTTTAACCCTCCACCCTATACATTAAACCCTCAACCATCAATTATCAACCTTCTACCCTATACATTGGACCCTAAACCCTAATTCCTTAACCCTTAAACCCATAATCCCTCAACCCTCAAACCCTCAACCCTTAAACCCTTAATCCCTCAACCCTCAACCCTAATCCCTCAACCCTCTACCCTTATCCCTCAACACTAAACCCTAATCCCTCAACCCTTAAACCCTTGATCCCTCAACTCTTAAACCCTCAACCCTTAATCCCTCAACCCTTAAACCCTCAACCCTTGATTATCAACCCTCTACCCTATACATTAGATCATAAACCCTAATCGCTCAACCCTAATCCCTTAACCCTCAACCCTTAAACCCTAAATCCCTCTACCCTCTACCCTAATCCCTCAATTATCAACCCTAATCCCTCAACCCTCACCCCTTAAACCCTCAACCCCTTAATCCCTCAACCCTCAACCCTATACATTGGACCCTCAACCCTAGTCCCTCAACCCTATAACCTCAACCCTATACCCTCAAACCTCAATCCTTAAACCATCAACCCCTTAATCCCTCAACCCTCAATCATCAACCCTCTACCCTATACATTGGACCCTAAACCCTATTTTATTTACCCTAATCCCTCAACCCTTAAACCCTCAACCCCATAATCCCTCAACCCTATACCATCAACCCTTAAACCCTCAACCTCATAATCCATCAACCCTCTACCCTATACCATCAACCCTTAAACCCTCAACCTCATAATCCATCAACCCTCTACCCTATACATTAAACCCTCAATCCTAAATTATCAACCCTCTACCCTATACATTATACCCTAAACCCTATACCCTCAACCATCAACCTTAATCCCTTAACCCTTAAACCATTAATCCCTCAACCCTTAAACCCTTAATCCCTCAACCCTTAAACCCTTAATCCCTCAACCCTTAAACCCGTAATCCCTCAACCCTCAACCCTTAATCCCTTAATCCATCAACCCTTAAACCATAATCCATCAACCCTTAAACCCTTAATCCCTCAACCCTTAAACGTTCAAACCTTAAACCCTAATCCCTCAACCCTTAAACCCTTAATCCATCAAACCTCTACCCTATACATTAAACCCCCAACCCCTTTATCCATCAACCCTCAACCATATACAATAGACCCTCAACCCTAATCCCTAAACCCTATACCCTCAACCATATACTCTCAACCCTCAACTCTAATCCATCAACCCTTAAACCCTTAATCCCTCAACCCTTAAACCCTCAACCCTAAAACCCTTAATCCCTCAACCCTTAAACCCTTAATCCCTCAACCCTCAACCCTTAATCCCTCAAACCTAATCCCTCAACCCTTATACCCTTAATCCCTCAACCCTATCTCCTTCTCTCTCTCTCTCCATCCCACCCTACCAATCTCTATCTCCCTCTTTCTCTTTGTTCCTCCCACCCTACCACTCCCTATCTCTCTCCTTCCCTCTCTATCCCTCCTACCCTACCAATCCATATACCATAATCCCTAAACCCTCAACCCTATACTTAATGCATAATCCCTCAACCCTCAACATTCAATCATATACCTTAATCCCTAAACCCTACACCCTCAACCCTCATCCATATATCCTATAACCTCAACCTTATAGCCTAAACCTTGAACATTGTCCCTCAACCCTCAACCCACGACCCTCAAACCTATACTTAAACCCTAAACCCTACACTCTAAACCCTTAACCTTATGCCTTATACCAAAAACCCATATCATAAAACCTATACCCAATATCATAAACCCTAGTACCTATACCATAAAAAAATAATCTTATAAACTCAACCTTATATCTTAAACACTAAATCCTACACCATCAACCCTCGTCCCTATATCCTATACCCTCGACCTTATACACTAAACCCTGAACATTGTCCCTCAACACTATACTTAAAGGCTAAGCCATACATTCTCAAGGTCCTTCACCCTATGCCTTATACCCTCATCCTTGAACAATATCCCTAAACCCTCAATCCCCATCCCTATACCCTATAATATATTAATAAGAATATAATATATAATATATATTAGAAAAAATAATAATATATCATATAATAAATAATATATAATATAATATATAAGTTATAATATATAATATTTACTACATAATAGATTTCTTGAGTTTAGATAACGGATATCCATTTCTAAAAACTAGATATTTGTTACTAAAAATAAGATATATGTTATTTACAATATGGATACTTGTTCCCTTCTCAAAAAATTTAATGTGGTTTGGACTTTGCGTAATGGATATTCATTATTGATAATTAATATATTAATATTAAATAATTATATATTATAATATTATATATACTATATGAATATAAATATTAATATTATGTACATTAAGATGCTCCAACAATAAAAAAATATTAAAATATTTTAATATCTTAATATTACGATATATTAATATATTATATATTAATATAATATATATATTAATATTAATATTAATATAATATATATATTAATATTAATATTAATATTAATATTTATATTATTGTGTAAGGGGGGATAGAGAAAAATGCAATAGATTAGATTGTTGATTAGAAACTAATCTAAACAAGAAAATGATAATTGATTTATTCCCATTACTCAAAAAATGTAACTATAAAATCAAGAATTCAAGAATGAAATTGACAAAAAGCAATAAAAATGAACTCAAAATGAAATAGATTTACCATCCTGTATCAGAGAGTATTGTATTGACATATGTTGAATTGTTAAATTCAATACGAAGCCTATATTGTGTGTGTGTTGATAGAAGATGTGGGTTGAAGCTTTTACAATGTCGATTATGATCTTTGCATCACTTCATTGCATGAGGTATGTTGATTCTTCAATCCCTTTTTTGTGAAGGAAGAGGTTTGTTATATAGAATTTGTGATTTTGAATGAATGCTCTAGATCGCATAGTAGAATATCTTGATCAATGGTAGAAAGATGTTGATAGGATTTAGATGGGCATAATCTATGCAAATTGATTACGTAATTAGTGTGATTGAAGAAATAGATTGATCTGTTAGGAAATATATTGGTCTATTAGGCAATCAAAGTGAGCAATTGATGGTTTGTAATTTGCTCAATCATGAAAGTGGTTGAGGATGATTAATTAATTGATTTAATTGATTCTTTTTGGAGTTCAATGTGCAAATCAAGTTTGAATTTTGCAAACAAAGTTGCATTTGTTTGATTTCATTTTTTATGATGTTTTGAATAATTAAATTAGATTATTCAAATTTGGAGGGAAAATGATTTAATTAAATTATTAAGTTTTAATAATTCAAATGACTTAGGGGAATAAAGTGAATTGGCAATATAATTAAATAATTGATGTTATTTAATTAATCAGGGGGAATTAAGTTAGATTAGGAGTTTATTAAATAAATGAACTTTATTTAATTGGTCAGAAATGATGAAAAATTGAACTAATTAAATAATGTCATATTATTCAATTAATATCAGAAATTGGGGTTTTAGGACTTTATTAAATAAATGAAATTTATTTAATTGGTCAAAAGTGATGAAAAGAGTGAATTAATTAAAGTGTCATATTATTCAATTAATAGAGGAATTTAGGGCTTTTGATGTTTTTGATGTGTTTTATGTGAAATATAGTGATATTTGATGATAATAATGTTAATGTTTGTGGAAATGTCATTTAGGATGTGTGATAAGTGTTAGGTCAATTTTACATGTCTCCATTTTGCCCCTATTTTAGACAAAGTATTGGTTGCTTTGTTTCAAAGATTCTTATGTCAAGATCAAGTTTTGAAAAAAATTATATGCCCCACTGTGCCCTAACAATCAATAGAATGATGGTAGAAACTTTGGGCTTCCCACTCAATAGGTTGGCCAAAAATGTTAATTTTAAGGTCAAGCTCATGACACTATTTCATTTCAATTCAAATGCATAGAGAGCGAAAAATTAATTATATAAGTCTTTTGTTTCTCATTCAAATGTTCCTAGGAGGTCCTAATTTTAACATAGGGAGGCTTCCTAAGCAAAAATTAGGGTTTTTGGAGGTTAAAATAGGTAGTTAGGCGTCTAATTACCTCATTTTCACTTTGAGCCCATAGAGAATTCTTGCCTCTAGTTTTCTTGTTTTGTTAGTTTTTGAGGAGCTATGGTGAGGATTCAAGGAGCCCCACATCTCGCAGATTCAGTTCAAGAGTTTGGATGGCCTTCAGGTGTCAGTACCCCAGTATGTACCTGTGGACTATGGAAATCGAGTCACAACTTCCCTTATCCACGCCTAAAAGGGGAATGAAGGAAGAGGAATCTGATTTCACAAAGTTCACACTCAAGAACAAATCCTTGAGATTCCAATGCAATAGAGATTGAAATTTGTCAAAGGAGATTATTCTTAAGGTTGGCAGTTGATAAAGAAGATTGATTAATAGTGCAAAAACTAAGAAAATGTAATTTTTTTAAAAACACATTGTGATATGCAACATGACCTAGAAATGCAAGTAAACTATAATAGAAACTAATCAAACTGAAGGTGTACACCTAGAAACAAAAGAAGGAGAAATGAAGGTTTGGAATCCTAGAAAACTTGATGCAAAAGCTAGCTTGGACTCATACACCAATCTGGGTGAATTAGTCCCAAATTTGGAAAACTATTCTTAAGCCCGTTTTAGCCAAATGGGTATCCAAATTTATAGAAATCTCTGAAAAATATGTATAGTGGGACTCATATGCCACTAATGGCGTATGATTCCATGTATATGAGTCCACTTTGGCTTTTCTAAAAAATTGAAAGTGGGAACTGAAGCTCTTAGTCTGCACTTTCTATTCCTCCAAGTATCTGAATCTGAAACCTTGATTTTCGGCACAATAAGTGACTTTTTTTTGGATATTTTGACCTAGCCAACAAGGAGATGTCATCAACAAGTTTGCAACCTATTCTTCAATGGTCTCCAAGCCTTCAAAGTACCTAAATCTGCAACCACACAAAGAAAGAGAGAGAAATGTTGAATGTTAAGGAATGGGGGTTTGCCTTGGTCAAACCCCTTTTAGGTAATTAAACCAAATGAAGAAATAAGACGAAGCATGAACATGAAATGAATGAATTAGAAACTTTCCATAATCATATATCTTGAATTTTTGCAACAATGGATGAAGAATCTTCCCATGAATGCCTTAGAAAGCTATCTTGATGACTTAAGATGTTAAAATCCTAGCTTGCTTGACTTGAGAGATATAATGAATAATGAATGCATTATGAATTATGGCTTAGAAGCTTGTTTATATAGGAAATCCACCTAAAATGCCCATTATTTTGATTTCCAAGGCCGACATGGAAGAAAATTAAACTTAAAACCCAATTTTTCCCTCTCAAACCTTGAAAATGGCCCAAATGGGACTAAGTCATCAAGCTGGGAAATTTAGTCCCACTTAGATAGGACTCATTCACCCAAAGTGGAGAATGGGTCCCACAGGGGCTCTTTTGCCAGCTGAGATATTGGAGAGTGAAGAAATCAAGTTTATATATTGATTTAATCGGGTTTTCGATCAAAATAGACCTTGAGATGCATAATATGGGGTCATAGGGGCTTATTAATGATTATATAAAGGGTGAATAGGACTAGGGACACAAAGTTCAATGTGAAAGTGTGATTGAATACACTTTACAACACTAAAATGAGGTCCACACAGCCTAGAAAGGCACAACATCCAATGTGAATGTGCAAAACACATTACAACACTAGATTAAAATCAGGTTTAATTTACAGCCTTCGAGATTAATGTGAGAATATAATTAAATACATTTTACAACAATGAATTAGGGAAATTTTAAGTTAATCTAGCTTAAGACGAGCCCAAGACCTAATGTGGGTGTGCAAAACACCTCACAACACTAGACCAAGGCAATATTAAGTCTAATTTATCATTAATTATTCCCAAATCAAGCAAGGAAAAAGGCATACTTTTTCAGTGTCCACGATACCCTTTCAATTTTTATTTTCATCATTTCATATTTGTGTAATTAATGCACAAAGATCAACTAATCAATAGTGCTAGATTTAGGAATTTTTCACTTTTCAGTTGGTTTTGGCACTTTTGCTTTTGTAAATAGCTCAGTTTTGACATATCTTTGCACACTTGATTTACATTTTCACTTTTAACTTATTTTTTTGCTTTTGCTGGCATCTTTGCTATAATTTTCTTACTTTTGACATGCTTGCTTCAGTTTTCTCACTCTTGTGATCAATTTGTGCTTTTGAAAAAATTCTTTGCTTTTAATTTTTTTCACTCTTGCATTCATTTATCACTTTTGATAGTAAATTCATCACTTTTGCTAGAAATTATCATTTTTGATAATAAAAAAAAAATATTTTGACACAAAAAATTTTCTTTTGACTTTTTTGGAACCCTAAGTCAAGTTGTTCATCATTTTAGGTTCATTTTGTGTTTACAGGGAAAATCTTTAACATCATGGGTTGAATGATTGTAGGTGTTCCTTAATCCACTACAATCAAGGGAGTGACATCCATGGTATCTATTATATTTGATTGTTGGTTTCAATGTTTTAGAGCGAGATATTTTAGATTTTGTCAAGTTAGAACACATTTGTTACATGCCCACCATCAGATGTCATAGCGTGATGATGACTACGCTAGTGGAGAGGTGGCATTCAGAGACTTCTTCATTTCATTTACTTATAGGGGAGGCCACCATCACCCTCGAGGATGTGTGGAGGATCCTCCGCATACCCATTCATGGAGAGCTCATTACATATTTTGTTTGATGGGGTACCCATGCTATGTGTCATGTTCTTGGTGTGAAATGTCTAGAGGTTTAACAGTTAGAGATTGAATTATTGGATTTTGTTGGCAGTGCTAATCATGTTTCTAGTTATTCCTAATAGGCGGGGCCATCAGTTCCTATGGGATGGGGTATATGCATCGAGCAGATGTTTGAGCATGGGACTAGATACACATGGGTTCCATCTCTCCTTGCCCACCTATATAGAGATATGCATGAGGTTGCATATTGTGGTGGGAAATCTATTTCTTTTAGTGTTTCTCTTCTTCATGTATGGACCTAGGAGCACATCTCAGTGACTTGACCTGATGGTATACTCTAGATCATACTACTAGGGATCCATACTCTTATTGTTATGGAGATTTTCTACATTAAACATGCCTAGAAATCTTTCCTACTGGCACTGTGTATTTGATGGCATGCCAGGTTTTGTATAAAGACCATATATGGATTGTGAGGCATGGCCTAATGCTCAAGAGTAGTTGGTATATTGTAGACATACTAGATAGTTTATCATTCATGTGAACTCTCTTTTTGAGAGATATCTTCTTGACAAGGTTTTCAAGAAGTTTGGAGAGAGACAAAGTCAATTTCTAGATGCTTATGAGGCTTAGTTTGGTCGGACCACTAGATAGGCTCATGTCTGGGGTTCACAGGTTGATCGAGATGCTATTGTTGTGTTCAGAGCTCTTTCCCCAGTCGGATGGGGTTGATGGCCTAATGCTCAAGAGTAGTTGGTATATTGTAGACATACTAGATAGTTTATCATTCATGTGAACTCTCTTTTTGAGAGATATCTTCTTGACAAGGTTTTCAAGAAGTTTGGAGAGAGACAAAGTCAATTTCTAGATGCTTATGAGGCTTAGTTTGGTCGGACCACTAGATAGGCTCATGTCTGGGGTTCACAGGTTGATCGAGATGCTATTGTTGTGTTCAGAGCTCTTTCCCCAGTCGGATGGGGTTGGCTAGTGGGCTTAGCACATCTAGGTACTACTCTCAATTATGATCATTGGTGGGCACAACGTCTTCCTTTGAGATTCATAGATCCTGGAAGTGTTCCCACAATGGGTAGTTCAAGCATCATAGGTCATTAAGGAGAGACAACGCATTGAGATCCTTGTAGAGCAACTTGTTGGGGCTTGATAGGATAGTTCCCAGGGTGGACTAGGTGATTAGATTTGTGGGATTAGGAATAGGTTCTAGGTCCCCCTCCACTACCTAGGGATGGAGGTGTACAATTAGCTTAAATGACTACTACGATAGATACAAAGATATTATGGTGACAGGCTGCAGAGGCATAGATTGTCACTCTCACTACAAAGTGATAAATAGGTCGGTAGGAGAGAGAGAGAGATTCGGGACAAAGAGAGATACAGAGATTGAGTGTCGTCTAGTCACTAAGACATAGTTGTATGTTGTTATCATTGAGAGGGATAGTCTTAGGAAAAACCGTGATAGTATCTATGTTGAGAAAGACCAGGTTCTATAGAGGGCCACATATTATCAAACTCTTTACGATTCCATCATTCCTAGAGCTCAGTGATGACTGCAATTTGGAGAGTTGAGTACTGCTATTGGTGCTACATCAAGTGATTTTTCTACTAGACAACCTGGTCCATAGGCCAATTAGAGTCTTCCTCCTCTAGCTGAGCAATGACATATTTGTAATTTTATCTCTATGATATTTACTGTTCAAAGACTTTATATTGTAGACATGATTTTGTATATATATTCCCCAACCCAACTAAGGCCTCGTATATCTAGATTTTTGTATTATCCTATTACACATGTTTCCATAATGATGTACCATGGAATTCTCCTTTTTTTATGATGATATATATGAGATAGGCATGCTTCGATTTGGCTTCATTTTATGTTTATGTGATGATTTATGTATAAAAATGTATGATGATGTATGCTTTATATATATCTTTTATAGTTTTCTGATGTATGCATATGATGTGGATGGATGATTGATCATATTTTATATCATATGATGTTTTATTATGTATATGATGGATGGTGATATATGATGGATATATTCCAACTATACATGATACATGATGTTTTGATTTCTTTATTATCATAATGATATGTATTGATGACATTGTGGATGCAAGATGGGTATGGTACTAATGATATTGTGATGCAAGATGGATGTTAGTTTAGAAGAAATATTTGATGATGGATAGAATTTTGATGTTGTTAGTGTTGATGAGTTTCTTTCACTTTTCTTAGAGGCTTCACATTTTTAACAATCCCTTTTAATGTATCAAACCGATACGATGCACCATGGTATTAATGACCAAGGTGACTTTGTATCCATTGTGTGGACTTTGGCTCGACATACAAATAATTTTCTTGCTCATATTAGACATATGAAAACTTTTTTTTTAAGTATATAGTTGGGTTATGTTAAAAAAAAATAGACTAGTTACATAGAGAGGTATAGAATACCTAACATGCACCTTCTACACAAATTGTTTCAAAACAACTTCCATACACTCAATAAAGCAAGAATTCACCATGGTAGTATCATGGAAACATCTTACAAATAGCAAACTGAAATGACACTCAATTTCCCCCATTCCTTCTCTAAATCCTTATGGACATCTTCAAGATATCCTAGGAATGAGTCAATAAACTAAATTATAAAGAGAAGACTATAAAAAGATAAAACAAAGTTGCAGTATCACTTGCCATATTTTTTTGAGGTTTCAGGCTATTATCTATTATTGATCATGTCTATCGTAGGAACAAATCCATTAAGGCATATCATAGGATGTTGTTGGTGAATTGTCAAAAGATAGGTAGTTTAATACTTTGGCATTGTTTTCATTTGTTTCATAATCAAATCTTTGTGATTGATTTTGCTTGAAGGTTCTAGCTTTCATTGTTTTCTATGTTTGTTGTTTTTTTTGTCAAAAGGGTGAAGATGACGATTTGTTTATTATGGTATGAAAATTTTATTGTGGATTGTGATGATGGAGTAAGTATTTTTTATTTTTCTAATTTTATAAGATGTTGTTTTTGTTGTTTTCAAGTGCCTAACCTAGGGCCTCTAGGGCTCATAAAAGATAAGCCTTACCTACATTGTACACATAGAGGCTTGTGGTTTTCAAGGGCCTTACCTAAGGCCTCGAGGGCTAATCAAAGATAAGCCTTTCCTACGTTGTACACATAGAGACCGCGTAGTTTGACTGGTTGACTCAAAGCATAAACTGTTTGTGGGATTTCAAATTTTCAAACAACATTGATAACTTGGATTGATATTCCACTTTTGTTTCTAGAGGATATGTTAGGGGAAATATACTTGAACTAGCCATGAGGTTCAAGAAATGTTGATATCTTATATTTCTTGAGTGAAGGAATAATCCAAAGTTGTTTTGATTTTTTTTATTTTCTAGATTTTATTTTTATTTTTGATAGTTTTTTACCATGATAGGATGCATAAATATCTAATCCACAAATAATTTTGTGAAGTTTCCCCCTAGTTGGAGTCAAGGCCACTTTCCTAAATCAATAGAAAGCCATGGTTGAACACATTCTTTATTGTGAATGGATGGATGCTTTGGATAGTACCAATAGATAATGATGCACGTTTTATTTAAACATAGTGCCCATTTTCTAGGTTTTCACCGTGGTACCTATTCTAGAAGTGCCACAAAGTGGTTTTCACTAAAAGAACTTTTTATTTCTCTTTAATGTTTTTCTTGCTTTTTGAATTTTTTGTATTTTTTTTTTTTAGATTTTTACCCTTTTTCCTGGGGTATTTCGATGTGCTTCAAGTATAGAAATTATTGAGGTGGTTGTTGTTCAGTGGTTCAACTAATGGTTATCCTTTAGGTGTAGCCAACTAATAAGCTCTAGAGCTGTAGCTTGCTGTGATTATGAATGGGCCTAACCTGTTAGGTTCAAATTTTCCTTTTCCATCTTGATTCAACTGTACCTTCTAATTATCTTTGAGGGCCAAGTCACAAACCTAAAAGTTTGTCTTTGATCCTTTTATCATAGCTTCGTTTGAGCTGATTTTGATAAACCTAAAGATGGTTTAACGCGCTCAAACACCCTTCATGTAGGAGCTCCAATTCATTTACTCAAGGTACCCACTACTCTTTGTTGTTGACCATGCCTTTTAGTGAGATTCGTAATGAGGGGATTTTGAATTTGATAGAAAATATAGCTTTTGATTCATAGACCAAGTAAAAATTTGTGGCACCTATAGGTGTTTGAATGCTAGATTGATAAGACCATAGAGTTGGGTTCAATTGCAAATTCCAATCATGACCAATGTCATTGACAGTTTTCTTTAGTATCTTTAGTATGATTTTGTTAGATTCTTCAACCTGACTATTTCCTTGGGGGTAATAGGGTGTGGAGAATCTATGTTGGATAGATAATTTGGAACATAGATCTTGTATTTCTTGATTCTTGAATGGGGTTCCATTGTCCATTATAATTTTTTGGGGTATTCCATACCTAAAAGTCAAATAATTTAGAATGAATTTTGATATCTATTTTCTGATGATGTAGGTCAATGTAATTGCTTCTATCCATTTGGTGAAGTACTCTATTGGAGTAATAATAAACTTATGGTCATTAGAGGAAGGAGAAATCTTACCTACCAAGTCTAATCCCCATTGCAAAAAAGGCCATGGTGTGGTGATGGGTTTCAATTCCTATGTTGGTGCGTGAACAATATCATTGTTTTGCTGGTACTAACGACACTTTTGAGAATACTGAATGCAATCTTGCTCCATGGAGGGCCAATAGTACCTTGTTCTCAACAAATTTTGGACTAGGTTAGGTCCGCTAGAATGGTACCCACAAACACCTTCGTGTACCTCTTGTAAAGCAGTTTTGTAAGGAAGAAAAGGTAGCAGAACAACTTCCTACACTAATCTTGAGAGGAGAATAATGCAAAACTTTATAGATCTTTAATATTTACAAAAACTTAAACAGAAACAACATAAATATCATGCATACCACAACATAGTGATTTATGTGGGGAAAACCCTTCTGAGAGAAAAACCCCACACTCCAAAATCCGCCCAATATATTATTCACAAATCACAAAGATTACAATATACTTGTAGAGCAAGCTTCTCACAAGAGTATCACCACTCAGAGATCAAGAGACAACATGATCGCTATCAGACTCTTAGAGTACATCACTATCTTCTCTTTTGCAGTCGTAATACAATGCCCTCATAAAATAGAGTTACATTCTAGGGCAAGAAGGGCTAACAAAATATCCACCATTAGATCTAAAACCTAATAATGAACTCAAATTTACAATATATCATTATTTAATTTATGTTAGCCATTCTAGAAGTTTCCTAAAAAAGTTAAAACACTCACCTTTTGCTCCTTGCTACCATTGTATACACCTATCAGTGTAACCAATTAGGTTCAAATTTTCCTTTGTCATCTTGATTCAATTGTACCGTTTGATTCTCTTTGAGGACCAATTCACCACCCTGAATTTTTTTGTATTTGATTTTTTTATCATAGCTTCATTTGAGCCAATTCTAATAAACCTGAAGATGGTTTAATGCGCTCAAATTCCTTTCATCTAGGAGCTCCAATTCATTTAATCAAGATACCCAATAGTCTTCATTGTTGACCATTCCTTTTAATGAGATTCACAATGAGGGGATTTTGACTTCAATAGACAATACAACTTTTGATCCATAGACCAAGGAAAAAGGTGTGGCACCTATAGGTGTTCGAATGATAAGTATTCACTAAACTTGAGAGGATAATAATGCAAAACTTTACAAATATTTAATAGTTACAAAAACTTAAACAGAAATAATATAAATATCATGCATACCACAACACAGTGATTTACGTGGGAAAACCCTTTTGGGAGAAAAACCCCACACTCCAAAATCGGCCCAATATATTATTCACAAATCACAAAGATTACAATATACTTATAGAGCAAGCTTCTCACAGGAGTATCACCACTCAGAGATCAAGAGACAACATGATCACTATCAGACTCTCAGAATACATCATCATCTTCTCTTCTGTAGTCATAATACAACACCCTCATAAAATAGAGTTACATTCTAGGGAAAGACAAGCCAAGAAAATATCCACCATTAGATCTAAAACCTAATAATGAACAGTCCATATTTCTAATATATCACTATTTAATGTATGTCAGTCATTCTAGAAGTTTCCTGAAAAAGTTAAAACACTCATATTTTTCCCCTTGCTACCATTGTATACGCCTATTGGTGTAACCAGATAGGTTCAAATTTTCCTTTTCCATCTTGATTCAATTGTACCTTTTGATTCTCTTTGAGGACTAAGTCACCAACCTAAAAAAAAATTTCTTTGATCTTTTTATCATATCTTTGTTTGAGCCAATTTGGATAAACCTAAAGATAGTTCAATGCACCCAAATTCCTTTCATCTAGGAGCTTCAATTCATTTAACCAAGATACCCAATACTCTTCATTGTTGACCATGCCTTTTAATAATATTCGCAATGAGGGGATTTTGAATTCAATATACAATACAACTTTTGATCCATAGACCAAGGTAAAAGGTGTGGCACCTATAGGTGTTCGAATGATAGTTCAATAAGACCATAGAGTTGAGTTCAGGTGCAAATGCCAATCATGACTAGCATCATTAATAGTTTTCTTTAGTATCTTCAATATGGTTTTGTTACATGCTTCGGCCTGACCATTTTCTTGGGGGTAATAGGGTGTGGAGAATCTATGTTGGATAGAGAATTTGGAACAAAGGTCTTGGATTTATTGATTCTTAAACGTGATTCCAATATCCGTTATAATTATTTTGGGGATTCCATACCTACAAATCAAATAATTCAGTTAGAATTTTGATATATATTTTTTGATGATGTAAGTCAATGTAATTGCTTCTATCCATTTGGTGAAGCACTCTATTGAAATAATAATAAACTTATGGCCATTAGAGGAAGAAGGAGAAATCTTACCTACCAAGTCTAATCCACATTACGAAAAAGGCCATGGTGTGGTGATGGGTCTCAATTCCTATGCTGGTGCATGAACAAGATCACTGTTTTGTTGGCACTGACAACACTTTTAGGAATACTGAATACAATCTTGCTTTATGGAGGTCCAATATTACCTTGTTCTCAGCAACTTTTGGACTAGATTAGGTCCCCTAGAATGGGACCCACAAACACCTTTGTGTATCTCTTGTAAGGCAGTTTTATAAGGAAGCAAAGGTAGCAAAACAACTTCCTACACTAATCTTGAGAGTAGAATAATGCAAAACTTTACAGATATTTAACAATTATAGAAACTTAAATAGAAATAACATAAATATCATGCATACCATGACACAGTGATTTATGTGGGGAAAACCCTTTTGAGAGAAAAACCCCACACTCCAAAAGCCACCCAATATATTATTCACAAATCACAAAGATTACAATGTACTTGTAGAGAAGGCTTCTCACAGGAGTATCACCACTCAAAGATCAATAGACAATATGATCACTATAGACTCTCAAAATGCATCATTGTCTTCTCTTCTGCAGCTGTAATACAACACCCTCATAAAATAGATTTACATTCTAGGGAAAGATAGGCCTACAAAATATCCACCATTAGATCTAAAACCTAATAATGAACAATCCAAATTTATAATATATTATTATTTAATGTATGTCAGCCATTCTAGAAGGTTCCTTAAAAAGTAAACACGCTCACATTTTTCTCCTTGCTTCCATTGTATACACCTATTGGTGTAACTAGGAAATATATATATACCCTAAAAATAATAAATTGTATATAATTACAAGGTTGAGACACATTTTCAGAACAAATCTCCCACTTGTCGAACACCTTGCAAGAGCAACATGAGGGTGTAAACATCATCTCTTTAATTGCTAGGGGTCGAAAGGCCCATAGTCTATGAACACTATTTGAACTACTTTGTGCTCATAGGCTTAGTTAAAGAATCAACAACATTCATCAAAGTCTCTACCTTAACCAGATTCACCATACCATCTTCAACCATATCTCTAAAAAAATGATATTGTACATCAATGTGCTTGGTCCTAGCATGAAATGTCAGGTTCTTAGCTAGACATATCACACTCTGATTGTCATAATAAATTATCACTACACCTTAATTTATTTCAATATCTGAATACAGTCTCTTAAGCCAAATGGATTCTTTACAAGCATGAGTAGCTATAATATACTCTACTTTAGTAGTAGAAAAAGCAACCACAGCTTGTCGCTTACTCATCCAAGTAATCGCACCACCAAATAACATAAACACATAGGCACTGGTGGATTTTCTGCTATCAACATCACCTACCCAGCATGAATCCACATAACCATAAATATCAAAGGAAATCTCATCTTTAGTAATATTGCTATGTTAATATTACTATGATAACATATGGAATAATCTTAAAGTACCCCACAAATATCTGAAGACTCTTTTAACTTCATCCTAGTGAACTCTTCCAAGATTATACATATATCTCGAAAGAATTCCCACTGCTTTGGAAATGTCCGATCTTGTACAAACCATAACATACATCAAACTTCTAACTACACTTTGGTAAGGTACTCTGCTCATGTCTTCCATCTCTGATGGAGATGTTGGCCAATCTAAAATAGATAACTTCATTCCAAGTGAAATAGAAACACATAATGGTCTACAATCCTACATATCAAACCTCTCTAAAATTGAGTTGACATACTTAATTTATCCAAGCCATATCTTTCTATTCAATCTATCTCTTTTAATTTCCATCCCAAGAATGTGTTTTACTACACCAAGATCTTTCATTTCAAATTTAGCAACAAGTTGATATTTTATTTTTGAAATAATACCTTTCTCTTTACCAATAAATAACATATCATCAACATATAATGTAATAAACAAGAAATGATCACCATCAGTTTTATAATAAACACAATGATCTAATTTAGAATGCTCAAATCCCAAACTCAACACATATATATCAAATTTATGGTACCACATCCTAGGACTTTGTTTTAGGCCATACAAAGATTTCTTGAATTTGCAAACCAACTTACTTTTACCTTTCACCATGTAGTGTTTTCGTTGTGTCATATAAATATCCTCCTTCAAGTCACCATGAAGGAAAGTAGTTTTCACATCCATTTGTTCAACCTCTAAATCATAAGCAACATCAATAGCAAGAAAAAATCTAATGGATGTCATTTTTGCAACAAGAGAGAATATATCACCATAATCAACACCATCAACTTGAGAGTAATCTTTTGCAACTAACCTTTCTTTGTACTTCTCAATATCTCCATATGAACCAATCTTTTTCTTCAACACTCATTTGCAACCAATAGGTTTTTCGTCCTTCAAAAAATGGTACAAGATCTCATGTATCATTATTTTTCAAAGATGCCATTTCTTCATCCATAGCAATCTTTGAGGATTCTACATCGTTCATACCTAATGCCTCTTCTATAGATCTGGTTTCATCCATGTTAGTATTCAAAGAAAACATGCATCTCCAATCATTAGGTGTATACCTTTTACATGGTTGTCTATTCCTTGTAGACCTACGAACAAGTTCAGTTGGAGGTTCTTCCTCCTCTTCTGAAGATCTAGAGCTAGATGAGCTCTCCTCAACTTCTTGCCTATCATTGGACCTTGATTCAAATTTCTCAAGTGTAGAAGGAAATTGAATCACATCTTCTTGTTAACTTTTTTCTAGTTGCAATGTAACAGAAGAAGGCATAGTTTCTCTAAAAATAATGCTTCTACTATATATTACCTTTTGTGCAATGGGTTCCCAAAGCTTGTATCCTTTCACACCATAACTGTATCTGATGAAGATACATTTCACAACTTTTTTCTCCAACTTTGTTCACTTCTCCTTTGGCACATGTACATATGCCTCACAACCAAAAACTCTAAGATGTCTTAATGAATGCTGGTGACCTGACCTTGCCTCTATATATGTCTTATCAACAAGAGCTAATGTACAAGACCTATTAATCAAATAGCAGGCGGTGGCAATAGCTTCAACCCAAAACCTTTGTTCTAGACTAGCACCACTCAAATACTCCTAGCCTTCTCCATCGGTGTCTTGTTCATTCTTTCAACAACTCCATTATGTTGTGGAGAATACGGAGTTTTCTTCTACCTATGAATGCCAAAATATTTACATAATCTGTCAAAATTGTTAGAGAAAAATTCACCACCATTATTACTCCTCAAACATTTTATTTTATTTCCAATTTGCAACTCAACCATTTCTTTGAATTCTTTAAATCGACTGAAAACTTCAAATTTACTCTTTAGAAAATATACCCATGTCCTACTATAATCATCAATAAATGAAACATAACATGTGGATTTACACATTGAAGGAACATCTACAGGACCAAAGACATCAAAATGAATAAGATCCAATACAACACAAGATTTATGAGAACTCGAATCAAACTCAACGTGGTTTAGTTTTCCGTAAATGCAATGCTCACAAAAATCAAACTCAAGATTACAATCAAATAGACCTTCAACAAGGTTTTTATTTTTTAAGATCTTTAAACCCTTTTCTCCAATGTGGCCGAGTCTCTGGTGCCATAACATAGTTTTATCTACAAGAAAAAATTTCTCAGAAGAAAGAGCACCCTTGGGTACCCAAAATCTATGAACATCTACTGAAGGTGAAAACATCACTTCTTCCACAAACTTGTTTTTCATAGAAGTACTATTGCACTCAACAGTGCATGCATCCAACTTATGCAATGTGTCATATCTGACATCTCTAGCAATCACCATAGCACATCTAACCATCTTGCATCTTGCATCAAAAAATACTACCTACACACCCACATCTACTAGTAAAATAACAATTTTTTTGCTAATTTATGGATATGCAACACACCATTAATCCTTTTTATTCTACCATCAAGAAACCTAATTTTAACTTTACCACAACAACAATGTCTAAATGAGAATCATCACCCAAGTACACCTTACCTCAAATAAATTCTTCATATTCACAAAACCAATTTCTATTGAAGGTCATATGGAAAAATGCACCTGATTTAATTAACCATGCATCATTACCTGCACGAGTTTCCAAAGTTGCAATGAATGTGTTGCCATCTTCCTTCTTAGACTTGGAATTAGAATCAAATTTCTTCTTTTTCTTCTTCTTTTCTTCTTTGCATTCCTTACGAACATGTCTAGGCTTGCCGCAGTTCCAACAAATAACTTTGGACTTTCCAAGAGATTTAGATCTCCCTTTGGATTTGGATTTGTCACATTTCTCATTCTTCTTTCCTTTTTCCTTAGGTCTTCCATGAACATTTAGGGCCTCATTGGCAATGATGGATACCTTCCTTCTCATTTCTTCAGAAATCAAAGAAACCACCACATCTTCATTCTTCAAAATATCATAAGTACTCCCAATAGCCATAACAAGAGAATCCCAAGAATCAGGCAAAGAAAAAAGAAATATCTGACATTTCTCTTCCTCATCCATTTTAACACCAATTGATTCCAATTGAGCCACCAACATATTGAATGATTCCAGGTGGTTTGTGATTCATCCACTCTCTTCCATTCTCAAGGAATACAATTTCTTCCCCAAGAAAGTCATGTTCACTAAAGATTTGGCTCAATACATCTCACCAAGCTTCTTTCATATTTTATGTGTAGAGGTATTTTCATGGACATTAATTAAAATAGAGTCTGTAAAACACAATATAATTAGACCCTTATCTTTACGGTCCATAACATAATATTGAGCAACCTGAGTAGGATTTGTGAGCTTTGAAACATTCTCATCAACAACATCCCATAGATCTCAATCTATCAATAGATCCTCCAACTTTAGCTTCCACATTTCAAAATTATTTCTAGAAAAAATTTCCACCTTTATTCTCCTTGATAAACTTACCATTTAAAAATTCTTGCAACAAGATCACAAAATGTCTTCTGCACAAGCTCCCACTCAAATCTGGATTAGTTCAAAAACCCCAACAACCCACAACTGAAACCAAATATGATCAAGCTCTGATACCACTTGTAAGGAAGCAAAGGTAGCGGAACAACTTCCTACACTAATCTTGAGAGGAGAATAATGAAAAAATTTATAGATCTTTAACAATTACATAAACTTAAATAGAAATAACATAAATATCATGCATACCACGACATAGTGATTTACATGGGGAAAACCCTTTTGGGAGAAAAACCCCACACTTCAAAATTTTCCCAATATATTATTCACAAATCACAAATATTACAATATACTTGCAGAGCAAGCTTCTCATAGGATTATCACCACTTAGAGATCAAGAGACAACACGACTGCTATCAAACTCTTAGAATACATCACTGTCTTCACTTCTGCAAAAATAAAACAACACCTTCATAAAATAGAGTTACATTCTAGGGTAAGACATTTCAACAAAATATCCACCATTAGATCTAAAACCTAATAATGAATGGTCCATATTTAAATATATCATTATTTAATGTATGTCAGTCATTCTAGAAGTTTCCTGAAAAAATTTAACATGCTCACATTTTTCTCCTTGCTGCAATTGTATACACCTATCTATGTAACTAGGAAATATATATAAATATATAATACCCTATCAATAATAAACTGTATATAATTGCGAGGTTGAGACACATTTTCCCAAAAATTTCACACTTCTTCTACATTAAAACATTAGAGTAACATACCATCCAAACTTCAATGATATACAGTATCTCCTAGAATCGTGAATCGGGAAGTCCTACGAGTAAAGTTATTATTTTGGGTGGGTATTAGGTTCAGTGGTATGATACCATGTTGGATGTAATTAAATGTGTCTTGGTACCATGGGGAGTTAGGACCAACCACAACACATACTAGTTCTAATTTTGGGATGTTGAATGTCGGTACGAGCAATTGCTCCACAAGGAACTCATATTTAGGAATATTCCATGGAATATCAAGAAGCAACCCTATTGTTGCAATGGAATTGGCTGATCTATTGTTGATCTTAGGAATTTTTTCAAATTTTATTGTGACAAAATATTACTTGAAGCTATCCACCATCCTTTTATATGCCATCATCTTGTCATCTTTTTCCTTGTACTCATTGTTGACTTGTCTGGTCACCAATTGAGTCTCTAAAGACCTGTAGTTCTTTTATTCTCCATTCAATAACCATCTTGAGGCCTGTGATTAGAGCTTCATACTCTGATATATTTTTTGTGCATGAGAAAGCAATTTTTTATTCCTTGGGAATACTATCTCCTTGTGGTGTGAGAAGGATACCTACTCCAAACCCATGTTGAGTGTGGGACTTGTCAAAGTATAGGTTCCAGTGGCATGTCTATTTTGTCAACAATATACTCTCATCTGAGAATTCTACAGTGAGAGGTTTGTGATCCTCCATTGGTGCCTCTACTAGCTAGTCTACTATGATTTTTCCCTTGATGGTTCTTCTATCCACATACTCTATGTCAAACTCACTCATAATCATTACCCATTTAGCAATTCTACCTATTAAGGTTGCTTTTGATAGTAGGTACTTTAGTGGGCCTACCTTTGAAATCAACTTTACTTGTTTATTTAAGATAAAGTGTCTCAACTTTTGTGTCACAAATATGGCTAAGAGACATGCTCTTTCTATGGGCAATTAGTTCAACTCATAGCCCACTAGTGTTCGACTGATGTAGTAGATCGCTCTTTCTTTGTTATTATCATCTAGCTAGGCTAGGGGAGCTCCCAACACTACTTGTGTGGTAGACACATAGAGTATCATTTCTTTGTCTGGAATAGGTGGCATGATTAGAAGAGGAGTGACTAGGTACTCCTTGACTTGTTGGAATGCTTGGTCACATTTCCCATCCCACTTAAAGGTGATGTCCTTGTGTAAGAGATTAGTGAAAGGGTGACATTTGCCTACCAATTATGTGATAAATTGCTTGATAGATTGTAGATTTCCCTGTAAACTTCTTAGTTACTTTAATGCCTTTGATGGGGGCATCTCTTGTATTGATTTTACTTTTGCAGGATCTACTTCAATTCCCCTTCTTGATACTATATACCCTAGCAGCTTTATGGATGTTACTTCGAACACACATTTTTTTGGGTTGAGTCTTAAGTTATATTGTTCAAGTTGATCAAACACCTTTGCAAGATTGGCCAAGTGATCTTCCTTTTTGATGGATTGTGCTAATATTTCATCCATATAATCTTTCATGATTGTATGTAGCATATCATGGAAGATGGTCATCATCGCTCTTTGATATGTCACTCCTGCGTTCTTTAAGCCAAATGGCATGAAATTCTAGCAGAAGGTCCCCCAGGCACAAGTAAATGTTGTTTTGTGTTGATCATCAAGGGATATTTTTATTTGATTTTACCCAAAGAAACCATCCATTAATGGTAGCATCTCATTCCCTATTGTTAGATCCATGATCATGTCAATACTTGGAAGTGGGAAGTCATCCTTTGGGAAAGCTTTGTTCAGGTCTCAGAATTCTATGCAAATCCTTATGCCCCTAGTTGGTTTCAAAACTGGTACTATATTTGATATCCATTCTGGATAATCTATGGATCTAATGAAACCCACATCTAGTAATTTCTTTAGTTCTACCTTTACCAATAGTGATATTTGAGGATGCATTTTCCTTAGTTTCTGCTTGATATTTTTTTTCTCTAGGGAATATAGCCAAATGATGTACAACTAGTGTTGGGTCTAGTCTAGACATATCCGCATAGGTCCATTCAAATTTTATCTTTTTTTCATTGATGAACATTGTGAAGTTTTCTTTCTCTTTAGGATTAAGTGATGTTGAATGGTATGTGATCTTTGGGTTCTCTGCTATGCCAACATTGATGGATTTTGCTTCTTCCACTAGGAGTGTTGATCTTTCTTGATATTAAGATATGGGAAGATTGAACCCTCCATCCTCGGGTGCCTCGAAGAGTTTTTTACTTTTGGATGCATCCTTTATTTTCTTCTTTTGGGGATCTGATAGAGCCACACTATGGTTTTCTCTAGGGGATTGTATTTTTATTCTTATATTATATTTTTCATTTTTGTGACTAGAAGATACAATCTACCCACCAAAGTATGCATCTTATTCGAGTTCCAACAAACCCTACTTTGTGATCTCCTACTAGTATGTCTATTTGAAGTCCCATGAACTCTGTGATTGCTTCATCATTCTGGAATTTATCCAGAATAGGTGTGTTTTTGTTGGTACTAATCTATCAATTGTGGGTAGCAAAGGGGTAGGTTATCATCATTGTCTACAAAGCTTACAACAGTGTTCGAAATGGTTAGTATGGCTCTAGTATCTTTCTCCTATTGGGTGTCTAGGTCATCATCACTGGAAACGAGGGAACCATATCCAGTGATAAAGTAAGGAAAATCCCATTCGTACTCATTAGAGTTTGTTCCAGAATAAAATAGATATTGGGAATAGTTTTGATGGATTGGAGAGGGAACTTATCAATGCTAAATTTTTTCAATTAGTCTTGATGGGTAAATTGTTGTCCATAATGTGGTAGATATCCAATGCCTTAATGCTAGTAGATGTTGTTTGTTTCTTAAAAGAGGTATGTCCATTTTTTGGAGCAACCACGTATTTTGAATCATAACCTACTCCCATATTTTTCTCTCTATTCCACTATGATAGGCTCTCACCTACCTTGTTTGTGTAGCCCAATGCCACCTATTCTGATATATCCCTTTTTTTAGCTAACTGGTATCCTTTATTGCTAGGATTGATTAGAGTGGGTTGTGGTTGTTCAAGTTCCTTTTGGTACTCTTTGTAGATCATAGATGACAATTCTTCTTTGAATATCTATTCATCCTTCATATCTCCCTACTTGGTGAAAATTGTGGGTTTGGCTATCATTTGTACTGTTTGAGCATATTTATCTCCTTCAAGACTCCATAAACCTTGGGTGTTGGTGGGAGCATGACAATACAAAATGCTTGCTTGAAGTAATAATTCCCATTACCCTTGTCAAGTAATTGAATCTTGGTTTTTGTTTTTGGTTGCTCACTAGGTGTTGGTTTGACTGAGGTTGATGGTAGTGTGGAAGGGTCAACATATGAGAATGAATGGAAGAATATTTCATTGTCAGGTATAAGTTTTATTTTATTATACTTCTCCAATTTTGCACAAAAATGGAAGGTTTTAAGGATCAACATATAATTTCACCTCCTTTCCTTCATGAGGAAACTTAAGACATTGGTGGAAGGTTGAAGGGATTGCTTGTAATGTGTGAATCCAAGGGCGTCCTAGGAGGAGGTTATAAGACAACTCAAATTCAAGTACAGGTAACATGTGGTCTGTGTGGTGGTCGGTCCTATCTACACTGGTATCCTGACAATCCCTTCTGAATTCCTTTCAAGGTCATCATAGGCCCTTAAAGTAATGCTCTTTTCTTTTTCTATCACATCATCAAAATACCCTAGCTTTTAATGAATTTCAAGGTACAGATGTTTAGACCTGCACCGTTATCTATCAACACTCTCTTAACCATGTTCTTGTGGACACCAACCTCTATGTAGAGGGCTTGGTTGTGGAATGACTTTTGTGGAAGACCTTTCTCAAAAAAGACTAAATGGTGATTAGACATGATTTTTCCAACCATGGCTTGGAATTGATCCAGATTGAGGTCATTGGGGACTGATGTTTCTAATGATTTTTCTAGTATCTCACTATGTGCGAGTGATAATTTTAGTAGTTCTAGGATTGAGATCAAGGCAGGAGTCTTCTTTAGCTATTCCATAATGTGGTAGTCACTTGATGACCTAGTTGTGGGCTTAGGTGGGGCTCCCTATATTATAACTCTCCCTCAATAGGTAGTTATGTTACAATTGTTGTCTCCACCTTGTATGTTCACTACATCTACCCTAGTGCCATCTTCTTGAGAGAGGGTACCTAGAACTATGTCACCATAAGTGTAGTTAGCATTGTGATAGTCCCTGTCCTTCCCTTTGTCATTCCTTTTAGCATGGTTTGGAATTAGATTTGTGTACATCTGGAGGTCCTTGTTTCCAAGATAATGTTCAACATCCACTTCTCCTTTTTCTATCAAGTCTTGTATGATTTGATTGAGTCTCATGTAGTTGTCTGTTGTGTGTCCTTTGATTTTGTGGAATTCGTACAAGTCCTTCTCATTGTACCATGGTGTTTTGAAGCTTGGCTCCTCATAGTTTAGGTGATCATTGAACTTGATGAGGTTTTGTTGCACTAATTTATGCATGACCATCTCAAGTGACTCTCCTAATATTGTGAACTTCCTTCTCAGTTGATCATATGTTGCCCTCCCTAATTTATCTATTGGCTGACTACTTGATTTTTTTGGGGATAGGTAATTTGAATGTTTTGTGAATTATTAGGAGTATATTTTGTTTGTGCCACTTGAGGTTTTTTTTTAGGTACATTAGGGTTTTTTATATTCCATACTGCTCTAGCATCCACTACCCCATCATTTGTAACATTTTTGTTCTTGGCCCAAATTTTAGGTTTCTCATTTGAACTCAAAGGATTGTCTCTTGGGTTGTTTAGCTTGATCACTTCTCTTGATACAAGGGCCCTTTCTATGTGCATTCCCTTCTCAATGGCCTCTTCAAATTTTGTGGGACACAACATGGTAAGTTGGTAGTTGAATATTTCTAGGATGTTCAAAATGAATATGTCTACCAATTCCTTGTTAGGAATAAGCCATTTGCATCGACTAGCCTTATGTCACCATCTCTATAGGTAGTAGGTAAAGTAATCTCCTTGAATTTTTTTAATCTTGGATAAATTTGTGATGGTGATGTCCTATTCTATATTGAATGAGATGTGGATTATGAATTTGGTAGACAGTTCATCAAAGCTTAATTCTTGGTTGTAGATGGGCAAACCATTCCATGGCATGACCAGTAAGGCTACATGGGAAGATCCTCATTAGATATGAATCGTTGTTTTGAAATTCTATGCATGCTATTGAGAAATCTCTCAATTGGTCTACTAGATCTCCCTTTCCTTTGTATTTATCAAACTTTGGTATTTCAAAGTTTTTCAGAAATGGAAGCATAGTAATGGAACAATCAAAAGGAAATGGACATATATCTTGAAGGGTATAAGTCTTATTTGTTTTCCTTTCCTGCATTTCCAATATTATTTGATTCATTCCTTGTAGTTGCATTTCCATTTCTATTTTTGGTGTGTTTGTTTGGAGATCCTGTGTGTAGTAACCTTGTTTTCTACCATGCTTTGGTCATAGGTTGGGTATTGTGGAGGTGCGAGACCCTGGTAACTATTTTGGATGAAAGGAGGATTAGCTATGTGTTGAACATAAGGAGGGTTAATTCCTTGTTTATTTTGAAGGGGGGTAACTTGATATTGTGTTGGAAATATACCCTGTTGTTGATATGGACCATAGTGAAGATTTCCCTAGTGGTGCATTGGTGAGATACCTTGTTGATGGGATGGACCATACTGAAGGCTACCCTAGTGGTGCATTGGTGGGATACCTTGTTGATGGGACTATTGATTGAGAAGGGTACCATGTGGCACACCTTGTTGGTGGGATGAACTATTTTGAAGGTTTCCCTAGTGATGCATTGGCAGGATACCTTGTTGATGTGATTGCTGGTTGGAAAGGGTACCATGTGGCACACCTTGTTGGTAGGACAAACTATTCTAAAGGTTTCCCTAGTGATGTGTTGGTGAGATACCTTGTTGATGGGACTACTAATTGAAAAGGGTACCATGTGGCAAACCTTATTGGTAGTACTGATTTAAAAGGGGAGTATGTTGTCCATCTTGTTGTTGGTACTGATTTGGAAGGGGAATATGTTGTCCACCTTTTTTTAGGTACTGATTTGGAAGGGAACCTTGTGGTCCACCTTGTTTTTGTTGACTGGGAAGTGTACCCTATGGCACACCTTGGTGTTGGTACTGATTCAAAAGGGGACCCTATGGTCTACCTTGTTGTTGGTACTATTATGGAGGGGGACCTTGTGATCCAATTTGTTGTTGGTACTAATTTGGAGGGTGACCCTGTGGTCCACCTTGTTGATGGTATTGATTTTGAACTTGCCCTTGTTGATTTTGTATATTTTGGGAAGGGTCAACATATGAAGTGTTTTGAGGCACATATTGTCCTATTGGTGAGTTTTTGTCCTATAGTATGTAGTATGTATTGGGATGGACCTCCTTGATACTGTTGGGCTACTACCGCTTGTTCAATTTGTGATGGTTTTCTAAACAAGGTATTTTTTTGTGGTTGATCATTGCCTTGTGAGAAAATAGGTGGCGTATTCAAAATTGTTGTGGGTTTGGATATATTTCTCACAACTGAGTTTTCCCCTAAGGGAATAAGGTTAGGATCTTAAAGAGCCTCCACATTAAATTTTGTTGGCAATTTGCCACCAATTTGTGCTAATTTGAAGAAATAAGAATTTGGATCCTTTTTCAATAGTTTTTCCATCAGTTTAGCACATTGGGATTGTTGGAATGTTGGAAGACTTCTTCGTCATTTATTTCCTCCTTGCCATCTACCTCTTCTATGACCATATCTTTGGGATCTTGGTTTGATTGCTCCATCACTTCTTGTCATTTGTGATTTATATCTTCCTCACTAAATGTTTCCTTGTTTGTAGGTCCCTTCTGAGGTGTTTCAAAGTCAAATGGCCTATAGCCCCATGGGCCACTTTTTTCGTTCATAGTATTTTTTGTTGGGATACTAGCATTGTTCTTGTTTGCATCCATGTTCTTTCTATATTGTGATCTCATAATTGTCATAAACAAGTGCCAAGATTTTATGAACATTTTGTGACTCCTAACTATGGAAAATAATGCTTTTGTTTTTTTTGGATTTTTTTTTTAAGGAAAAATAAATTGTGTTGTTTTTTGGGTTTTTCTATTCAATATTCAAGTCTAGTTCTCCCATTAAAAAGTGTGTATAAAATTTTCTTAATGAGAGTTCCTAGTTGCAGTAAGAGTTCAAGATGTGTCCCTTGATAAATTTTTTACTACAACGCTTCTTTAATAGGTGGAATATGGTTTAGTTTAAGGGTTTTTCTCTTATTATAGATCATGAAGGATGGGTACCTATTGCCACATAGGAGGTGGTAATATGGGCCTTCCAGCCGTGAGATCTACTTTCTCTTCCTCTTTATCTAGGATGTTGGTTGTGTTTCTCCACTAGTTTGGTGTTTCGTTCTTCTCAAATATGAAGCTCGTTAAAATGTTGATGATATCTATTTGTTCACCTTTGACATGTGTGATAATTGGTTTTAAGATGGGTGTCATAAGGTTTGGTTGTTCAACCGAAGAAGTCGAACACCAAATAGTCATAAAGTGAAATGTTGTTTTGATATGGTTGTTATCAAGCTCAAAACCCTAAGGTTTGAGTGCTAATTTGGAATGAAGCTATTCTTAGATCTCAAGATATTGAAAGGCCTAGAAAGATATCTCACTTCTTCTAGAGGATATGTTGTGAAAAATATTACTTGAACTAGCCTTGAGGTTCAAGGAATTGTTGATATCTTAGAAGTCTGGGTGAGGAAATAATCCAAGTTTGTTTATTTTGATTTTGATTTCCAAAGATAGGATGAATGTTGAAAGTGGATGAAGGACTATATGACATATCTGGGATTCCATTTTTTTCATTTCAGCAATGATCTTGTAACTAGGTTTGGATCATTTTCTTGATTTTCAGCAGGATATAGGGAAAGAGTGATAGGCTTGAGGCAAAAGCAACTAGTTTTTGAGAAAAAGTGAGCAATTTTGTCAACTATGACCAAGTCTTTGTCAAGTGTGATAATTTTTTAGAAGAAAGTGCATTCAATTTTTGTGCGGAATCTACATGGATTTTTTCAATGTGGTGAATTACACAGTCAAAAGTGAGCTATTTGGGCAAGTTCAGCCTAATTTTGGGCAAGTGCGCTGAGAAAATTTTCTCAAGTGTGGCAAAAAAAGATCAAGTGTAGTCAGTTTTGTGGCAAGTGCATTGGCTTTTTCAAATACAACAGGTTTTTATCAGTAGCTGTTATGGAATAAAGAGAAAAAGAGAGATTTTTTTGGAAAGTTTAACCAATTTTTGGTCAAGTGCAATAGAAATAGTAGCAGAAGCAGCCTCTGTTCAATTTTGTTTTCCTGTTTCTATACTTGGCAGCAGCTTAGATGATTTTGTTTGATCTGTTTTGAGATTTGGCAAGTGATATCATGCAACTCAATAATCAAAACTTTTGTGACCCTAGATTTCTATACTTTTAAGCACATTTCCCTCCATGAAAGCTCGAAGTTCATAGAGGTACAAAATGTTAAAGTTATAGTTTCCAATGTTTACTTTTTCTTAATGTGACTTGAAATGTGAACCTAAATATCTGAAAACCTTCAAAGATACTATTTTAAAATATCTTTTAGGAGTGCAAATAGATGGCTCTTTTCAAAGGATTCTCACTAAGTCAAAAGGGGTTTTTTGTTTTAGAACTATGTTAAGTGCTTGTTTTGATGTGTTCATTTTGAATTCAAGCACGAAGTTTGATGTTTTAAAGTAACTGAATAGATCTTTGGTAATTTTGTGAAGATAAATTATACCCTAGGGATAGACACTTCTTCCTATATGGGCTTACCTCATGCCCCGAAGGGATGATTTTACATGCAATGAATGGAGATGTTTTTACGTTCAACCATAAGTCATACTTGCTAACTTCTCAAAATCAAATTTCCAATGCACCACTTTAGAGTATGTTTTGGATAAAAGGGTTGGCTTCTACAAAAATTGGTTCTTAGTCATGTTTCAAGATAACTGATGTCTATATATGTGATAATTTACTCTATTAAGAGGCCTCCTAGCCCTTGCAGGTTTTAATGTATCACACGAATATTGAGGGATACATTCATCAGTATAGAGCATCTACACCAGGTGAGTGATAAACTTTACTCGCACCCACAATAATTTATATAGTAGACCAAAAAAAAGTACTACTTAGGTCACCTTTGAGTTCTCCAGCTCAAGATATGTCTCAAAAGGCAGGCCCTCTAAAAGGTATGCTTTGAAGTAAAATAATTTGAGAAACTCAAGATGATTTTCATCACCCAAGATCACCGAAAAGGCACGAGGGGAGAGGATAGTCACCTAGTTTTCCAAACATGAAATACACTTCATCGCAATGTTCTTTTTAAGCCCCTCTAGCAGTGCTATCCAAAAAAAGTGAAATAAGGTGTGTACAAGATAGCAATGATTATTTTTTATGTTCACCAAATAAAAATGTTCTAGATTTCAAAGAAGAATATCCCAATGTGCAAAATAGGAAAGTGATTTGCTCATTTTTAAGCCTAAAACTGAGTGTTTTCTAGATCTTGGTTTTACTTGGTCAACAAAATAAATCATGCATTTGTCAAAAAATTGAAATTTTTTTGTCAAGAAAAAATCAAAAATTCAACGCAAAACCAATTGAAAGCTTCAAAACATCCATTTTAGAGCACCAATTGAAAGCATTTGTTTTTGGGGTTCTTTTTAAGCACCAATTTGAGTGTTTTCTAACATTCTAACTATGAAAGCTTTGAACATTCATTTGAGATGCACCAAAATTGAAATGTTGTTTGTGGAGTTATTTTTAAGCACCAATTTGAAAGCATTTTCTAATCTAAAAATCTTTGAAAATGTTCATTTTAGAGTACCAAAGCCGAAACATTTTTTTTTGGGGTTCTTTTTAAGCACCAATTTAAGATTTTCTAACTTAGAAAGCTTGGAAAACTTAGAATTCTTCAACCGTTCGTCTTCCCTATAAAAAATGCATTAATTTTTTTTGGATAAACATTAGTTATACATCTGCAAATCCTACATAAACAAACATTAGTACCTGCCACATGTTGATGACAATTTTACTCGCAGCAAACAGGGAAAATAAATTCTTCACAAACAAGACCGCAAAGAGCCTATCCTTCTTGAAAGATATGGAACAAAGACAACCTAAAGGAGAACTCTACTTTTTTTAAAAAAATTGGCTTTAGTTCAATCCCAAGTCTTTGATAATCAAGTCATGATTGCACTAGGGTTGCTCTCGAGTACTGATGTGATATTGTTGTTAATCTCAAAGGGACTACTGTTTTGAATTGAATATTTTAGGCATGGGATTTTCAATTGAATCATAGAGACAAACATCATGAGATTGAAATATTTGTAGTAATATTTCATGAACATCATAAATTCTTTGTTATCACTTAAGTAGATTTAGCATTAAGCATTCAACAATTTTATGGAAAATGAAAGATTTTCAATAAAATTTCATCCATTCATTCAAATTTTGGAACATTTTTAAGAATTTAAACATCTACTCTAAAATAAAGTATAAAAATACTAAAAATTAAAAATTTCTCTCGTTATTCTCCATGGATGCTCCAAAGAATCAATTAAAACAAAGCAAACTGCTTTATACTTCACCAAATTTCTTCACATCTACATATAAAGTGGTGCAAACTTTTAAAGAGAGGGGTTTCATTTCTGGACACTAAGTAGGTTTTGTATGCACCCTTAAATGGTGCGGCATACAATCTTATTTGGTTGAACTAACAAAACCAAAAACAAAAGATACTAAGATAGGTAGCTATCTAATAAGCTCTAATATTAATCAATGTCTATGTGCATACAATTTTTTACGTTAGAATGGTTCAGAATATAGGAAAAAAGAATAAAACTTGAAAAAATTTATGCTCCTCTAACATCCACAAATTTTGAACTTAAAATAAAAAAGGGGGATCCTTTAGCCTTTTATAGAAAACAAGGCTCAGACTGGATAAGATAAATACATGAGAGGAAGTCCAAAGAACCAATCTCATCAAGGCACATGGAATGCAGTGACTAATAAGAGAATTGTAATCAAAGTCAATGGAAGTCAACTCCAATTAAGCTCTTCGGGTGTTAATCTTTGATTATCAAGGTTCTTCGTTCAACCAAACAAATCTGCTCAAACAAAATATAGGAACTTCCTATGATAACGAAGTGATCAGGTGGAAGTATTATTCTTATATTTCAAGTTCCTCGATTTGAACATTCCAGGAATGAATCACTCCCAGAATAAATACACTTCTATATTGCATGTTTGAACTCCAGCATCTCGGGATTTTGGTATTTGGCACATCTTTACAATGAACTCTATTCCAGCTTGAGCTTTTAAAGTGCATCATTGAACCTCGAAACATCATCATATTTGTTCACAAATACAATTTTCCTGACCGTCCATACCCAAAATTTGCATCACAATCCATATCTCCTG
This sequence comes from Sequoia sempervirens, assembly GCA_007258455.2. Taxonomy (NCBI): domain Eukaryota; kingdom Viridiplantae; phylum Streptophyta; class Pinopsida; order Cupressales; family Cupressaceae; genus Sequoia; species Sequoia sempervirens. The sequence continues at coordinate 274,762 of VDFB02169380.1, forward strand.
CAATCACAAATTCCACACATTAAATCCCTTTACAAGAAAGAAAACATTCATAATATCTCATGTAAATAAAACCATTATTCAAAAGTTATTACAAAATCATCTCGTAATTAACACACTTTCTAGCATATCATAAATTCTCACATATATACCAGATTACCAGAATCATTAGATAATCTTAAAATTTTGACATTTTCACTTCACATTACAACCCGGTACCCGGTATTGAGCTTTACCCACTAACTTTGTCTGACCTCGGTTATACTGGAACTCCATTTTACTGGACTCCATCATATTGGACCCCATCATACCAAACTAGAGCCTTTCATTCAAACTCACATTACCTTTCACATTTTTGCATGTTTCTAGCACCCAGTACCCGATGCCTGAAACACTTACATTATGAAGTACTTTTATTATTAGCGATTTCTCTTTGCTCTTCACTTCTGATGATCTTTTCAATTTGCTATCTCCTACCATAAGAGTTATTTTTTACTTGGGTCACCAAGTCTTTTCAGTCTTGGGGTGTGTTGTGAGACCACACAACACCACACATTCAAATCAAGTGCCCCTTAGTGTTAGAAATTGAAACTTAACTTGTAGATCTCAAACACAAATTAACAAAGAAAAAATGAAGGAAAAATAGTCAATAGCAACCTTTGTCATAAATCAAAAGCATAGAAAAAATCAAACACGCCCTCTAGCAGAAAACATAAGCACCAAAAAAAGTCAAAAGCGTATAAATAACTGTCAAGTGCACCAAAACCATGTAATCAAGTGTGAAAATTTTCTGGAACTTGTGCATGAAGATTTCTCCAGTATGCTTTCGGAACCTGCAACATCAAATTTAGCTCAGAAAATCATTAGTGCTAAGGACCAGGGTCCCACCGGGCATGCTAGAATGTGTAAGGGGGGAAATGGGAAGATGCAATAGATTATATTGATGATTAGAAACTAATCTAAATAAAAAAATGTTGATTGATTTATGCCCATTACTCACAAAATGCAACTATAAAATCAAGAATTCAAGAAAAAAATTGACAAAAAGAAATAACAATGAACTCAAAATAAAATAGCTTTACCATCTTGTGTCGGAGTGTATCCATATTGGCATATGTTGGATTGTTCAATTCAATACAGAGCCTCTATTATGCATGCAATAGATTAAAGAAAGTGTGTGTGTTGATCAAAGATGTGGGTTGAAGCTTTTTCAATGTCGATTATGATCTTGGTATCACTTCATTGCATAAGGTATGCTGATTCTCTAATCCTTTTTTGTGAAGGAAGAGGTTTGTTATATATAATTTGTGATTTTGAATGAACGTTCTAGATCACGTATTAGAATATCTTGATCAACGATTGAAAGATGTTGAGAGGATTTCGATGGGCATAATATGTGCGAATTGATTACATAATCAGTGTGATTGAAGAAATAGATTGATCAGTTAGGAAATAGATTGGTCTGTCAGGAAATCAGAGTGAGCAATCGGTGGTTCATAATTTTCTCAATCATGAAAGTGGTTGAGGATGATTAATTAATTGATTTAATTAATTCTTTTTGGAGTTGAATGTGCAAATCAAGTTTGAATTTTGCAAACAAAGTTGCATTTGTTTGATTTGATTTTTAATTATGTTTTGAATAATTAAATTTGATTATTCAAATTTGGAGGGAAAATGATTTAATTAAATCATTAAGTTTTAATAATTCAATTGACTTAGGGGAATAAATTGAATTGGCGATATAATTAAATAATTGGCGTTATTTAATTAATTAGGAGGAATTAACTTAGATTAGGACTTTATTAAATAAGTGAACTTTATTTAATTGGTCAGAAATGATGAAAAAGTGAATTAATTAAATAATGTTGTATTATTCAATTAATATCAAAATTAGGATTTTAGGACTTTATTAAATAAATTAAATTTATTTAATTGGTCAAAAGTGATGAAAAGAGTGAATTAATTAAATAATGTCGTATTATTCAATAAATAGAGGAATTTAGGTTTTTGATGCTTTTGATGTTTTTTATGTGAAATGCAGTGACATTTGATGATAATGATGTCGATATTTGTGGAAATCTCATAGGATGTGTGATAAGTGTTAGGTCAAATTTACATGTCTACAATTATATATGAATATTATATATACTAATATAAAATATATCTAAATATTTATATTAATATTAATATTATAACATCTTAAATGTTAATTTATAATGATTTGTGTATATTAATTTTTCTACTTTTAATAAATTGATATCCATTTTTCGATCAGATATCCAATTTTTCTCTTAATAAATGAATATTTGATATTAACAAATATCCTTTATTCACTTCGATATTTGGCTTGGGGGTGACCAACCTGAAAAGTCAACATCCCCAACATGTTTATAGGAGTTGCAAGTTTTTTTCAAACTTCACCAAGTTAAACATTCCTACTAAGTAATTATTATTTTCTACATGCACTATGTGTAAAGTAGGCTGATTGAGAAACATCTATAACTTTTAAATGATTAAACATTTTTTGAATCTGATAGATGCATCACATACTATGCTTCACAAATTATAGTTTTAAAAATAATCATAATTTTTTTACCAAGTTAGGGTGGTCAAACAAATGGTTTTTAATATTTTAAAAAATTCCTACTAAAAAGTTCATAACTAAATATTTATTTTCTAAAGAAATACATGTCACATCTAGGCATGTGTCCTCTACTTATATTGAAAGATTCAGAAAACTTGAATATTTATTTTTTCTCCCCATTAGGGTGGCCAGACAAACAATTGCTTTTTATTTTTTTCTAAAAATTTAGTACTACTACATTGAAATTTTAAATTTTCACTAAATAGGTTTATATTTTTCATAAAAGGACTAGTAGCTTAGAAACTAGATTCAATTTGCTACAAATTATGTTTTTACATATTTTTCAAATTATGTTAATAACCTATTCAAGTTTTTGTCAAGTTGTGTAACTCTATTTTTTGAATTTTCATTGCCACTTAGGGGCTTAGTTTGGCCCCCATGATCCTGCACTGACCCATGAACTTCCCTTATTTTTTTCACATATGGTCTCCTTTCACCGCATTGTGGTCTATCTTTCTAGAATCTTCCTCTACTTGTTTTCCTTTGTTCAAATCTTTTGTTCACATTTTCTTCAAATTTTAGTGTATATTGACAAGGGTAAACCCACAAAACTAGTTTACAATTCCAATAAGAAAAATTGCAAAAAACACCCCTATGGAAAAATATTGGTTTTTGGGGGTTTGAAAGAACATTTGGTTCAAGCAAACCCAATGGGGGTTTTCTAGAAGCCCTTCAGTGAACCCCACATTTCCTAGGAAAAAACAAAGAAAATTTTGTGGAAAGGGGTTTGCTTTTCCCCTTCTCCCTCTAGCACCAAAAATCTCGAATTTTTCCCTTCAAAGCTCGAGTTGAGGATGAAAATGGAGGAGACTTCACAGACCTAACTAGATGATGGTAGTCCTGGAACGAGCTATCCATTAATATAATTTTAATATGTTTTGGTTTTATTATGTATTTGTTTTTTAGTTTGATTAAACATAGGTTTTTCACCAAAAATCAAGCTCTTTGTTCTGCACATGTGGAAAAATAATAGATTATAAAAAAAATTTGAAAAATATCAATGCACTAGATATTGAAGTCCTTGATCTAACAAAAAAAAAAAAGAATTTTGATACATACAAAAATTGTTATGTTGTATATAGTCTGCCTATGTCTAAATTGTAATTGGTTTGACTTCAAAACTTGATTAAGGAAAATATATTCAATAAAACACTATGAAACCAAATGAAAGCACTAGATATTGTAGTTAAAAATCAAAATTCGAAAAAAATAGAATTTTATCCTTCATGGAAAAAAAGCTATGTTGTATATGGTGAGCGTCACTCCTTAAAAATGGTGTTTACTGAAAAAAACTAGTTTTCAAAGGAGATGGAAAAATACTTGTGCAATTTGATTCCAAATTTTTTGAAAAAAATATATTCATAATCTATAGACAAAATGTCACAAATCACTAGTTTACATCATCTTCAAACTCCTCACGGTTTAACCGCTATAGGTGCCCAAAAGTGAAGATTTAGTTAGAAAAAAATTAGTTCAGTGTCCAGTTTGGCCAGAAATTGTAAACCAATATTGTGGGATCACCCACAAGTTTCCTCAGTTGTTTTCATCCTTACCAAAATCAATTCCTCTTAGATGTTTACCTTGAGGCCATTTATGTACTGCACCACTTTCTCATTTCTAGCGTCACTATGACCAATTCTAATGATCATATCCTTAGTGTACTCCTTCACAGTCTTCTCCTTTTACCTTAAATTTTGTAGTCTCTTCAAAATTTATAGCTCATAATTAACAAGTAAGAATTGTTTCTTCAACTTTGTCACCATCCTATCCAATTTTATGATTCTTTATTTTCCTTTTATATTTCTATCTAATTAGATTATCTCCATCAAATTTAACATGACCTTTCAACTTAGTTTTAGCAAATCTAACCCTTTTTAGATCTTCAATTCCTCATACTCAAAATATTTTTCTATATCATTTATCTATTCAATCTATTCTTCAAGATTCAAATTTCAAACATAATTGGAAATTTTAATTCTATGTCTCTTTCTAATTTTGGAGATGGATTTCAATATCTAAGTAATCTAGTATGAATCCTCATGTCTAGGGTTTAGGCCTCTTTTCCTCTCCTCTTCTACAACATCCAATTAGATCTTCATTGTACTCATCATGTCCAACATTTCTTCTATCCTTCCAACAACATTTATCATACTAGGGATTCTCCTTTGTGGCACATTTCCTTTAGATCTGACTACAAGACCGCAATTGCCTCATAGTTGAAATTCTATTGAGAAACACATGCAAGTTGCCTCAAGTTGGTGATCTATTCACCATAGGATCTTTCAAAATGTATTCACTCCCAAATTACTCTAAACTAGATCTTATAGAACTTGATGCAGTCATTAATGGAGGGTCTAGAGCTAGGACTATCCAACCATGTAGCCATGAGTTAACAAAATGGAATTATCATGAATAGAAAAGAGATTCTCACTTATTCAAGACAAAAAAATGATTTTAGAATGCTTATTTTCTTGCCACATGCAAATTGTAGATTGGTTCATAGACCATTGCAGGCTTATTATAATCTCACTTGTGAGCAACTCATAACAAGATTCCAAAACTACATTATGCTAACCCCATCTCTATCAATTATTTATTACCTAAATTCTTCCTAACTACTTCTCCATGAATGTGAGGAATGTGTATATATCTAATCTAGGCCTTATAAATGATTTGCATTGGCCACAAGGTGTTCGAACACCTAATGTTCCATGAAACATGTGGTTTTATCTAATTTCCATCCAATGAAGCTCCAACAATTAATTGAATATTTTTTGGTCCCATTTGAGGGTTGTTCTAATCTCATTCATCCCCCTGATATGTCGAACTTGATGTTGCAAGGTATAAAGAAGTTTTTCATTCTTTGTATGTTGAACTTTGCATAACTTACTTTGCACTGTGATCTTTTGTTGGCAATATCTTCCTAGAAAATTATCCTGGTATCCTAATATATTGAAATATTTTTGTGAGTTAATGTAGATTTCATGTTCTCTATCATGAGCCAAATTGATGTTACAATGTGATGAACTACAATAAGATTTATCAAGATTCTCCTGCATCAATATCATAAGGTCCATTATCATGCTTGACATATTGAAAGGTTTTATATTCATGCATACACGCATTAGAATCAAGAAAAAATAACATGTGTTAAAAGGAATGTAACTTTTGGGCTTATCTTGGTTGTAAAATCATTGGAATGATGTTCCAAGGTAATATATTATCAAAGATCTAAATGAAATGAATGAAAAATATTTTAATGAAAATAATAATGAAAGCTGCATTTTTTTATTAGATACTTAATTAGTTAATAGTTCTACATTTTAGGAAAAATAGTAAGTTTCAATAACTGTTACTTTTGATTAATACTCGTTATAAGTTCTTGTAACTTACATAATGAGTTTATTTTTCTTAAATATAAAAATCTAGTGGTTAATTCCTTTATTTTTGTTTCTAAAATTATCCTACATCAAATCAATCAAAACTCAATAAAGTTGGCCTTAAAATAATTTCTAACTTCATTTGTTCATCCTCCAGCCCTGCTAATATATGTTATTTTATCATAAAATTTATTAGTGAATTATGCTATATGAATGAAAGCTAATAGATACAATAATTTATGTATTTTTCATGTTGGTTAGAAGTAAAACATGGATTGGATTTACATATGAATTTTGAACAAATAATTTTTAAAGCTCTAATCCTTCTCCTTCATAGCATTTTTCTTTGATTGTGTTGTCTCATTGCTATTCTTGTTCTCGGTATATGGCCTTTACAATAGTTCTCTCAAGTTTCCTGTCTTAGATTTTTTTCCTTTAAAGTGTAACCCCATTTCACTATCAATACAAATCTTGTAGAGCCCTGGTCAGTAGCTCAAAGAATTAGAGGATGTGGCTATGAACTATGGTGATTGACCACAACTAGTCACTATAGTGTATAGAGAGACTATTGCATATCTCTATTAGTTTGGTGGAATGATATCCCTTTACTTTTGTAATGCAAGTCACACCGCTTTAAAAATAGATGGTACTTACTCTTTTACAACAAACTCACCTCCAAACAATGTTAAGTACTTTTTTCTTTATTACTAATTGTGAGACGAGGATACTAGTGTTGGCTGAATTACGCTTGATCCATGAAGAATCAAAACATAACGGAGCCACTAATACTCAAATCTCAACAAGATCATTCAAATGAAATTGAAACTACACATTTTATCAAAATCTAACATACTAAATTATGAAATCTTTTAAAACATCTACTCTAATCCATCTAAAAATTATCTCATTGTGGAATTGGTGTCGTGTTGATGTGGAAGGATGACCCTTTCCCAATCCTGTGATCAGTAAGCCTGGTTAATTCGATTCTATCAAAGAGAATCGATGAAACCATTGTGATTGATGTATGAAAACGTAGTTTATGCTAAAATGAACATGATACAAGCTAAGTTACCATGGTTTTATGCTAAAAATGCACTAATTATGCTATTGCTAAGCTAATCTAAACTAAAACTATGCTAAAAGATGAAAACCCTAATTCATATACAAACTAAGATGGATGCATGGAAGCCATTAATGGATTCTCTAAGCTATTATGCAATGAAAATGAACTAAAACAAGCTAACAAGTGAGTAAATTAAGAGTATGGATGCAAGTGAATTCAACAACAAAAGTTTGCAATTAAAAGATGGATCTATTTGTCTCCAAATAGTGATCTATTTATGGGAGAGCAAATGAGGAATGAATGGTTGAGATCAAAAAGCTTAATCTATGGTTCAAGATGAAGGGGATGAGAGGCACAGATCATGGGTTCTCATTAATGGATGAGAATGCATGATGAGATTCTAATCAAAGGCTCACACTTGCCTCAAACAAACACACTTTTGACCTGCTCACACAGGTCAAAGGTAACTTGCTCAAAAGGTTAAAGGTTTAGCTTGTTCAAGAAGCCAAGTGACTTGATTGGACAAGAGAGAATATTCCTTAGACTATTCCATTGGGTGAGGAAAAAAGGCAATTTAAAAATTAAAACAAAGTTTTCATTGTGCAAAATGGGGATAAGGAATATTCCATGGGAATATTCCCTTTGCTTAGAGGAAAATTAGTTTAATTACTAATTAAACAAGATTTAATTTATGCAATTAGGGGATTAGAAGCATTAAAGTGATATTTATTCAATTAGATGAAATGATATTTAATTAAATAACTTTGGGTTATTTAATTAAATAAGATGACTTAGGGAATTAAATTAAATATTTTGATTTATTTTATTTAATTACATGAAGTGATAGTGCGAAAAGAGATAAATTAGCCTGATTAAGTTAATTAGGCCAATAGATGAAAATGATGCAATTAATTAATTAGTTAGGCTAATTAAATTGATTAAGTGAAAAGAGGATGGGTTAAAGAGGAAATGATAATAAATTTGTTTTAAATGTATGACATTGATTAGGACATTTTTCAGTGTCTACATTTTGCCCCTCTTTGAAATGAGTTACCTACTACTTCAGTTCAAAGAATAACGCCTTCAGATTAAAACTGCCACTTAAATAAATAAAAATTGATTTTTTAGATGCCCCAACAGAAGGATTAAGTTGACTCCCTACCCCCTTGAGAAAATAGGCATAAATTTTGAATTTTCGATTAATTTCTCGATAAAGGTTCAAAAGCTGCCCCCAGGGTCCAAAAAGGCTCTACGATGCAAGAATAATGCCAAAAATGCAAAAACCGATACAAAATTAGGTCTAGATTGAAAAAACTGATGAAAATGATAATAAATCCCATCTTCAAGGTTAAATTAGGGAAAAAATCCCTAATTTTATAGCTTAAATAGGCCAAGAAAGGTCATTTTCAATTCATTTGTACATTCACATCTTAAGGAATTCTTGCGATTTGAGCTCTAACGCTTAAAAAAATGGCATGCTAAGAGCTTCCCAAGCACATGTCCAACCAATTTCAAGAGTTCTAGCAGCCTCCAGGCGCAAGACCATCGGTATGTGATTCAAAACCTAATTTGAAATTTGAATTTTTGATGCATTTATTACACTTTAAAGTTTAGATTCTGGTGGTGTCGCTATATAGCGACGTCCAAACTAAAATCAGAGATGCCCAAATCAATTATAGTGACGCATATTTATATAGCAATGCTCTTCACAATTTAAAATTAGGGTTTCTAATTTTAAATGGTGATGCACTTGTTGATTTATAAATTAGAGTTAGGTTAGACCAGAAGCTAAATTGTAATGCTAGCTTGTCTGCCGACACATGTTCTGATTTGAAATTTTAAATGCATCAGGTGTCACTATTTAAAATTTGAATATAGCGACGCTATTGTGATTTCTGAGTCGTAAATTTCAAATAACATCAAATTTTGATGGTTTCTTGACACTGTGTGCTTCGTGGGTGCAAGAGGTCTTCCCACCATTGATGTCGAGGGAGCACAGGCCCACCATTTTGGAGAGATTAGGTGATCTGTCAAAGTTGCACAAGGAGCACCTGGGAGAGATCAGTTTGTGGTACATTGCATATGCACGTGTGATTAGGACACATCTGGTGATGATGACAGTTTTTTGCAAGAGATGGCACAACAAGACCTCGTCCTTCCACTTGTTGACAAGTGAGGTGACAGTTACTTTGGAGGATGTGTGGTGGATTCTCCATTTGTCGATTCACAGTGATCACATGATTTACTATACTAATGTTGGATTTGATGCTTCCTTAAGGTCATGGAGATGGGCTAAATTGCATTGGTTACCTCACAGATTGACTTGGAGTCACACAGAGGTCATGTGTCAACCTTTAGATTGATCATCACGGCCATTATTTCAGGTTTGGTGGCTCCAGATAGACGCAGCAGAGGATTCACCCCAGGATGGGGCTTGGCATGGCATCGGATGTTATAAAGGAGGACACTCTTTGCATGGCGCCCCGTGATGCTAGCCTCCTTATATCATGATTTGCATTATTCTTTTATTGTGATGGGAGATCCATTAGTGCAGGGGTGACTCTACTACACATTTGAGCATGGGAGCACATTTTCATGTTTCATCTGATTGTTCAGATGGCAGACATGGAGCTGGATGATCCCTTCATTTGGAGATATAGAGGTGTCATTACTCTTAAGGACACTTGATAGATTGGGCTCTCGTATTGGAGATGGGTGATAGATGATATGACAGTCTTCCATTGGTGCCCATGGCTTCAGATGTCATCATGGTTTGATGGCATTCAATAATTATATTTTTCTAGATAGACCTGATATATGCAGGGTTGAGAGCACATGATGATTGAGAGGTACCTTCCTGACAGGGTGGCTTGTCAGTTTGGAGATGTACAGGATAGACCTAACAATGCATATAGTGCCATTTTTTCGAGATCAGCCAAAGAGGTTCCTACATGGGGACCAATCATTCTGGCTCTAGAGGCCATTGAGAGTTTCAGACAGTTGGTGGCACAGCCTTGGGAATATGATCAAGGATAGCCAGTAGATCAGACTATGCCAGCATATGATGTGTGGTTTGTCCCACCCAGACGATTGACAGATCCAATAGGTGCTCCTCCCAGAGGAAGACCAAGAGGCATGGGACAAGGCCAGGATAGCCAAGATGCATAGGTTTCAAGGGCTCCTCTAGTTGGACAGCAGCCTCAGGTACAACCATAGGTTTAGCCTCAAGTACAGCAGTAGGGAGTACCACCACCACCACCAGATGCATGAGATGCTATGATACAACTATAGCAACAGGTGCAGTTATTGACTAGTGAGCGAGATCAAGCCCACCAACATATTTTGGTCATTACTATTGAGCAAGACCAAGCTTGGAAATAGATGGTTGTAGTTATAGTGGAGAGAGATCAGGCACTACAGAGAGTATAGGTTGTGACCACTAAGAGATATCAAGAGGTGGCTCAGAGATAGTAGATTGAGGCGATGATGGTGACGACTCATGGTTGGATAGCTTCAACATAATTATACTGAGAGGCAGTTATAGAGGTGGCATAATACAAGCAGCATTACCATCGAGATATTCCAGTGGCTCTGAGACAACCAAATTTTTCATAGTGCAGTGATGCATGACCACGAGTAGAGGATCAGTCTGAGAGACAGGATGGAGAGGGTAGTAGCCATCAGGGCTAGTTATTATGTATAGACACTTTTTTTATTTTTTCCCATTCTTTATCACATATATACATTCATGGGCTCCTTTTGGTAGCCTCGTGGATATTGTACTTATCATTGATATACATACACTGATCCAGATTTTGTACCATGACACATTTTTATATATATATATGATACGGATATGGATGATTCACGCTATGATTTGTTCTCTTTATTTCATGATATGGATGGATATGATATGGATGCATATATTTGATGATGTATGGATGCACTTTATTTATGCCTATATGATATGCAATTATCATGATATGCAGATGGATGCAATGTTATGTTATTTTTCATTATATTTTCACGATATGACATGGATGGATGATTATAATATGCGGATGTTATGGATGAAAATGATGTGGATGCATTTCTTTTTGTATATTTTCTATGCATGTTTTATGATTATGTATGCATATGGATGTATAGATGCAATGCTAATTATATGCAATGATTTAGGATGCTTAGAATAACAAATCTATATTATTCATCACAACTCAAATGATAATGAAAAATGTATGATGTGATATGCAATTATTATGCTGATGAATGTTTTATGTTTATGCTATGATTATGAGATGTATGTATGTTGATGGTTGGTGGATGCAGGGTGGATGCATTGATGATATTTTTGTTGACTATCATGATACTAGGTTAGCGCAGAGATAAGATAGAAGAATAAAGAATGAATGACCATTGATGATGACGATTGCTTCAAAAAATCCAACAAGTCTATGATCCATCGAGACTTTATTAGAGATGGTGACCAGACAATGAAAAATACAATATGAAATGTAGGATGAGATGCTCACACTTCAAGATTGGGATTTTTCGTTGTTCCTTATTGTTTGATATAACACATAGACATGCTACATCAAGTTATTAATAACCAAGACGTCGTTGTATCTAGTGTAATGGACTTTGACTCAACAAATAGATAGGATAGTTCTTTTTCACACCTTGACATATAGAAACATCGTTGGAATGCAAGTTAGAAGCTTAAAATAAATTGGACCAAAGCATACACAATAGTCAACAACATACTCCAAATGACCTTCCTACACACAACTAAGCAAGTATGCACCAATATTATTTTACAAGAGTACCCACAAGCACAATAAATTAAATACAATGATCAATGCCCCATTCCTTTCTCTCTAAATTGTTTTGTTTAGACATCATCGAGAGGTCCTTAGAATGGGTCATTAAGATAAATCATAAGAAAAGATCAAAGATAAATAGTCAGTGTTATCTATAACTTTTTCCTAGTTTAAGTTTAGCTAAGGTGATGTCTAATACTAATGTCCATCATAGGAAGGATACATCTAGGACATGTTGATCAGAGATTTGTTTAATGTTAGGACAATGATGCTAAGATGACCATTGCTATAAACATCACTGATGCATTTACCTATGATTTAGACTTTATATTTTAACTTTTAGGTTCACACTTTACGATTTACTATGTTTTCTTTCTACTTGTTTCGCCAAAGGTTGAAGGTGACGATTGATTTATTATGGGTGAAGGTTTATTGCAGGTGAAAGCAAGATGGGATGGATGGATAGGTTTTGGATTTTCTGGAATATTGCAATGTTTTTGGTATTTTGATAAAAAAAATTGATTAGGTAAGCAACATTTACAAGGTGTTGTACCCTTACACAAAGAGCCACAAGGGCCAATATAATTCAAGACCAAAAACATCAAAAAAACATAGCCAAAAAACCAACACATCAGTCCAACAGCAGATGGACAGACAACAAATAAACAATAGATTAACTGGCATCACCCTAGTTCTTTGACATGAGATTAACAACATCATCTCTGACCCATTCCTAATGATCTTCAACATTCTTCTTATCCATTTCATCCTTCATAATCACCAATAGGTTGCTACTAACATAGTGGACTAGCTTAATTGTGAAGCAGGTCAAACCACAAATTTTTTTGTCCAACTTTTCCAATATTTCCTGCAGCACACAGAGCTCCTCCCCTCCAATCGTAGTCTTGCCAGTATCAACGCACTCAATGTCCAATGGGTTTGAAGATAGAGAAGTTGAGTCCTTCTTTTGCACTTTGTTAATTTCAGGAATGGTGTTGGGCCCTCTAGCATACTCTTCCTCCTCACCCCTAGGCTCCTCTTCATCCCTGCTATCTTTGTTATTAGACCACTCCTCTTCTATATCCAAGTCTTTAACCTGCACTTTTTTGCTATTCTTGGCCAGCCTACCAAAGCGTCGGATGATGGTATTGCCACCAGTCACCACCATCTCTGTGACTATCGTATCCTCCTTAGATTCCTTTCCCACCACATTTTTACCTTTTCTCAGAGGCTCCTTCAAACTCTTCTCTTCCTCTTTGCCTTTCTTTTTCAAGGCGGGCTTACTAGCAGTCTTGGCAGGAGTTAATTTGAGCTTACAAAGACTAGTCACCTCACTAGTCTAGGTTGCACCCACATTCCCCTTAATATTTTTAGTAGTGGGTTTGGTTTTATGCGTGTCAGTAGGGACTGGATGGTTTTTCTTGATGGGGCCTTTGGACTCAACCGAAGATAAATTGGTCATAGTGGGAGGCTCAATCTCTTCAATACAGACTGTAGATATGGGTTTGGGCAGGCATAAAGCAAGATGGAAGTGGTAGAGCCTCAAAATGAGGCCTTGGTAGAGTAGCAGGGGAGGAGGGTCATTAGGATTCAAACCAGCAGCCTCAATACATTTTTCAACATAACTTTCTAAGTCCATCAAAAGGAAAAAAGGAAAGTTTAACAAAATTTTATGTCGGAGGTGGTTTAAAAGAGGGAAATGGTAGAAATAGTAGGTTTTGAATCTACCTTCCAGAATCACTTACTTCATCAAGGTGAAGCACACTTGGCTGCATGGCTGAGGGAGAGCCTCCCACTCAAAAACCGATTGGTTGTGCACCAGCTCCTTATTCCCCACAAAAATGTGTTCATACTTTCATTATCCTAAGGAAAATGTTTTGAGATTATTTTTTGGTCTTTTTGGAAGTTTATGTGAATGTTTAGGTTTTTCAAATTTTTTGAGGTTGTTTAGAGTTTTCTGATATAATTGAGGCTTTTTAAGTCTTTCGAGTGTTTTCTATTATTTTTTTGTTTTCGAGAATATTTGGATGTTTTGGTTTTTCTAAATATTTGGATGTTTTGGGATTTTTTGAATATTTTGATGTTTTTTGGATTTTTGCAAGAGTTAATAAATTTCAACCAAAAACCTAACCTAAGAAACCTATCTTAGGGGCCTCAAGGGCTGATCAAAGATTAGCCTTGCCTATGTTATACACGTAGAGACCACGTAGTTCAACTAAATTGAACCATTTACAAGATGAATATATGAACAGATGAAAGACAACAGTTTATTATGATGGACTCCTAAAGGACTGACCTAGGGTGTCTCAGGGGCACATCAATGATGGCCTTACCTATGTTCAAGCTCAGAGATAACATAGTTTGACAAGAGGACTCTCTTTTTTATATTTTTGATGTTCAACCTTTTTAGGGATTTTGATGTTTTCTGGATGTTTTGGATTTTTCCTTTACAATTTTTTGATTTTTTTTGGATTTTAGCTATATAGGATTTTGCAAATTTTTTTGGATTTTCTACATAATATTTTATGAATTTTTTTGGTGTTTTCTGATAAGATGTCCAATGACCTCAAGATATACAAGAACCTTGTTTATGATCCATAATAAAATTCCCCCATTGTGGCATGTTACCCTACTTCAATAAAGGCAAGATGGACAGACCTTGGGAATATGCCAAGTAGTGCTAAAGGGTTCATGATACCTTACAAGGACAAGCCATGATAAGGACGTGGATGGGGGATGAATGGCGATGCAAAGAATGATAGGGCCAAAAGAGCCAAAGAATAGATGTCGATGCTTTATTTATGCAAAGCACATGTTTACCAAGTTTTCACCAAGGTACTTACCCAAAGTGCCATCGAAGTGGTTTTCACTATAGGACGATTTTTTTTCTTTACTTATTTCAATCCTTTTTCTCTTTTTTTTTGGATTTTGATCATTTTTTGATTTTTTTGTATTTTCTAATTTACACCCTTCAAGTTTAGGCATTAAACTTTTTGAGATGCAAGTTGTTGGTTGGATTCTACAAGAGTTCACCTTCAGGGGTTGATATTTCTTATGCTCTTGATCCATAGCTTCTTGTGATGACAAAGGGACCCAACTAGTTAGACTCAAACTTTCCTTTGTTGTCTTGATCTAGAAGATTCTTTTGATTTTTCTTTAAGACAAGATCGCCTACCTAGAATGACTGACATTTGATTATCTTATTATAGCTCTGTTTCAGAAAATTTTGATATACTTGCAAGTGATTAAGGGCATCAATATGACATTCATCCAAGAATTCTAGCTCATTTAGTTGAGACACTCTGTATTCTTCCTCAGTTATCATATTTTGTAGTGACACTCGCAATGATGGGAGCTCAACCTTGATAGGCAAGATGGCTTATGATCCATAGACCAGGGAGGAAGGGTTTGCACATGTAGGCATGGGGATACTGGTTCAATAAGCCCAAAGAGCTAGATTTAGCTACAAATTCTAGTCATGACTAGCTCCATTAACTATTTTCTTTAGGATTTTTAGGATAGTTTTGTTCGTTACTTCTGCTTGGCCATTGCTTTGGGAATAGTACGAGGTAGATAATTAGTATTGGATTTTGAATTTTTGGCACAACTCCTTTACATCTTGATCCTTGAATGGTGCTCTATTGTCTAAGATGAGAGTTTGTGGAACACCAAAATGAAAAAATTAGGCAATTCAAGATAAACTTGGTTATCTGCTTCCCTGTTATGTAGGTCATAAGAATTGCTTCAACCCACTTAGTAAAGTACTCAATGGCAGTTATGATAAACTTATGGCCGTTGGATGACGTTGGAGTGATATTTCCTATAAGGTCAAGTCCCCATTACAAAAAAGGCCATGGTGTGATCATTGGTTGCAATTCTTGAGCTGGAGCATGAATCAGATCCCCATGTTGTTGACACTGGATGCATTTTTGCACATACTTATGAGCTTCTTTTTCCATGGTTGGCCAATAGTACCCCATCCTCAATAGTTTCTTAGCTAATTTCATACCACTAGAATGAAACCCACATATGCCATCGTGTACTTCTATTAAAGAAATTAAGGCTTCCTCTTGGTTAAGACATCACAATAATGTCCCTCCGATGCTTCGACGGTAAAGGGTATCACCTAGGATCATGAATCGAGATGCCTTTTTCACAAAGTTCTTTTTAAGGTTCAGGGGGATATCAAATGTAAGGATTCCTCTGTTAAGGTAAGTAAATATGTCATGGTATCATGGGGATCTAGAACCAATAATGAGACACACGAATTCAAATTCAGGGATTTTGAAAGTTGGTACGAGAATCTATTCTACCAAGAATTCACATTGGAGAATGTTGTTCATCATGTCTAGTAGTGATCTGATTGTTGCCATGGCATCTGTCGCTTTATTGTTCATGCGAGGAATCTACTCAAAATTTATGTCTATAAAAAGATCTTTGAGATTCTCCACCATCTTCTTGTAAGGAGTGAGCTTGGCATCTTTAGTTTGATAGTCGTTATTGAATTGGTTGACAACTAGTTGTGAGTCTCCATAGACTTTCATCTCTTGTATTTTCCACTGAACTGCTATCCTAAGACCTATGATCAAGGCTTCATATTCACCAATGTTATTGGTACATGGAAATGATAGCCTATATGACTTTGGGATGCAATCACATTGGGGGTGATGAAAAGAATACCTACTATTTTGATTCTCCTAGTGGGTTTTGAGACTGGTACTAGGTTTGAAAGCCACTCAGGATAATCTATCAGTCAGATGAATCCAACATCAAGAAGCTTTTGTATTTCTAGTTTAACCAAGAGTGTTATCTGAGGGTGCATCTTCCATAATTTATGCTTAATTGGTTTGGCGTTGGGATAGACTACTAAGTGATGTACAACCACTTTTGGATAAAGACCTGGCATATTTGTGTATGACCATGAAAATTTATCTCTTCTCTCTTTGAGGAATTTTGCTAGGTTCTTTTGTTCTTCGTCCAACAAGAATTCAACATAAAAAGTGATCTTAGGTGCTTCTTTTGTTCCCACACTGACGAGAGTAGCCTTTTCTTCTAGTACCACTAACTTCTCTGGATGCACTGCACTAAGGGGGAGGTTGAATCCCTCATGCTTGGGCGCCTCAGAGAGGTTTTCACCATCGAATGCGTCCTTTGTTTTTACTATTTTAGGACCAAAGAGTGCCACTAAGTGGTTTTCACTTAAGGATCTGCATGTTAGTTGCATTTCATTTACTTTGTGACTAAAAGATTTAATCGTCTCCCCATAATATGCCCCTATATCAAGCTCTATGTTGAAGCCTGCTTTGTGATCTTCCCATGATAACTTGTCTTAGAGTCCCATGAATTCTGAGATTGCTTCATCATTTTTTAATAAATCTAGAATCGGTGGTCCCTGTTGGTCCATGTCAATGAGTTGCGAGTATACTAGGCATATTTCAGTTGGTTGGTCATTTGAGACAAAGGATGTTATGGATATCATAAAGAGGGTTTTGTTCTCAAATAGGTCAGCAACATCAATGGGAAAGTCATCTAAGGTTGTACCACACAATGTAGGTGACCAAGAGGAAGCCTCAACTCGTTTAGCATAAATACCTTTGCCAATAAGTGTGACCTTTCTAGTAGTACAACCTAAGCCAAGATTCTTTATTCATTTCTCAAGAATGATGGGTTCTAGTAAAACATTGTCATTCTTCCCTAGCTTCTCATTTTTGTTATATCCCATGCTTTGCATTAGCTATAGGCCTTTGTTGTAATCTTCCATGGGAAGAACAGGAATATGTTATTCACCTTGATAAAGAAGTTTAGAAATATCTTCCTCATTGGCATCTTCTTGATTCGAATCTCCCCACTTGGTGAAGGTACTAGCCTCCATCTTGATTGTTTCTAGTTCTTTGGTGCTAGATGTAGGTTTCCCATGAAATTGAGGAGAAATAGGTAACTCTCCTAAGACAAAGGTGTATATTAATAGTTTTTAGTTTCCACAACCATCATCTTGGATCATTGCTTTGACGTCGAGTATACTTTTTACAATGGGAATTTTTGATGCTGAGGTAGAGGCTAGGGATGATGAGTCAATAAATGAGCTTAATGGTGTAAGTCCTTCATAATTTTTGGGTATTTGTGGGATATTATAGGATTTGGCCTCAAGACTTTTGTAGTAGTAGAAAGGCTCAGGATCTACATGGATAGTGATTTCTCTTCCTTCAAAAGGAAATTTCACACATTGATGATAGGTTGAGGCTACAAATTTCAGAGCATGGATCCAAGGTCAGCCAAGCAGTATGTTATAGGGAAGGTCAAGATCAAGTACTTGGCATGTAGTTTCTGCGATAAGAGGTCCCACTTGGATTGGAAGTGCAATGATTCATTGTGATACCCGTTCTTGGTCATCATATGCCTTGATGGTGGTAATTTTTGTCTTCTCAATAGTTTCTTCTGAATAGCCTAGATTCTTGATCAACTGTAGGGTACAAATGTTTGAACCAGCACCTCCATCTACCAAGACTCTTTTGACCTTGTTTTTATGAATGACAACCTCAAGATGTAAAGCATGGTTATGAGATGGTTGTGACGATAAATATTTCTCAGAGAAGGTGAGAAGATGATTGGCAATATGCCCTACCATAGCTTGAAACTAATCAGTATCAATGTTCTCGGGAATGAATGAAATAGACAAGGCTTTTTCTAGTATTTCCCTATGTGCAAGGGATAACCTTAAGAATTCTACGATTGATATCTATGTGGGGGTCTATTTAAGTTGATCTAGAAGATTGTACTTGCTAGGATTATATGTGGGAAAAGTAGGTTGTGTCCTAGATTGAGATGGGATAGCTCCTTGAACAGTTATTTTGTCACGTCGTGTGGTGACTCCACATTTCGTACTAGCTCCTTTGATGGTAACAACTATGATAATGCTACCGTAGGAGGCAGCTACTTTGGAATAGGTATGTTGTACATTGGTGTAATCCTTAGCTTTTCCATTGTTGTTTGTTTTGTTATGATCCTGCATAGGAGTCTTGTATATCTTGATATTCACAAAGATCACACTCATTATACCAAGATGGATTCTATTGTGGTTCTTGGTAGTTTTCAAAGTTAGGAAGTGTTATTAGATTTGACTCTACCAATTTCTTCATGATCATCTCGATGGGTTTTGATAACTGTGTGGACTTGCATTTGGGATAGTTGTTCCTATTACCGGTTTTCCTC
Source organism: Sequoia sempervirens (assembly GCA_007258455.2). Taxonomy (NCBI): domain Eukaryota; kingdom Viridiplantae; phylum Streptophyta; class Pinopsida; order Cupressales; family Cupressaceae; genus Sequoia; species Sequoia sempervirens. Next base: position 293,875 of record VDFB02169380.1, read on the forward strand.
TATTGCATGTTGGTGTTACTAATTTGATTGTTCTGAGGTGGTACCATTTTTTGCATAGTTGGTTGGATGTTAGCAACTTTATTGTTATTGGTTCTAGGAGCACTTAGTATGACCTTAGCATCTACTAGTTGAAGGACAGTTGTCTTTGTAAGCCTAAGTATTTCCTTGTGAGATTAGGGCTCTTTCAATGTTAAGGGCTCTAAGGAAAAGCTCGTCATACAATGTGATGCATTGCATTTTCAAGTGGAATGATAGATTTGGATCCAGGTTGGCTATAATGATTCCCACTTATTGTTCATTAGGGAGAGGCCACTTGCTTTTATAGCTCTTTGCCTCCATCATTGTAAGAAATTAGTGAAGGTTTCTCCTTGATTTTGTTTAAGAGTGTACAACTCTTCTAGACTAACGTCCATGTCAAGATTGAAAGAAAAGTGATCAATGAATTTATCAGTGATTTCTTGAAAAAATTTGATACACAAAGGCAAATGAGAAAACCAATCCATAGCATTACCTGTTAAAATTAGAGGGGAGAGGCGCTTAAGATATGAATTGTTGTAAGCCACCTCCATGCTCATGACATTAAATTCTTTGATATGGTCAACAAGACTTCCTCTCCCTTTGTATTTTTAAAACTTGGGGATTTTTTCAATGGGCCCTTGGTCTACTAGTGAAGTTGGAAGGTTCGGAATGAGCCCACTAGGGATCAAGTCTTGTTGAGTGCAAAGCCCCGATGCAAAAGGGATGAGGTTGGGATTGTGCCCTGAGCGGATTTTGGCAGAATGGATACCCCTCAATCCTTGGCTCTAAGCTAAAGGGGACCCCCTCAAGGGTATCTCAAAAAAAAAAAAAAAACTTGGGGATTTAAAAACCAGGAGGGAATGGTATCATTGTTATGTTTCGATCAAATGGGTAAGGACACAAGTTCTATGTATGAGGCTTCTTTGTCTTTCCCATGCGAAGGTCCTACATTTCTTGTGAGAGTGCTTTCAATTGTGATGCTATATCGTCTTGTAGATTGGGTCAAGGAACACATGGTGGGATGACAAATGAGTTATATGGGGTGTATGATTGTGTCATATTTTGTGAAAGTGATGAATATGTTCTTGATGCGTTGGGATTGATGATTTTCAAATGAGGATAATAGGAACCTTGTTGATGTTGTTGGGCATACTATTGAGCTAGTAAGGCTTGTCGTTGAGCTTGTTGTTGTTGTTGTGCCACTAGGGCTTGTTGTTGGGCCTATTGTTGTTAGTGTGCTAATAAAGTTGCTTGTTGCGCTTGTTGTTGTTTTGCTAATGCTGCTTGTCATGCTTGTTGTGCAATGGCCACTTGTTGTTGTTGTTGTTTTTGTGCTAAGGCTGCTTGTTGAGCTCAATGTTGTTGTTGTTCTTGTTGTTCTAAAGCCTTGTTGAGTTGCTAAGGTTGCTTGTTGTGCTTGTTGTTGTTGTGCTAAACTTTTTTTTGTTGTTGTACAACTTGTTGATAGGATTGTTGTGCTTGTTGTAGAGCTAAGGCATGTGCTTGCAATGTGAGATCAGGTGGTTGTTGAGACATTTGTGAAGGATTATGGATATTGATGTTTTGAGTGGGTAGCAGATTGCTGGTGAGAGATGGAAGGTTCCCTTGGTTTAACATTCCTTGCAATATGGTAGAATGAGGTGGAGGAATGTATGTTTGAGGTCTCGATTGATTTGGCGTAGTTAAGGGGATTGTGGAAAAAGATGATTTCATTAAATTTTGCAATGGAAATGACACATTAGGACCTTGAGTTCATTGATTGAAAAGATTCCCTTATCCTATATTTTGAGGATTAGCTTGTGCCAAAGATGTAAACAAAGTATTTTTTATCAAGGTACTCTCGAGATTGATAGTTTTAACTTGTAACCAAGGGATTGTTTGAAGGTAGATTGATAGTGGATGATGTGGAAATGGTGGATGGCATGGGTGAACCCACTAGAGGGTTGGATAAAGATTCCCTATTTGCATTGAGGGTTGATTCTATGATATAGTATTGGCATAGCCTTGTGTGTTGTTTTGAGATACTTGGTCTATACCACTTTGTGTGATGGTAGGTATACTTGTGGTACTCATAGGTGTGGATGAAGAAGGATGTCCCTGAAATGTCAAAGTGGTGGTGGAATAATGAAGTTCAAGCGATGTGTGTAGTTTTTTTGGAGCTTCGGGAACAGGAGGAGCACCAAAAGTAGGTGTCCAAGCAATGGTGGGAGGTGGAGGATTAGTTTCAAGGGTACCCACAAGGTGCTACATTCAAATGGTGAGGTGTGACCAAAATATTTAGCAAGGGTAGTTGCAAGACTAGGTATGTAAGTTTGATTTAGCCCTTGTGATGGAGTTGTGAAATCTTGTGTTAAACTTTGTGCTACAAATGTTGAGGAGATAGGAGCTACACTTTCATAGGCTTGATGTTCTAGATGTTCCTCCCTAGTAAGCTCAAATGGTTTATTCGTGACATCTTCAATCTCATACATATTGTTCTAAAGGAGATGATGGTTGTTGTGACAAGGTAATATGACTTCTAGGATCAAATTCTAAAGGATTTGGATCACTTGAGGTAAATGTAACTTTGGTTTTCTCCATGATTCTCTTGTGTTGTGATTTTGTCTTTACCATAAATTTTGTGTTGAAGCTATGGGAGAGTTGTGTTGAGTTTTGTAATGTTTGAACAATCTAGTTGACTCAAACCTAGGTAAAAGGGATGCTCTAAGTCTTTTGGGAGCAATGATGATAATGTGGGATGAAAATATGGGTGATACGAGAAGTGATCTTTGCAAATGTTTTGGGACAACACTTTTGACTTGAGTTTTATGTTTTGATGTTGCTATAAAGGATGCTAATGAACCTAGAAATCTTTATGCTAGACTTGTGACCTTCAAGATAAACTAGTTCAAATATGATAACTATCTTTTAACTAAGTGCATGGAAAAGGATACATTTCACATACAAATTAGCTAAGCTAGTAGTTGGTTTGATGTTTAAGTCCCAAAGTGTTGGTGTATTTGAATTTTTGCAAATTTATATGAAGTGAAGGATGAAATTTGATGAAGGGGTGAGTCAAATGTTTGACCCAATGTCGACCTAAAGTGAACCTTTTTGTTTTGATAAGACCAAGGTAGTGAGAATGATGCTAGATCTCTAAAAATGTTCAAATCCTAAAGACTCAATGATTTAGAAAAGTTGTCGATGTTCAAAAAGGAAAGGGTTTTGGCTCATAAAGAAAATGTACATGTCCAGATATTTCCTCAATGTGTGTTCATAAAATTTTATCAAAAACTTGTTTCTATTTTTGTAGAGTGTCTCAATGCAGTAGTTGATTGCTTTTGCACTACGATGTCCAAGATTAAAGTGACAACCAGTTGACCTTCATTTAGGGATCCTTACTTTGCATGAGATCATCTAGTAAAGTGAACCTTTGTTTCAACAAGATCAAGGTACTGAGAATAATGCTAGACTTCCAAAATGTTCAAGTCCTAGAAAACTAATGTTGATTCAAATGAGAGGATGGATGGGAATGTTCAAACCTGTCTGAGATCTCCTAGCTCGAGCATAAAAGTTTCTCATCAAAGTGTAACGATTGTGGTAAAATATTGAAGCCCACTTTTGACCATACCTTGTTCTACAATTCCTATGTCTAAAATGGAGTGATGTAGATTGTCCTACGGATTTTGACTATTTGTTGAATCATTTATGGGAGTTTGGTATCATGTGAAAAGATCAAGATGTTAACTCCAAAAGAATGCATATAATTATGGACTATACCGTAAAGCATGTCTATTAAAGTTTTCCACCAATCTGTCTCTATTTCTATCAAGCACAAATAGGTGTTTCTTGAGAGATTTTGGAGTGAGATGCCTAAGTCTAAAATGAGGACCTGTAGATCTTGGCTTAGGGATCCTGATTTTTTGTGAGATTATGTAAAATAGTTTAATTTTATGGAAGAAAGGAAGATATTTATTTCCACACGGGTGGTGGTCATGTGGACCTTCCAGCCTCAATATCGGTGTGTTCCTCTTCTTCATCTAAAATGGTTGTTGTGTTTCTCCACTGTGTATGTGTTTCCTTATTTTCAAAAGTGAAGGTTCTCGAACTTCTAATAAGATTAGTTTGTTCACCGTTTATGAGTTCAAAGTTTGGTTGAATTATAGCACCTAGAAGATCAAGTTGTTCAATGGGAGCAATCAGTCTCCAAATAGTCATGTGGAGTTCATTTGTCAATTTATCTTTGCTTAAGTGAATTGATTTTACCACAAAAAAAATTCTTTTATTATGTTTCCAAACTAGATGTTTATGTCAAAAAAATCATAACTTTCACAATGTCCATTTCATGAAAATCATGAGCTTTAAATCCATAATTGCTTATGTTGTCTTTGGGAAAATATGGGTTTGAGATTAATGTCAAGATATTTAAAAATTGCTAAGGATAAATCCTTACGACAAGCAATAATATCAAGGCTAACTCAAGAAGTTTATATTTGAGCCAAAGTGTTTGAAATTTTGAGGATGATAGTGAATGTTTGTTTTTGGATCATTTTGAAACCAAGCAAAGGGTTAAACTGACTCAAAATTATTTACAACCCTATGATAGAAATGGTTATATTTGTTGAGTCCCCACTAGGATTTCTCCAAACACTAGACAATGTGAATAGTTAGAGATTTGGTGACACTAGCTCCCCTCCAAAGCACACACTTCTCGAGACCACCAAATCTCAAAATCCTTAAAATCTAGAGATTAAAAGGAATTTTTATGTTTTTACAATTGAATAGTACAAATGTGGGGTAGCTTCAGAACAACCATTCTTACACCAACAAATATTTTAGGATTTTGAATTGCTAAACAAATGGGTTGTAGTAAGGGTAATCAGGGACATGGCATCGTGTGAGCATCCAACAAGCCACTAAAGGCTTTAATCAATCCTACTAGGGGCTCTTATACTTTTTATAGTAGTACCCCATTCTAAAAGACACTATATGACTAAGGCCTACATACCATGAGGACTTGATAGTTTAGTCTTATCCATTTGTATACCAGCCCGAGTGAAAAACTAGTTGCAGTCACCTTCAAATTGGTCTTAGGTAGGCCCCTCTAAAGATAACAAAAGCAAGGGAGTACATTTATAGTTCGACTGCCCAGTTCACGTAAAGTGCAAGGAGGGAACACACAAAATCTCTTTCTCACACTAGTATGGTTGTTCAATTTTAAACCCAATTGAAAGATGTGGGTGATTTTGATAAGTGTTAGAGAATGTTTTTGTTTCTCAAGGTCACCAAATGGCATGAGATAATTGCATACACATCCATTAACAATGTTGAAAATCACAAAACATAGCAAATAATTGTCAATTTTAACCTTTCAAAGCAATGTTGAGTTTGTTTTAAGCACCAATTGAAAGATGAAGTTTGTCTTGTTCAATTTCAAACCCAAAGTAAAGTGATGATGTGAGGGTTCAATTTTATCCAACTTTAAGTGTTCATTTTAAACCAAATTGAACTATAGTGCATTTCCTAAAGCAAAAAATGGAAAGCATGAAATTGGGTTATAATTTCCCCAAAGCATCAAACACTTGTTACATTATAGAATTTGAGATAGAAGAGAATTTCTTCACTTTCACTCCATGTCTTTTAAAACTTGCAAAACCCTATTAATCTAACAACCAAAATACAGTCAGGCACTAATAAATCCAACAAATTAAGTCACACATGTCAAAAAAATAAACATAAAATTTCTTACCCTAGTAGGGCATCGTTGAACACAATAGTGTCACAATTTGAGATTTGGGTGTCGCTCTGGTGAAAATGGGTGTCGCTCTATAGTACGACCAATGAGCACAATAGCATCAGTATTTTGATGGGCATCACTACTAACAGTAGCATCGCAATTTAAAATTTGAAAGCATCGGACTGGTGAGTTTGAGAGTCGTTGTTTAAAATTTTTGATACCTCCAGATTAAATATGCATCACCATATTTAAATTAGCATCACTATATTAAATATGCGTCAGTGTTTCAAATTGTCAGGGTGTCGCTATATGGCGATGCTATTGAAATAGCATCGTTGTTTGTAATTTGAGCGTCGTTGCAACCTACAAAATAGCATAAAATGAAATTCGAGCTAAAAAATGGTTAGATTATTGGTTTTCCCTCCTAGCACCAGAATGTGAGACAAGGATACTAGTGTCGGTTGAATTATGCTTGATCCATGGAGAATCAAAACATAAGAGAGTGACTAATACTCGAATCTCAACAAGCTCATTCAAATGAAATTGAAACTAAACATTTTATCAAAACCTAACATACTAAATTATGAAATCTTTTAAAACATCTACTCTAATCCATCTAAAACTTATCCCATTGTGGAATTGGTGTCGTGTTGATATGGAATGATGACCCTTTCCTAATCCCATGATCAACGAGCCTGTTTTAGTTGATTCTATGGAAGAGAATCGATAAAACCATTGTGATTGATGTATGAAAACCTAGTTTATGCTAAAATGAACATGATGCAAGCTAAGTTACCATGATTTTATGCTAAAAATGCATTGATTATGCTATTGCAAAGATAATATAAGCTAAAAGTATGCTAAAAGATTAAAACCCTAATTCATATACAAACTAAGATGGATGCATGTAAGCCATTAATGGATGCTCTAAGCTATTATGCAATAAAAATGAACTAAAATAAGCTAACAAGTGAGTAAATTGAGAGTATGGATGCAAGTGAATTCAACAACTCATAAGTTTGCAATTGAAAGATGGATCCATTTGTCTCCAAATAGTGATATATTTATAAGAGAGCGAATGAGGAATAAATGGTTGAGATCAAAAATCTTAATCAATAGTTCAAGATGAAGGGGATGAGAGGCATGGATCAAGGCTCACACTTGCCTCAAACAAACACACTTTTGACCTACTCACACAAGTCAAAGGTAACTTGCTCAAAAGGTTAAAGGTTTAGCTTGTTCAAGAAGCCAAGTGACTTGATTGGATGAAAGAGAATATTCCTTTGGGTGAAGGAAAAAAGGTAATTTACAAATTAAAACAAAGTTTTAATTGTGCAAAATGGGGATAACCTTTGCTTAGAGGAAAATTAGTTTAATTGCTAATTAAACAAGATTTAATTTATGCAATTAGAGGATTAGAAGAATTAAAGTGATATTTATTAAATTAGATGATTTAATAAATAGGGGAGTGATGAAATGATATTTAATTAAAAAACTTAGATTTATTTAATTAAATAAGATGACTTAGGGAATTAAATTAAATATTTTGATTTATTTAATTTAATTAGATGAGGTGATAGTGCGAAAAGAGATAAATTAACCTAATTAAATTAATTAGGTCAATAGATGAAAATTGTGCAATTAATTAATTAGCTAGGACAATTAAATTAATTAAGTGAAAAGAGGATGGGTTAAATAGGAAATGATGTTAATAAATATGTTTTAAATGTATCATATCAATTAGGACATTTTTCACACTCATAACATTCAAAAATAAAAACTTCACCAAAAATCGTCATATAGATTGTGTGTATCAAATCATAATCCTTAAATATCATCATGATTTTGGATCCCACCACCAATCATACACATTATCACCTCTGGCAATAGTCAACATGAATATATTACAACAAATCTATTTTGGAAATTCAAACACAACTTAAGTTTCTTTATGCCTATTCACATTAAAGTGGAGAGCAATCTCATAGATATTGCAAGACATATTATTAAATATAATTATTAATTACTATAAATTATAATTAATATGATAATTAATAACATTGTTATAATATAATTATTATAATAAGATTATTATAGTAATGATAATTAGAAGTATAATAAGTATAATTAGTACTATAATTATAATTTTCCAAAAGAAATTGTTACTATAATTGTAATTTTAATTATGACTATAATTATAATTAATAACACTATAATGTAACTATAACTAATAATAGTGTCCTGCTCTCTTTTTTACTGTTGTTTGTTTTTGTTGGGTCTCGGTTTATTTTTTGTTGTTTTACTATTTTGATGTTGTTGGGTGTTGTTGTTAGTTTACTATTTTATCTCTTGTGCAACACTCTTTTTGTTTTGTTATTTTGGGTTCTAGTATGTTGTTGGTGTCTTATTGTAGTATCTTATAAGCAACATTTTGTATCTTAAGTTGTAAAGGGTTTTAGGTCCCTTCAAAACCTATTTTTCTTGTATAATCAAAACTATAACTAATAATTTAATTATGTTACTATAATAATTATACTTTATTATAATGTTACTATAATAAAGTATACTATCTAAAAGTTATATACAATAAATGGAGCACCTTTTTCCTTTAATTATTCCTTCATGTTATTTGTTTGTAATAAAATATCTCCTTTGAACATGTTTTATATTTGACACTTGTACAATAGTCCTTTACATACTAGCAATCGCACCTTGGTGTGTAATGGGTATGCCGAAGAGGTGTCGAAGGTCAATTAGAGTACATTTTGGTCTAATTTTTTGCATATATTAGTGCAATACATGAGGTAAATTGGTAGGCCATTTAGAAAATATTTTTTTTTTGCAACAAATATTTCAATGGAGAAGTGATGGCTTCAAATCAACTATGCATCCACTTAGAGGGATCCAAACACAATTGGAACAAAAGCTTTAAAATAGGAAGATAATCAAGTTTTATTAAAAGGAAGTTCATGTTGTGTTTGAAATATGGAGAGAGATTGAGAGATATGGATAGAAAGAGGGAGAGATAAAGGGGATAAGAGAAAGAGGGGGGGTAAGGAGAGAGATAGAAAATAAGATAGAGATGGAGATAGAGGAGGAGAGAGGGGGGAAGAGGAGGGGGAGAGAGAAAAGGAGGAGAAGGAGAGATAAGGTAGAGAGGGAAAGAGAGAGAAAAGAAGAGGGGTAGAGAGGGAGAGATAGCTCAATATATAGAGAGGGAGAGGGAGAGGGAGAGATATAGGGAAAGAGATAGAGAGATAAGGAGATAGAGGTAGAGAAAGATATGGATAGAAAGAGATAAAGAGGGAGATAGAGAGGGAGAAAGAGATAGAGAGAAATAGAGATAGAGAGAGAAACATGAGGAGAGATGGAGTGAGAGAGATAGAGAAGGAGAGGGGGGGAGAGGGAGAGAGGGAGAGATAGGCCAATAGATAGAGAGTAAGAGAGGGAGTGATATAGATAGCTCGGGGGATATGCAAAGATAGAGAATGGTAGGGAGAGAGATAGACATTGGGAGATAGAGGTAGAGAGATATGGATAGAAAGAGATAAAGAGAGGGGTGAGAGGGAGAGGGAGAGGGAGAGAGAGAGAGAGAGAGAGGAGGAGGGAGAGATAGGGAGATATACATAAAGAGGGAAAGAGTGATAGAGACAAGTAATATAGAGGTATAGAGAGAGAGGGAGAGAGAGAGGGGGAAAGATAAAGATAGAGATAGAGAGATATGGAGAGATAGATATAGAGATGGAGATAGATATATAAATAAATAGAGAGGGGGAGAGAGGGGGGATTGTGTGTGTGTGCGAGAGAGAGAGAGATAAAGAGATAGAGATAGGGTGGGAGAAACAGATTGTGTGTGTTTGTGAGTGAGAGGGAGAGAGATACAAAGTTAAAGATAGAGGGAGAAAGATATATATAAATAGATAAAGAGAGGGGAAGAGAGGGAGAGAAGAGAGGATAGATATATTCTTTGCAACTTTTACAATTTAGTTCCCATGTATTTCAAAATTTGACTCTTCAATATGTCATTATTTTATTTCATGTGAAGAAATAAAGAGATAGGCTCAATTGTTGATGTGAGGTGTAAATACCGATTAGGAAGTTTTGGGACTTCACAAACAATGCCACATGATACACATGTTGCATCTATTCTTTAACCTTTAGTCATTTATAAACGTATGTAGTGCCAAGCTTAGATAAACTTTGTTAAAATTTGTAGAACCCATCCATCAAGTTGACTAAATTAATCATACTTCCTTTTTTGAAATTATAATCATTAATATACTTTTGAAATGACAAATTTTAGTGAACAATAGTTGGATTGCCATTTTATAACCTCTAATTTTCTTTTTTGATTAGATTTATAAAGCCCATTAATAATACCATGTGATTGGTAGAGCTTCTCAATGGAAATGCTTCTTTCATGATGGTGTGTCTTCCATTGACAATAATTTTTTATTTATTTTTTATTCTTCAACTTTAGCTGGTTGATTTGTAAATTATCATTGATTATTCAATTATTTCTTTCCCCCAAAATCTTGGTTATTAATTGGAAAATCTAGGGATTGAACTCTTTTGCATTTGAGTTACCATATATTTGATTTAGCAAGGTGATGAAATTATTGATCTCAAAGTGAATTGGGATATCTAGTTATGGATAAACCTTAGAAAACCCCTTTTAATAAGAGTGGATTTTGTTAGGAAAAAGGGGAAATGAGACTTGATTCAATATATTCCTTTCCCCAAAATCTTGGTTATTAATTGAAAAATCTAGGGATTGAACTCTTTTACATTTGAGTTACCATATATTCGATTTAGCAAGGTGATGAAATTATTGATCTCAAAATAAATTGAGATATCTAGTCATGGATAAACCTTAGGAAACCCCTTTTAATAAGAGTTGATTTTGTCACGGCAAAGGGGGTGTGATGCATCATAACAACCACACTTCTCCCCATTACAAGAAACCACACTTCCTATTTATGGCACATTTACACTGACGAGAAACCTCGGTATTAGCATACCATAAATCCTTTTCTTTTTAACACTATGCTTGTCCAGCTTGGATGCGACTAAAAATGAAGGCTTAGTTTTCACCACCCCGGGAACTTCAGGCGACTACTCTACCATGTAAACTTCATTATCTTTTGTGACTACAAATTTATTTTGAGTCATGGGAGGAAATTTCTTAAGAACCTTGCGCAGCCATGAATCCTTTTGCCAAGTATTTTTCAGCGGGCAATATGAAAAATATTTAAATAGCGAGACCTTGGTGCTTCCTTCTCTTACCCAAACTCGAACAAACAGCTTGTCAAAATGAACAAAGAAGATGTCTGCCACCATGGAAGCCAGCATTTCTGAAACCACCCACAATTCTTTCATTTTGAAATCGCCCGTTGTGTAAGGTGGAGATTTGTAAGGAAATCTCTCTTCGACGTAATTATTTTCATAATATGATTTATGTACTAGGCCGATCTTCACCGATCTCCTTCACAATCTGTATATCATTTAACACTCAAAGCACTCACACCCGCTTCTTTAAAACCGTCCACAATCTGTGAATTCTCCAATAATCCAAGTATAAGATGATCTACGTCCAAATGAGTGTCTCCTTTCTTCTTTTGTGTCGATTGAGCGCGCCTGATGCATTTGATTAGAGCAGTGCTGGGAGGATTGTTGTCTGAAGCAAGCTGTTGGGATGACAGTTTTTTCAGCACAACATTTGTAGATTCTTCGTTGGCTGGAGAATGCGTTCCGAGGAAGACCGACGGCAAGAAACGTAGGCGTGCCCCTTAATAAACGTCTATGATCACTTTGATCGTCTAGTTTATAGTAAGCAATGAACCATTGATTTTAACTTTTAGGTTCGTCCACTTTATATTGGATATGTCTTCGACGTAAATTAAAACGTCTTCATGTTTCATTTGCATATTTTCTTAAGGTCTTTTTTATGTTTTTATCTATTTGCATTTTTTTTTTTATATATTATTTTATATTAAATATATTAAATATGAGTTTTTTTTTATCTATATATGTAATCTTATGTATGTGTGTGGTACTTATTATATTTATATATTATATTTGCATATTTGCATGTCTTTCTTTGCATATTTATTTATTTTCATATTATATATAATTATTATATATTGTGTTAGATTGTGTATACACACAATATTATATTTATATACATAATATTTAAATATGCTTTTATGCATATGCAAATACACTTATGTATATTAAACATATTTTTTTGTAATATAATTTTATATTTACATACTAATATATTATTTAACTATGCTTTCATGCCCATGACAATTCTCTTATGTTTATTAATCTTTCTTTTTGTCATTTTTTGTTGTTAATTTATTTATTTCATGAAATTTTTTATAGTTTTTTCTCTCACCTCATCTCTCTCGCACCCTTTATTAGGCTGATTTACACTCCTATTTCACAAATTTTCCTCTTCTTGATGATGGATCATTAAGCGTGATCTGAAACATCAACAAAAAAAAAACAAACACAGTTGAATCCAAAAGCTTACTTTCTAACTTCATGGATTGTGGAAAATTGATACCAACTACTTGTACAATAATTATTTGTATGTATTTTTTATTTATTTTAATTATTGATGTGGCATCATTTGTTACAAAATCAAATGACTCCACTTTTAATGTGTCATAGTCAAAATAAATAGAAAAAAGACTAACAATAATAAATAGTTGACTAATAAAACTATTCATATATATTATTTAATTGTGGAACTATTGTAAAATAGTATCATTTAAAGCAATAGTATCAAAAAGTTATATGAAATCAATTGGGTCCCTATCAACTTTTGATATAGTCAAAATGAACAAAAACAAATATTCAATCAATAGAAAGTAGTTTACATTGAATATTCATAATACGATATAGCACTATTATTGAATAGAATAATGAATAAAATAATTTGCATATTTTGAAATAAATTTAAAATATATATATTAGAGAATGTAGTCAATCTATTTTAATTATTCATTCTCATTAATTTACTCTTTATTATTTAAAAAACCATAGGGATACATTAGTATTCCAATCTCCCACATAAGCAATGAGATGCACTCTCAATCTATTTTAATTATTCGTTCTCATTAATTTATTCACTCTTTATTATTTAAAAAACCATAGGGATACATTAGTATTCCAATCTCCCACAGAAGTAATGAGATGCACTCTCAATCTATTTTAATTATTCGTTCTCATTAATTTATTTACTCTTTATTATTTAAAAAACCATAGGGATACATTAGTATTCCAATCTCCCACAGAAGCAATGAGATGCACTCTCTAAGCCCTACCCAAGAGTCATAGGTTCCTCATAGATGTATATGGGGGCTCCATACTTTTGGCTTTTTGCTATAATTGTGGTTATTGGAAGAGCTCCATTTAAAGCCTAGTCTTTACAATCTTCCCACATTACTCGTGACATGAGCTTTTAATTAGGGACAGGTCCATGAAAGTACCTACTTATGGAGGAAGATAGCTTAAAATTTTGTCACAGTAAAGTGTGTCCATGCCTGTACCACAATATCTCCCTGCCATTATTTATTGCTAAACCTATTTTTGGGTAATGGGTACGTCCTGTCGTGCTGAAAAGGCCATACCGTAAGTGAGGCTGCTCAAATATCCGGACCATGGAAGGTGTAGATTCATTCCACACAGACTGGAGTGCATGTACACAGTCTTGTAGATCAGTTATAAACCCAGATTAATTTCAAAATCAAGAGCTTACGTGCATGGTTCAAGGCAACACAATGTTTGACTCTCTAGAAAGACCCGTAGATTATTCAAAGCCCCAACAGTACATTAAACACTGCATTAAATACTGTCATATCAATGGCGACGTGTCGGAGGAACGTTCCTCTAAAGACCGAGTTTTTTGCAAGAAAAGCTCTTCCAATCTTTTCTACAGTGGAAGCATGTCAGATAGCGGATAATAAATATTTGACATTCGAGTCTTCGACCTGTCTCTGTTCACAGCATTAAATGGCTAATGACAGAAACAGTCGACAGGTGCTCCATCAATTCCAGTTCCATTTCGACTAAAATTGCCTCTCAGCAAGTATGATTATGATTAGGGTGGTGTGTTTAGTGTTTTACTGGTACAGTAGCTGACTGCCCACAGTCTGCGCCTGCTTCACAGCCGCTTTTTTAGGAAAATTGCGCTCTATTAATGCAGGCGTAAGAGGCGGGCGACTTACCTTGCTCCGCTGGGATTTTTGTGGTCACGAGTTCGAGTGTCTTTACAGACTGACTGTTTTCTGCTGTGGGCTTTTGACGGCGTTTGAGAATGGGAATTTGGGTGGCGTGGATATGGATGTTGGTTATGGCAGGAGGTGTTGTGGGTGCTCCCCTGCAGGATTTAGTGAGGAGACTGCCTGGCCAGCCGGCAGTGGGCTTTAGGCAATATGCCGGCTATGTCACTGTCGACCAAGCCGCCGGCACGGCATTGTTTTATTATTTTGTAGAGGCGGAGAAGAATGCTACCAACTTGCCTCTCGTGCTCTGGCTCAATGGAGGTAGATATATGTCTACGCTTTAACAATTTTATTCACAGTTCAACGACTAAAATAAGATTGCACTCAGCTCATCCTTTTTTCTTTTTCTCTTCAATTCTTGTAGCGAAAGGTAGTGCTTGAGTTTGCAACTGACTTCGGATTCATTTTTTAGCTTTTGGGTGATATTTTAGAAAAGAAAGATTGCACTCAAAATATATGCTAAATCCAGACTTGAAAACAGGTTTTGCAGACCGTTTGTTTGGATTAAGAAATCGGTGTCTCTGTTTGAAATGTTCGAAATAGTTATATTTCAGCTTGATGAAATCAAATATAGTAGAAACCGAGTGGCTTGAATTAACCGTTGATTGTTTAGATTGTTGTATGTGAATGGCAAAATTTTCTCATATATTTGAGAAAATGTATCTTTTTATTTCATACTAATTTTTTACTAACTTGAATTGTTTCTGGTTATGACTGCGAGTTTTTTTCTTAATGATTCAGAACAAATTCCATGATTCATCATGATGTTTTGTGAGTAATCTTCTAGTAGCTTGAATTGTTGTTGGGTATGACTCTCCAAGTTTTTTCCTCAACATTTTAGATCAAAGTAGTTTGAATTGTTTCTACATATAACTGTTAGTTTTTTTTCTTCGATAATTTGGATCAAAATAATAAATATAGAATTTGATCAAGAAAAAACTCAATCATGGAAAGTTTCTTATAGTTTAATCTAAAGCTTTAGAGAGTCATTGATACAGACTCTGAAAACTTATTTGCTCCTAAATTTCTACTATCTTCTACCTCACCATTTAAAGTCTAGTCTATTTGTTCCTTAAGTTCTGGACCATTATATATGACTGGATGCAAATTTTATTTTGGTTTTTTTCATTTGTCTTAGAAGAATCTTGCAATCATCCATAAATTTGCAAATTTTAGTTATTCAATGAGCCAGCAGTAACCTGTGTGAATTTGTGCTGGCAGGTCCTGGTTGTTCTTCGATAGGAGGAGGAGCTTTTACTGAACTGGGACCGTTTTATCCAAGCGCTGACGTCCAAAATGGACTGGCAATCAATTCTCATTCATGGAACAAGGGTACATTCTTCCAAATATAGGGGTGGTTTTTTTTTTTATTTAGTGTTTTATTTTCTTAGCAAAATTATATTTTTCATGAATATAAAAATTGGAACAGTTGCAAACCTTCTATTCGTGGATTCGCCCGCCGGAGTAGGTTGGTCTTACTCCAACTCTTCATCAGCATACTCATACAACGATGAAAGAGTAGGTATGTATGGTTCCTCGCTCACATCTGAATAACTGTTTTTATGACTGAGTGGTCACGAGTTCGACTCCCCCTGTGACTCTGAAACAGCAAACGAAACCTTGACGTTTCTTATGAAATGGCTGCACAAGTTTCCAGAATACAAGACAAGAGACCTTTTTCTCGCGGGCGAGAGCTACGCAGGTATGTTTTCACAGTCACCCCCCTCTGTAAAAACTTAAGAGCAACAACACGCTGTGGAAATAACCAGAACTTCATGTTTTGGCAGGGCATTATATTCCTCAGCTGGCCTCGCTAATCTTGAGGTATAACACTCACAGCAGAGCGTTTAAATTCAACCTCAAAGCCATAACGGTAAATTATTTCTCTGCGATGTTATGAAAGATAGCTTATTTTCTCTTATTGCTATAAAACTTTAGCGACCATAATGAACGCTGTTAATAGAATTCAACTGAGTGATTATGATCAGTTAGTTGTTATGAATTTAAAATAACGTTTAATAGGGAGAATGTTCAGCGTCCATATTGTACTCGGTGAACTTGAAGAATTATATCGCAGAATGTTTGAGACTGTAAAGTAATAATGAAAAGTTATTTGCAGTGAGAAGACATGAAGTTACCGTTGGTTTATAACTGAGCTGACAAAAAAATACTTTGATTAGTCTCGTGTCTCCTGTGGATACGAGCTATTGCAGACAAAAGTCTTGATTTGTTCTTTTTGTTTTAATATAATAATCATTCACTTAGTTTTAAGGTTTTATAGAAAAGGTGAGGTAAAGGACATTCAATAATGGAGTTTGAATCTTTGTGACAAAAGAAACAATATCACATTTAAACCATCATATTATATCAATATTGACATCAATATGTTTTTATTTAAGTATTGTAAAATTAATTTATATTTAATATTTTTTTATAACATTTTTTAAATCTATTTGTTAGATGATATTTAGTTTGTTATTTTTTTATTTTATTATATGAACATTTTTCATCATCAACATTTGTGAATTTCACTTCTCTAATTATTTCATTTTAAGAGTCCGAAACATTGATGATAAAAAATATTCACATAGTCAAATTTAAAAATAACAAGCTCATTTGTCATGGACTCTGGAAATTTCATGTATTTAACAATGACACTTTCAAATCATAAAATTATTAATTTGAAGTTAAAAAAATCTTGTAATGTTTAACATATATTTAAAAGTATGTTTATATTAATAACAAGATTTCACTAAATTTAAATTGGGTTATTTCAGGAGAAAATATTTCGTAATTGTATACTTTAATTTCCATGTTTAAAGTTGTTTTTAGATGATAAGTAGGAGTTTAAAAAATCAGTATATATTTGTAGATGAGATAAAAGATTAAATACTAATAACAACATCTCTGAAATTGTTTGATATCATTAAAATAATGATCATTGATATAATATTTTCACAATCCATATCACAAAAATTGAATATTTTTAATTAAACTGTATTACTTTTAATATTAAAACGACATCTCTGAAATTGTTTAATATCATTATTAAAACAATAATCACTGATATAATATTTCCATAATCCATATCATAAAATCTGGATGTTTCTAAATTAAACTGTGCTACTTTTATTATTAAAAAAACACTTAGATTCTGAAACATATGCATAAAAGTTTTGCGAAATCATTTAGCAAAACCTGAAAAACTTTTGCAATGATGAAATGACTGACGGTAAAAGTTTGATTTTTCAGGTTGGCAACCCTCTTCTGAACTATGGAGTGGATACGAGTGCGACATACTTTTTCCTGTGGTCGCACGGACTGATATCAGACAAAACTTACAAGGGCGTCAGTTCCTCGTGCGACTTCAGCGACGGCACAATATCAGTGGATGAGAAAGAAGAAGCAAAAGAAACGGCGGGCAGCTGCCCTTTCTTCGTTGCAGCGGCGCACAATGAAGTGGGAGCAAACATCAACATGTACGATGTTACACTCGATGTTTGCCAACCCCCCATCATTCAACAGGCCCTGCGACTACGCAAGCGGGTATCTTTTCTTACCAAACAAAATACTTTTCTCCTTTTAAATTGAGGACGACGTACGATAATCAACTCCCAAATTGATTCATTTTCTTGTTGGATTACCCATGTTGATCAGATAAAACATCGTGAACAAGTCGAGGGCATTGATGTCTGCATAGATAACGAGATAACGTCTTATTTGAACAGGCACGATGTCCAACAAGCTCTTCATGCCAATACCACCGCCCTTCCATACCCATGGGAGGCTTGCAGTAGGTATTCTCTCTCTCTCGACATTGTTGCCAAATTTGGTCTCTGCTCTCTACTAAACTGTTCAGGACTACAGCTTTGATAAATCCTTCTTTCGTGAGCTTAGTATAAGTAATGATGCCTTTTTCTCTGAACACAAGATTCGTAATATGTTAGTGAATTTGAATTAATGATTACCTATGTACAAACTTCTATACAGACAAATAGAAGGGCGTGAAAGTGGCCGCCATGTACAAACTACTTTAGTTGTCTTTAGATGTCTATCGTCTACTCGCAGAAATTTCTTCTGCCATTTCTTCTACGCAACCTATCTATTCGGGAAATGGACGTTTCTTTTCCCAGTTTTCAGAGTACGATGTGAAAATCTGAATACTGTCAGTCCCATCGATTGCGGTATTATGAAGTGCTTAGGAAAGACCCTGGTTGCTCTTTTTCATTTGTAATTGCCCAGCCTTCTTAGCATGGCCTGGACCAATTAATACCTACAATTAAACTGAATCGAATAGAAAATTTTGAATCTTGCCCTCAAACTCCGATGGAAAGGTCCTTAGAGTTCCCGACTGATCATTTGCCTTCCTTCAAAACAATCTTTTTAAACTAAAACCCATATATATATCTCATCCGTACTCCACTATTCGTACTACTTAGCCAAATTATAGACTAGACTTTTCCACATGATCCCTGCCACACTGCTTATATATTTCTTATGATTAATAGGATAGAAGAATGGAAGGAAAGAGTTTGTATCTTTTGTACATCAGGGACAGTTGAATCAGTGCACTTTATTCTTAAGTGTGAAATTTATTATGATATTCAGACAGACTCTTTAGGGGCTACTTTGCTGCACGATTTGTTTGAAGAGAATACAATTGAGAAAACTGGAGAGCTCATCATCAAACTTCTTAACAGTCATTCTGCAAATCTGAAAACCAGAAAGATGGAGTCTATTATTCCATAGACTATCTTTGAGCTCATAGATATTATAATTCTTTTATTTGAATATATACGGTAGACTATCTTTGAGCTCATAGATATTATAATTCTTTTATTTGACTATATACGGTAGACTATTTTTGAACTCATATATATTATAATTATTTTATTTTATTCTATACTAAGCCACAGAAGTTCCAAGTAGCTTTTTTTTTGGGTATATGTTAAAATCTATTTGTTGAATTAGTTTGAACCTTTGATTGAAAAATATAGGTAGGCACTACTTACAACCCCTTTTTAAATCCACTGTAGTGCCTCTAAGCTTCAACTTCAGATGTTTTTATAAATTAAAATTTTATAAATCAGATTATACATTAAATGAAAGTCACTCAGTTTCAGTGGTAATCTTTTTGTCTTGTTTTAATTCGTGATAGGGTGATTGAATACAAGTTTGAAGATCAACTACAGGATATGCTTCCTGTAATAACAAGTCTTATAAAGCAGGGCTTGCCTGTATGGATTTTTAGGTATATTCTTCAACTCTAAGAAATAATTCATAAGTTTGAAGTTCAGTATTTGAATTTTTAGTAGTACACCTTGCCTAAAAAATGGAGAAACAAAAGAAATTGGTTTAATTATTGCAGTGGAGATCAAGATTCGGTGGTTCCATTAACTGGAACACGAACCCAAATCGATAAGCTTGCTAAAGATATGAACCTTAAAATAATAATTCCATACAGTGCCTGGTATGCCCATGGACAGGTATAAAACCATTCTTTTGAAAGTTGCAAATAGAATTTGTAAACTAGTTATTTTTAGCAAGCATCATAAGTGAATCAAGGAATTATTGTTTGGCATTTTTTTAGGTAGGTGGATGGACAGAAGTATATGAAAAGCTCGTGTATACAACAGTTAGAGGTGCTTCACACATGGTTCCATATGCACAACCAGAGAGGGCATTGATTATGTTCCAAAGATTCTTAGCTGGAAAGTCATTGCCCCGGCACTCATATTCTGTAAAGATTCATTAGTTTGATATGGTCATAATTGATGCAAACACTAAAATGTAGTTATGTAAGAAGCATCAAATGTTGTTGATCATGCAAAAAGTAGGAAAATATGTATTTTGCATATTACAGAAATGATAGTCTTATCCATTTCTAAATAAGTATTTGGGTAAGTTGCTTAGGCCTTTCATG
Organism: Sequoia sempervirens; assembly: GCA_007258455.2. Taxonomy (NCBI): domain Eukaryota; kingdom Viridiplantae; phylum Streptophyta; class Pinopsida; order Cupressales; family Cupressaceae; genus Sequoia; species Sequoia sempervirens. The sequence continues at coordinate 313,826 of VDFB02169380.1, forward strand.
ATCGTAGAAGATGATCTTTTTAGATAGACAATATACACTAACTTATAGGTGATTTAAATTGATTTCATGCAAGATAACATTAATATGGTTTCATGGCGAACATCGAGCTACAGCTAACCTATATGAGGAAGATGGCTATTTTGGCATGCATTAGTTATAACGTACCCACAACCAAACCCAACACCTCACTTCTCATCCCGTGCCTCCACCTCCAACCAAAAAAAAATCCCACTGAGAAAGAAGAAATATGTGGTTGAAATTTTTTATCTTTGTTTTCCTCATAAGGAACACCTTGAAGAGGATGAAAATATACTTCCACTACAGGTCAATCAAAACTCTTACAAATTTAAGTTCATATAAATAAATGATAAATTAAGTAAATTGGGTCTAAATTGATATAAAGAGTTAAATTTAATATAAGATAAGAAAAGTGGTTAGAATGACATAATGTGTTTAGAGTGTCACTTTTTTGAAACTAGATTCAACTTACAAATTTTAAGTTCTTTTGGACAAATGTAGTTATAGACCTTGTGGATCAAATGGATAGAATTTGTAAATCCAACCTATTTCTTGATTATGTCTAAAACATTATGATTATTATCCAATGTACTTGTAGACCTAATAGCCTTGTTCACCTTCACTAATTAGTTGATTTGAAATAGGGAGTTGTTGATGAACACATTTAGGAGCATGCTATACTATGGTGTGGAAGTATTCTAACTTTCCCCTCACACCTTGATTAAGCCCCTTTCTTTTGATTTTTGCAACCATTGAATGATAATCACATGCTATGGCGGAAGCATAAATCCTTATCCCACTTGTGATCTACATGTTGATTTAACAATTTATGTAAAATATTATGCTCTAATCATTAGACACAAGGAAAATTAGAGTAAGTTCATTTTAGATGGCATTCTCAACATGGATGCATGTCCCTTAAACATCTTATTTAGTGCCCTTTTCCTTTTGGAAGGATTTCATTAAATAAAAACTATTGATTTAGATGATTAATGCCTTAATCTTTCACCCAAGATGTTTATATCTAACAATTTGATGAATACTTTTTACAATACAATTGTAATACAAATGCACCACAATGCACACATGCACACGAGAAATGTCACACCACAAGGCAACAACATTCAAAGCACAAAATACACACACAAGGAATGACTACATATGCATAAGTCTTAATACCATAGCAAGATGACCTCAACATGCCAACCATAAGAGAAGGTACAGTTTCCCCTAACCATAATGAAAGAGTACATGACTACTAACCCTATCTCTAAATAATCAATAAGAAATGAATGAGAATAAGCCTCCATTTCCTAGTTCAAAGAAACTTGAGTATTGTTCCATGATCCTCCAATACAAACTAAAACACATTCACACATCCAAAATAGGGTGAAAATGACATTCAGACGACAAGGAATGTCTAATGGGAAACTTGAATGTTAGGGAGAGTCACCATCTCAACCTACTCTTGAAAGAGATTGTTTCCTCTCAAGGCCCAACTTACAACACAAAAGGGATAATAACTAAGGACATAAAGAACTGTCAAACCAACTAGATAGGCATTCAAGGTAGACCCTAAGGACTAACTTTACTTCAGGTTATTTTCAATACTCAAGAACTATCCACTGCCTTGGGATAATCACTATTGGCTAAAAACACCCTTATCACCAATTTGGAATCACCCAAGTGATTTTAGATATACCCCCCACTATCCCATGATCACCCCTATAAAATGAGCGATTTTGGACAATTAGAATACCCTATAATGGACAACAAGACCCCCAAAGACTTCAAGATCCCCCACAAGCCTACTAGGGGAGAGGACCTAGTACTTGAGCATGTTTCAATAGTTATGATAGTATTTGTTTATATAATGCCCAATATTTTTATCAATATTGGACCAATAGTTGTGACTTTCAAGTTGTTAGTGTTGATGATGACTACCCATAATTAAACAAAATGTATTCCTTTAATCTAAAAGCAGCCAATCATGTGATGCCATATTAGCTCTTAATAAAACATGTTGTGAATGCACAAATATTGATCTCACTTTTTTTTGGGCCTTTTTTGGACATCTTGACAAAAAGCATGCTTATGTGGCATCATATTTGATGATGTGGCCTTGAAACCTTAGTTATAAGTAGGGGACTTGCCAAGTAAGCTACTGTAAAAAATTGGGAGTGATTTGAAATTTCCATGTAGGATAATTAGAAGCATGAAGTTAGGTTGCTCAACTATTGTGTCCTCTCCCCTAAATAAAATGACATCACAAACTAAGTGACAACCTTCAAAAAATGTACAAAAGTACACAAGCCTAAAAAGCTAGAGCATGGCTAAGCCAAGGAAAGCCCATGAAGGTCAAACACTAAACATGTTGTATCATTCTTGTTTTAATTATTTTAATAAAATGGCTTGAACTAATTCTTTCTAATATATTTAGCATTCAATTTTGCACATGTAAAAAACATGAAATCCATAAATTCATTTTAACCAAAGAGACTACTTTTCATAAACATTTGTCAATTTTCTTTTGATGTGCAACAAAAGCATACATGAACAAGAGGAATCCAATCTATAGGGTTGAATGTACATCTTACTATTATAATTTAATTATTGCATTATAATTGATGTGAAACATAAACAAGTATCATCTCAATTTTCAATGCAAACTAGGCCTACACCATAAATTCAAGACTTTTCATATAGTAATAATTCCTTGCAAAATGATATGTACAACCAACTCAAGTGTTGACATATACATATTATAATGTAATTACTAACATCATAAATATGGATGGTTTAATTTCAATACAATAAACCTTAATAATATACAATTTATCACTTTAATCAAGGATTGCAAGATCTCATTTTACACCTTCTCAATAGATAATAATGGATAGCTATAGCTATCAAGATGCTACAAGAACCTTGTACACTCTTCAATTAGCATAACAAAGAATCTGACTAGCCCCAATAATGATTAGCACTATCCAACCACGTGGAACCCTAAGTCCCACTCCCTGGACTAGGAAGCAATCAAATAGGTAGTAAAAAATGCATGCAAAATAAGGCAATTTGAGAGGGTATGTGCATGGAAATGGGGGATCAAAGGGGGTCTTAAGTGGCCACTTTTTTAAAGTCAATAAAAATTAATCTTGGATGAGAAATTGAAGATAGTTATGCTCAAAATTTGAAGATGCAACAATAACAAAAGGCATAGTGCTCTAAACCTACTTTTTAAATTACTTTTTTTTTTTTAATGGTAGAAATTAAGGGGTTCAAATAGATGGAATATACAAATTTCTCATTTTTTGTCAAAAAATATAACATAGGGTCAAGTGTGCTCCCCCTAAAATCTTAAAAAAAATATGTATTTCAAAAATCACTTCAGTGAAAAATTAGTTAAGATCATATAATTTATGCTTAATTTTTCTAATATTTTTAAATAAATATATTATGTTTTACTGATTTTCAAAGTGGACGCATCTTGAAAAACAAAACATTGAGTGTTCACCCCTCTATTTTTTTGGAAAAGTTAATTGAAAATCAATTTGTTTTGAATGTGTATAGAATAGAGTCTAGAATGTAAAAATGTAATTTGTTTGAATTTTGGATGAATGGATAAGAAATGAAACTAAAAATACTATACATAGGTTTTTAACAAAAAATGAATGCACTAGCAAAAAATTAAAAATCAAAACCTTAACATATTCAAAATTTATAAAAAATTACATGGTTAGAAAGGTAAGAGAGCTTGATGTTATTGTGGTATTTTTTAGCTCAACATTGGAATATGTACAAACCTAATAGAGAGCACACTCAAGATTTAGTCATGTTTTATAATTTACATAAAACATGCCTTTGGGCATTAACATGGTAGTCCAACCCTATGGGTTTGATGTCCAAGGAAAATCTAACCCTAAGGGTTGGAAATACCTAAGGTAAGAACAAACACAATCGTATTATAGTGTGCTCACACTTTTGGAGAACCAAAATTCTAAAAATAATAAAAAAATATGTGGATTCTACAATTCTAGACCCACATGCTCTATTTTACCCTACATATTGTGTGTTCTAGATACAATATAGAAATACACTTGGTACTTCATCACTCCCAATAATTAATATGTTAATTTTGGTGCCAATAAGGATTTTGAGCAATATTTTTAAGAGTAATTTGAGATGGAAAAAATATAGAAGAAAGTAAGGGTGCGCATAAAATAAGAGATAATACAAAGGTAGGTACATAGTTGAGAAATGAGGAATTCAATAAGTAACATAGGAACCTAAGTTAGGATAATCACAAAAAAAAATTAAAGAGAAAGATAAGGCCACATGAAGTAATAAGGGCACATGGAAATAAAGGAAGAGATCATAAAATGGAAGAGAAAATAGTTTAGATCATAAACTCATTCCCATGTATGATTACCAATAGTCTAATGAATACATAGAGTTTATTTTTAGTTTAATGAAGAAGAAGGGTGATCCCACAATACTGGTTTACAATTTTTGGCCAAACTAGACACTGAAATATTTTTTTCTAACTAAATCTTCACTTTCAAGCACCTATAGCGGCTAAACCGTGAGGAATTTGAAGATGATGCAAACTAGAGTTTCATGGCATTTTGTCTGTAGATTCTAAATATATTTTTTCAATTTTTTTGGAATCAGATTGCACTTCTTTTTCCATCTCCTTCAAAAACTAGTTTTTTTCAAAAACAACATTTTTAAGGAGTGACGCTCACCATATAATGCATAACTTTTTCCATTAAGGATAAAATTCTAATTATTTTGAATTTAGATTTGTAACTCTGATATCTAGTGATTCCACTTGGTTAGATAGTTTTTTATTGAATATTTTTTCTTTAATTAAGTTTCGAAGTCAAACCAATTACAATTCATACATAGGCAGACCGTATAACGCTTTTATCAAACTTTCTTTTTTTGTATGTATCAAGGACTTCAATATCTAGTGCACTCATATTTTTCAAAAAAAAAATGATAATCTGCTATTTTTCCACATGTGCAGAACAGAGAGCTTGATTTTTGATGAAAAGCCTATGTTTAATAAAACTAAAAACAAATACATAATAAAACCAAAACATATTAAAATTATAGTCATTGATAGCTCATTCCAAGGGACTACTTGATTCCAAATTGGTTTGTGAAGTATCCTCCATTTTCATCCTCAACTTGAGCTCTCAAACACAAAATTTTGGACTTTTTGATGCTAGAGGATGACAAGGTGGAATAAAGGGTTCGAGTGAACCCTCTCAAAAAATGTTTTTCTTTGCTTTTTGTGAATGGGGTCCACCTTGCATTTAATTGGTTCGCATGAACCAGGGTTCATTTGAATCCTTTTTTGGTTCGCTCGAACCAAAGGGTTCATTCAAACCCCAAAAACCAATTTTTTTTGTATGGGTTCATTTTTTGCCACTTTTCCTTCCTCACTCAAATTGTAAACCACTTTTGTGGGTTTATCCAGAAATACGTATTTTGATGTATTAAATTTCTTCTTATTTTTCTATTTTCATGTGATATGTATGTGTATATGCATGGAAATGTGGGACCAAAAAGGGATCTTAAGTGGCCACTTTTTCTTTTAAATTAGAAAATATTGCTTTTGGATGAGAAATTGAAGATAGTTATGCTCAAATTTGAAGATGCAACAAGAACAAGAGTCGTAGTTATATGAATCTACTTTTTAAAGTACTATTTTTTTTAATGGTGGATGTTAAGGGGTTCAAAAAGGGGGAGCACACAAAGTTCTCATGTTTCTATCAAAAAAACATAACATAGCATAGCATCTAGTGTGCTACCCCTAAAATGTTAAAAAAAATTAGTATTTAAAAAATCTCTTTGGTGAGAAATTAGCTTAGCACCATGTATTTTATGCTCAAGTTTTTTGTAAATGTTTTAATGAATGTATATTTTTTACTAATTTTCAAAGTCGACACATCCTAAAAATAAAAAATTGAGCGTGCTCCCCCCAAATTTTATAGGAAACTAATCAAAAAATATTTTTCTTATTATGTATAAAATAGATTCTAGTTTCTGAAAATGTAATTTATTTGAAATTTCAAAGAACAATTAAAAATGAATCCCAAAATACCATACATAGGTTTTTGAAAAAAAATGGAGAAACTAACAAAATAAATTAAAGATCAAAACCTTAACATATTTGAAACGTGAAAAAAATACATGGTTAGAAAGATGAGAGAGAGCTCAACATTACTATGTCATTTTTTGACTTGACATTGAAACACATGCAAACCTAATGGAGAGCACACTCAAGATTGTGTCAATTTTTTTAAAATTTGAAAAAACACATCTTTGGGCACTAAAATGTCAAGGAAAATCCAACCCTAAAGGTTGGAAATTCCCAAGGTAGACATTAACCTGAGTGCACTATAATGCGCTTGCATTATTGTTTGGCTTAGGTTCCAATAACACGGGCATATTATAATGCACTCA